>OX402061.1:16498230-16983743 GCA_947859365.1 Archips crataeganus
CAAATACAATAATCGTTTGAGGTCAGAGTCACAAAGTCTTTCTTCGATAAAATTGGCAAAACCGGAAACAAAAATAAGAGTTCACATTCAAACTTTTCCCCGCCAACTTCTAAATAAACCAAAGATGGCAGCTACTGCTGTTAGAACTGTCAGTTTGACGTCTCTTAGCGCTGACGCCGCGTTGCACATGTCACCGAAGCATTGGCAGACCGTTTCCAAGCGGTCTTTATTGTCTGCTGTATAGCATTCCTTTTTGGACTTGACCCAGCCACAGCCTCGAGTTATTCGAACTTCTGGAGTCTGATTTGGGCGAAGAACTGAAAAGAAACAAAAATGCTGATAAGTTTCAAAATAGCGTAATCAAAAAAATATTACCTAACTATGATTGTTATTCGACAGATGTTAGCCAAGGGTCTCGAGTACTTAGTCGCTGGCGCCATCTACAACTCTTGTGCTCTTTTATGGAATTAATACAACAATGTTCTGATTTTTGGCCTTTTCGTAGATACTCTATAGTTTCCTGAGACCTATTGCTTTTGGAGACGTGCAATTGAAAACTTCTTGTGTATAAATTCTCAAGTTTATTGATACCAAGATCAGAATGGGATCCTTGCAAACGGAAAGAGGTCAGCTTATTAAAGGGGTTAACTTCCATATCGTGTCACACGCATGTTTCAACCATTGATGGTTTGTTTTTTCTAACATTTTATTTCATTATGTATCTATAGTAGGTACTAGGTAAATATAAAAGAAAATTTTTGAATTTTTTTACGTAAAAGTGAAAAATGGGTTACAAAATCAGTTTGCGGTTAAGAAGATGGTTTCGAAAATGTATAAGAGCCCTTTCTACGATCGAAATTGCCTAATAATTTATTCTTTTATATTTTTGCTTGAGGTATAATATGAATCCGTGTCTGAATAAGTGCTTGCCACGCACTGCTAAACTGCATTATTCCACAATTTAACACGCTGACACTTGCCATTGTACGATGACATTAGGCGTGCAGCCCATAAGTGTCAATAGGCTGCAAAACCACCGATCGTATCAAAATGTTCCTCTCCGCCGTAATAGAGTAAAAAGAGATTTGGAAATCATTTATAAGTCACAATCTCTTGACCGGTCGACGTAAGTATAACTACAGTCAATAAAACTGAATCACGTAGGTACCAGGGTGAACCCTTTTCATTGCAAATGTTAAATTACGCTTGAGCTTGTGAACACCCGACTCAAATCCCGAAATCCACCTGCTACATACTTTCACTCACACGACCCCACATGGAATGATAGAGAAGCGTGGATAAAGGAATGGGAAGCCCAGCAGGACAGTGTAGAGTGTAGACGACACAATCTTTGATCTTAACACTCGGGAGAGGCCCAAAGGGTTCAGTGAAAACCGACAGACATGGTGCAAACTGAATCGCCTGAGGACTGAAGTCGGAAACTGCGCATACCTCTGGCACAAGTGGGGATGGTGTGGGTCGGCGGCTTGCGAGTGTGGAGATCCGAAGCAAAACATACACCACATGGTATTCGAGTGCCCCATCACCAGATACAAGGGACCGGCTGAGGACTTTAAACATCTGACAAAGGATGCGAGTGTTTATCTGCATGGTTGTAAATTTTAATAATAATTTGTTTGTTTTAAGTTTAAATTTAATATGTATTTTGCTAACCAGTGTGTAATCGCCATACGATAAATAAATAAATAAATAATTGACATTCCATACATATGCCAAGGAAATTATTCTGAAATTGGATGCGAAAAGATTCAGTTTCCTGGACTGTACATTATACTTTTCGGGACTTGAGACTTGTAATGTTATTTCCTAATGAGCAAAAGTGACTGAAATTCCTAAGGACATGTTTGTTGAAATAGGAATAGACAAGTCGCGTGTTTAGAACGCTCTTACATAAGCAGTTCCTACCAAAGAAAGAAACTCAAGTAGTAATAGTGATAAGTGTGCACATCTTTCTCCCATTCCAGGCGGTATTTGGGAAACAAAGGTGAGATCCGCGAAACTCACTTGTCTGCGTAATCTTCCGACAGAAGAACTGCTTGCTGATGGAGTTGGGCAGGGCAGTGGAGCAGTCGACAAGGGGCACGATGCCTCGCATGCGCGACAGGTTTAGATCCATGCAAGCTGAATTGTTGGCGCTGTTGCAGTCGAAGCACTTTATCGCTTCACCTGTACAATGGAAATTGAAATAAATCAGAGATGTTATTCTTTAAACAAACCTCGATCGACAACCATATTTTAACATCAAAGTCAAAGTCAATGTCTTTAAGCACTTATTTATGTGAATGACGAAGAATCTACTACCGGTTCTGGTTCCTTACACATTCGCTTGTAGGTATTGTATGAAGTCAGGTGTTTCGACGGTGGTTGATCTCAACGTCATGTGCATACTTACGAACAACGTCGAAGCACCTGACTCCTTATAATGTCTAAGAGTGAACGGGCCAAGATATGGCTCTAAGTCAATCGCAGCGCTGATTTCACGGACGAGCTTCTTTTTAACCGACTTCAAAAAAAGGAGGAGGTTCTCAATTCGGTTGTATGTTCTTTTTTTTTTTTTAACGTGTGTTACCTCAGAACTCCGTCATTTATGAACCGATTTGGAAAATTCTTTCGTTGTTTGAAAGCATATGCTTCAAGGTTGGTCCCGTTGTTACCGGAATCCAGTTCTGGTGATGGGATCCATGAGGAATTGAAGGAACTCTTCAAAAGTTCAAGGGAAATGTAAAGCGATTTTAGTATTTTCAGTGACAAATCGAGCATTTGCATTCATAAAGTGTCATTTGGTAAACTAGATCTGATGAAGAAGACCGCAGATGGCCAACGGAACTCCTCAACGGGTCAAATCTTGCAAGTTGAATTTGACTCACTTCCCGGTTTCTGATTGATTTCATATTTTACATGCATGTGTAAATCAGGTGACAATGCAATATTATTGTGACATGGAGCTAATCTGATGATGGAGTTGGAAGGTGGCCATAGAAACTCTGTAATAAAACAACACAACCCCGTCGAGTTTGGGTTCATTTGAAACGTCTTGACGAGCACTTTGATCCCAGATGGTAACCAGGGTCTGATGATGGAGCTGGAAGGTGGCCAAAGTTACTCCATAAAGTAACGGCACTTACCCCATCGAGTACGGACTCATTTGACTCGTCTCAACGAGTACTTTGGTCCTAGATGGTAACCAGGGTCTGACAATGAAGTTGGATGGTGACCATAAGAACTCCGTAGTAAAACGACATAACCCCATCAAGTTTGGTCTCGTTTGATTCGTCTTGATAAGTACTTTGGTAACGAGAGGCAAAAAGTACAGTCAGTAAAGAGTGCCAGTCCAGGCCATTAGCAACAACTAAAAAGAAAAAAATAAAAATTTTTAAATAAAAAATAAAACCGCCTTCAAAAAACACCCAAAAAAAACTTGGAAATAAAAAAAATTTAAATAAAAAATAAAACCTCCTTCAAAAAACCCCCAAAAAAACATAAAATAATAATTGATTGAACCGACCACAATAAGCATGAAAATATCTTTCTACTAATCTGTTTGAAGTTGGTGCCTCAGCACGAGCCAGCAGGAGTGGACCTAGTAATCTAACTTACCTACATACCTATTATAGGGCTTCTACACTCCTGCTGGCTCGTGCTGAGGCACCAACTTCAAACAGATTAGTAGAAAGATATTTTCATGCTTATTGTGGTCGGTTCAATCAATTATTATTTTATGTTTTTTTGGGGGTTTTTTGAAGGAGGTTTTATTTTTTATTTAAATTTTTTTTATTTCCAAGTTTTTTTTGGGTGTTTTTTGAAGGCGGTTTTATTTTTTATTTAAAATTTTTTAAAAAATAGCAGAGCAGCTTTCAAAGGTGCTATTTTTATAGTCGTGGCTCACTACGTCTCTATTAACTATTAAGTTTTAGTTAAAAAGAAGGATTGAGTAAGAACTCTAATCAATGGTATGGTTACGGGGCTGAAGCGACGAGGTATAGGTAAATAGTTGTTGACTGGGCTTCCTCTGAGTTTCCATGGTTTAGTTAGAGTCATCAGAATTAGGATGGCTGGCTTACCATACTCTTTTTTATCGGGGTATTCAGGAAGGGACATAGTGTATCGACAAAGCAAGTGGTGGCAAATCGCGCCAGCGTACAGTGGTCTAAACTAGTATGTTCACACAGACAAAGGTACAAAGAACTGGCAGTGTTCATAAGTTCATTTTCGTTACGCCTCAATGCACAACAAACTAAACTAGCGCCATGTTAAATATGCAAACTAATTGGCATATTAAGTACTTATAAGTGTTCTTTTTAATGGTGTTTTTAATTTTTATTAAGTTTCTGTTAAGTTTGAACACCGACTTCTGTCCGGTCCCAACTCTGTATAGATGAAGAACTTAAGTAAATGACCTATTATGTATGTAGCAGTAACGTGTCCGTAAGTATAAACAAATTGACGATCTAAATTTGAAAAATGTCTTAAGCTCCATATCAATTCTGCGCACAACAGGTCCTTTATTAAGTTTTTTACCTATAGTTTGTTCTTAAAAGTACAAAACTAAATAAATTTGATACTTGCATGTAGGAGAGAAGAAGACTGGCAGCAGAACGCTAACGATAATGTAAGTTTCGAGTGCCATTTCGCAAACGCCTTCAGATGCCGTTACCAAATCACAACGGTGCAACAAGTTGCCGCGTATTAATTTCAGGCGCTTAAATTCTTTAATACAATTAAATAACTTTTTAAATAGTGGCGAATTTATCGTTATCCTCAATTTAAACCGGTACAAAGAATATTAAATTAAGATGCCGTTCCTCAGTAGACGCCAGGAGCCAACTGTGAAGAAGAATACAACTACACAGCTTATAAGTGTGTCAATTTCAGTCCGTTTGTGCAGTACAATGGACCAACTGGATTCGGTCGGATCCAATGCTAGGTGGAAAGGTATTCAGGTCTGAGAAAGGAAACATTAATAAACTGCATAGCTTTGAGCTTGAGCGATGAGGTTCGTTCTCGTATGAACTGAACTGAAGGGAAGTGTCAGGTGACGCTTACGTTTAATCGCCTCCGCTACATGCTTCATGCAACTCATGGACCTTAAGTTGTCACGTGGTAGCATATGAAACACGAACACTTTTTCTCGTGTACAAAAGTGTAGTTGAATCACCCTTACCAATTGTATAAATTCGAAAGTAGCTCAGTACCTCTACCATGAGTTTACATTAGTTCACAGTGACCGTACTCGCTAGCGACGGCGTAAATGATTTGTATGGAGAATTGTGCAGCGCCTCTAGCGGTCACTTACGGAAGTAAAGATCGCTAGTATGAGTACAACGGTAAATTACCTATCGAAATCCAACCGCTAGCGACTAACGTTTTGTAGCTGTCGCCATAGAACATCGGTACCATGAGTCACAAATTTGACAGACGTTATCGAACAACACGGTATCGACTGTAGTTAACTCTCTCACTAGTAAGTTGGAGGGTGAAAACTTATAAGAACCATCGTTTAGTGCATTATTTTAATTATTACTTATCAAAATAATGTCGGCTAGGCATTATTTGGCATGGAATATGCTAGCGAGGGCTGCATATGTAGACGAACGACGAGAACACGGAAAATTTCACAAGCTAATATCCACTTCTGTTAACACTCTAAACCACATTCCTCAAGTTTATCTAACCACTTGAAACAAAATATTTGATCAATTGATCATAAAAACTGGGGTCACTGTATTGTATCACCCAAAATGTCCCTTATAGGTACTAGTACCATTACTAGAATGTTTATTTAAAGTTTCCATATACTCGACCAGTAACTGTAATTGAGACACACTAGTCCGCATCTTTATAAAAAATAAATACCGAAAAATAATAACAAACAACAACAACAGCTTAGCGTGTCAACTAACTCACTATAACGTCTATCTATGGATGCACTCCATGAAACTGTCACACTGATGAAATAACCAAAACAAATTCTAGAACCACGTACGCTTTACATTACCACACTGTTCTATGACGCTTTAAATTAGCAGGGTTATTTCTATATTTTTAATGGAAGGACTTGGATACTTAGCTTTTTGCCCAATATCATGCTCACTCAGTCTTTTCAATATAGTTAGAAAGAGACAGCACAGTTCGATGTGAAGTTAGGCACGTCAGTCAGTCACGTAGCGAAAACTACACGAAGGATCGAGTTAACGTTAGCGAGTATAGTAAACGTTAACGTGACTCATGGTACGAGTTTAGTAGAAAACTATTCGAAGCTCGTTTACTCGCTATCGACTGTAGTAACGTAATGTGTGTTTTCGATAGCAACTCATGGTAGTGGTACTGTTTGTCTGTCCGTTCGTCTGTTACATCTTCACGCTTAAGCCGATGAACCCATTTAGATGAAACTTGGTATGGAGATAGTTTAGATCCTGCGCGTAGGAATAGTTCCTGCAGGACAGACGCAAACAATTTTTTTTATATTCTTTGCATACGGAGTCGCGGACTAAACGCCTGACATTCAAAAAAACTATCCCCGTTCAATAAATAAATAAATAAATAATAAATATCACAGGACAATTCACACCAATTGGCCTAGTCCCAAAGTAAGCCCTGTTCAATGTTACAATACAATATGCTTTATTAAAGTCCGTAGACTGGAAATGAACCGTTTCGAATTTCTGACTCCGACCATTGGTGTTTAGTACAATAATTAGGAATATCTAAAAAAAATTGCCCATGATTATATTTTTTTTATAACGCTCTTAATACTGCTGACGGTCGCGCGTGGTCTTGGCCGGATCGTAAGGGCGCGGATTAGACGCTAGCGGCGAGCGGAGCAGCGAGAGTGGTCCCTGTTCATTGCGCGGCCGAGACGCTCGCCGCACAGGGTCACCTGGTAGCACGCTCAATGTACAGAAAACTCTCGTCACACCGCTGCCTATCGCGAGTAACTGTGGGCGGATCGTAAGGCACTGGTTCCACCGCCACGCCAGCGACGGGCGATAAAAGAGTAGAACTAGAAACTAGAAACGAGTGGGCGAGCGGCGAGAAGCGAGTGTGTAGTTTCGATAGTTTTGTCACTTGGCTATAAGCGAATGTTCGAGTGAGACGGGCGATTGTACGGTAGAATGATTGCTCTGTACCTCTACCATGAGTTTACACTAGTTTACGTGACCGTACTCGCTAGCGACGGCGTAAATTATTTGTATGGAGAATTGTACAGCGCCTCTAGCGGTCACTTACGGAAGTACAATTCTCCATACAAATCATTTACGCCGTCGCTAGCGAGTACGGTCACTGTGAACTAGTGTAAACTCATGGTAGAGGTACTGATCACCAAGCGTTCATCGCCGAGTACCGCTGAACGAGTTTTATCGTTGATAGCTATTATCGCTGCGATCAACTATCAACTAGTGAAGAGAGAGTCCTCCCCGGCAGTGTGAACAGCCCGCGATGAACTATAAATATATATAGGTATCTCTCTTTTATTTACACGGGAGCGATTATCTTTTGTTCGTTTCTTGGGCGAGGAAATCGCCGATAGCTCATCGCTTACTCGCCGGCGGTGGGACCAGTGCCTAAGAGATTTGACCTTAGGCTGAGAGACCTAGATACGCTTCATTAGGAAGGAAGTACGATGTGACAATATCTAAATGTTAAAGTTGCTATAAGTATTTTTCACCTATGATGAGTTCTGTGACACTTGAAAATTTTCCGAATTACGCATACTATGTTCGCAAAATATTTTTTAAAAGTAATTTATATTTTGAAGCAAAATAATCAAAAATATGTAAACCTGTACTTTTTAAAAATATATAGCAATAGCAGTGTCCATTTAATAGACTCCATCGAATACGATGGAAAAATATTTATTTTTTTTAAATGACGCAATGTGTGAAACGGAACAGAGTAGTGACGGCAACATTATCGGCAATTGCCGCGGTTCATTATTCGATAGCAGTGAACACTAAGATATTTAAAATTTTTAAACAAAACTTGCAAGATTTTGTAAACGCGGCTATCGGGTGTTCCTGAAAATATAAGCACAAAGTTGAAGTGCTGATAACTTTATAATAATGATTTGAAAAAAATTTAAATGTTCAGTTTTCATGGTTACCAAGAAATTTCGTTATTGTTTGAAGTAAATTTCTGCAAGGTACGCAAAATGCGTGGAATTTCTCCAGAAAAACGTAAACTGATCGTGCACAAGTGGTGTACAATTCCTAAGATAACGCTAAAAGGGTTGGCAAAACGGAGGGAGTAAACATCGGAGCCGTACATACGTACAGCTAATCCTAATCCTAATAAAGGAATTTACCTTTTATGATACACCAAAAAGCGGCCGAAAAACGCGACCTGTAAACCGAAACTTGGACCGCAAAATCGCTCAGGCGTTTAGCAGAAAACCCGACCTGTCGGTCAGGGATACCACAGATTCTGACAGTAGTAATGAGGGAGCAATTTCTTCGGAAACTGGGGAATAAAGAAATATTTGTATATATACATATATACAATACTTTCTATTCTATAGGTATTAGGGTAGGTAGGTTTATATTTTATTTGTTTGCCGACCATACTTTGCTATGAAAACTGCACGTTGATAACGATCTCTATTAGCTGATGTAACTAGACTCGCGAAGTTCCACGCGAATGAAGCCGTGGGCGGAAAACTGGAAAAATATTATTTTTTAAAATATAACGCAACTTCTCCAAAAATAGGCACTAATAACTCTTAGAAAAATCGATATTTTACTTCATAAATGTTACCTAAGTACATTTCTAAAACTGTCAAACTCGAAACGTCACAGAACTCATTATAGGTGAAAAATATATAGTAGACAGAAATAGCGATATTGTACTGTGTAGTACGGTCAACCATTTGATTCCTAGGCCACCACATAATCTTGTCATTGTGGCATTTTATGGCATCCTATCAGGTTGTTACAGACAAATAAAATTGTTTATTACGATAGGGTTCTATGGTAGCCTAGGAATTAAATTGGTTGACTACTGACATCTACAATCTGGATAGCTTAGTGGTTGTAGAACCTGACTACAAAGCTGAGCTTCTGGGTTTGATCCCCCGGTCGCACAAATATTTGTATGAGAAAAAACGAATGTTTGTTCTTGAGTTTATCTATACAGGGTGTTAGGTAATGAGTGGATAATCCTTGAACTACGGATAGAGGGCACGTAGGACGTTATAATAAAGCTAATATAGGTTTAGTAAAAAAATTTTAAATAAAAAATAAAACCGCCTTCAAAAAACACCCAAAAAAAACTTGGAAATAAAAAAAAATTAAATAAAAAATAAAACCTCCTTCAAAAAACCCCCAAAAAAACATAAAATAATAATTGATTGAACCGACCACAATAAGCATGAAAATATCTTTCTACTAATCTGTTTGAAGTTGGTGCCTCAGCACGAGCCAGCAGGAGTGTAGAAGCCCTATAATAGGTATGTAGGTAAGTTAGATTACTAGGTCCACTCCTGCTGGCTCGTGCTGAGGCACCAACTTCAAACAGATTAGTAGAAAGATATTTTCATGCTTATTGTGGTCGGTTCAATCAATTATTATTTTATGTTTTTTTGGGGGTTTTTTGAAGGAGGTTTTATTTTTTATTTAAATTTTTTTTATTTCCAAGTTTTTTTTGGGAGTTTTTTGAAGGCGGTTTTATTTTTTATTTAAAATTTTTTATTTTTTTCTTTTTAGTTGTTGCTAATGGCCTGGACTGGCACTCTTTACTGACTGTACTTTTTGCCTCTCGTTACCAAAGTACTTATCAAGACGAATCAAACGAGACCAAACTTGATGGGGTTATGTCGTTTTACTACGGAGTTCTTATGGTCACCATCCAACTTCATTGTCAGACCCTGGTTACCATCTAGGACCAAAGTACTCGTTGAGACGAGTCAAATGAGTCCGTACTCGATGGGGTAAGTGCCGTTACTTTATGGAGTAACTTTGGCCACCTTCCAGCTCCATCATCAGACCCTGGTTACCATCTGGGATCAAAGTGCTCGTCAAGACGTTTCAAATGAACCCAAACTCGACGGGGTTGTGTTGTTTTATTACAGAGTTTCTATGGCCACCTTCCAACTCCATCATCAGATTAGCTCCATGTCACAATAATATTGCATTGTCACCTGATTTACACATGCATGTAAAATATGAAATCAATCAGAAACCGGGAAGTGAGTCAAATTCAACTTGCAAGATTTGACCCGTTGAGGAGTTCCGTTGGCCATCTGCGGTCTTCTTCATCAGATCTAGTTAACCAAATGACACTTTATGAATGCTAATGCTCGATTTGTCACTGAAAATACTAAAATCGCTTTACATTTCCCTTGAACTTTTGAAGAGTTCCTTCAATTCCTCATGGATCCCATCATCAGAACTGGATTCCGGTAACAACGGGACCAACCTTGAAGCATATGCTTTCAAACAACGAAAGAATTTTCCAAATCGGTTCATAAATGACGGAGTTCTGAGGTAACACACGTTAAAAAAAAAAAAAGAACATACAACCGAATTGAGAACCTCCTCCTTTTTTTGAAGTCGGTTAAAAAGTGGCACGGTTTTCGAGATATTTGGACTTTTATGTTTTTTTCGAAAATTAACACCCTTGTTCAATTTTTTGATCATAGCACCATTTATAACTATTTTTTTTACTTTTTATTTTTGCTCAATGTTCTTGAGGACTTGTGTAATCAGATAGGCATCACCAATTCACCATTTTTGTGAGACTTCATTAGATTTTCGCGAGCGAAATTCAAAATCTGAATTCGAAAAAAAACACAAAAAGCAGTCGGCATGTTTTTTAAATTTGGGCATTTAAATTTGTGGCCAGTAATGTTATTTTTGCAACAAAAAGTGTTCAATTCTACGGCCGGGATACAAAAAGTACATTGGGAAAAATGTGGGTGAGCGTGTTTTTTTTTATTATTTTGTCATTTTGATTTTAAATTCAAAAGGTAATTACTATTTTTAAATTGTCAATAAATTGGCATGTTTTTAAGCTTATTGGCAACTAAACGGTAGTGTATTTTTTTTCACCATGAGAGCTGAAAATTTGGTCAATGTGCGATTGAAAACGCAAAAATTAAAATTTGCAATTTATAAAAAAAAATCTAATGAAGTCTCACAAAAATGGTGATGCCTATCTGATTACACAAGTCCTCAAGAATATTGATAAAAAAAATAAATAAAAAATAGTTTAAAATGGTGTTATGATCAAAACATTGAACAAGGGTGTTAATTTTCGAAAAAACCTAAAAGTCCAAATATCTCGAAAACCGTGCCACTTTTACTAAACCTATGTTAGCTTTATTCTAACGCCTAGTACTCATAACACAAGCTTGGCTTACTTTGGGACTAAGTCTATCGGTGTTAATTGCCCCGTAATATTTATTTATTTATTTAAAGTCTTTACAAAGATATTTCTAAACGGCTTTGTGATACCACAGGAGACTGAAGAGCTGGCAGCTTCCTGCTTCCTCGCACAACAATGCAATGAGGCAATGCTGCCAGTGTCTTCGGGTCCATACCGCGGGGTAGCCTTTTCTTAATTTTATCTAGTTTTAGTTTAGTTAGTTTATTTCATTTAATAGTTATAGTGTTAATTTATTTAAAGATAATATTATGTTTTGTACGTTCATTTAATTGAGATATTAGCTTAGCTTAAGTCTGGGCCGAGATGTCAAATATCCAAAGATTTAACTATTTATTGTTGTTAATAAAATAAGCCTTGTTTTTTTAACTTATTTGACAGAGAGTATTAAAAAAATAGAGGTATTAAAACTAATTAACTTAAACTAAATCATATTCTTAGCTTCAGTTGGTCTCTACTCTCATTTTTAAATTTTTATTGGTCCAAAATGAAGACAAGTTTACATATATCATTTTATAACAGCCCTATGTACCTAGTACAGTATAAAGTTGAAACATTAAAGAGTAGGTTGTTTCCAGTCTTCGACATAATTCCTATTCACGAATCATATAAAAATTAACTTTAGTACTTACCTACTTTTTCTAAGGCCGCCTACGCTGAGGCAGTTTTTAGAGATATCGCGGATATCACGGCCGTGTGGTTCGATACATGGCAAGTACCTACGAAAAGGTACCTGTTTGGAAAATTGCCCGATGAGGTAACAATCTGCAAAGCAAACTTTGAAACTTGTTTTTAGGGATCCGTACCCTAAGGGTGATAAACGGAACCCTAATAATGTCGCTACACGTCTCTCTTTTTGTCTGTCACAGTGATTTATCTCAAAACTGTAATAGACAGATATAGATAAATTACCGAGAGCGTGGAATTGCATATGTAGTGGTATTGTGTGTTTATAGGCATTGGAGCGAGAGAGAGAGAGAGACCTCTATATTGTTGTCTCTTTCTCACTATACTGGAATGCCTATAAACACACAATACCACTACATATGCAATTCCACGCTCTCGATAATTTATCTAAAGCTGAAATGTGTATTTGTATTGCTGTTACGACACACTGTGAGTTGAAAATCGGCTTTCATAGACATAGAAATCGAAGTTATCATTTATGAAAAAATTTAGAAAAAAATGCATTCGGATAAATGAAGCATTCGGGATTTTAAATATTCGGAAAAAAATAATTCTAAATTTTGATAGGTAACCTACTTAAATACATAAAAAACATCCATAACTCAGGAACAAATATTCGTGCTCATCACACAAATAAATGCCCTTACCGGGATTCGAACTCAGGACCTCTTGCTTCGTAGACAGGGTCACTACCAACTAGGCTAAAGCCAAGCCAAGCCAAGCCAAGCCAAGCCAAGTGATAGCCAATTCAAGCAAAAACATGGTTACCTATCAAAATTTAGAATTATTTTTTTCCGAATATTTTAAAATCCCGAATGCTTCATTTATCCGAATGCATTTTTTTCTGAAACTGTAAATATTTCAGGGTTTTTATAAAACAACCCTAACCTAACCTAAAGGGTTCTACACGATGGTCTTGAAATAAATCCTGAAATATTTACAGTTTCAGAAAAAAAATGCTTTCGGACAAATGAAGTTTTCGGGATTCCAAACCTTCGGAAATAAAATTTTCTAAACATCGACAGGATCCCATTTAAGTATTTATTTATCTATATAAGTATGTTTATCGTCGTCTAGTACCCATAGTACAAGCTTTGCTTAGTTTGGGACTAGGTCGATTTGTGTAAGATTGTCCCCTAATATTTTTTTTTTTTTTTACTTGCCATTATAACTTAGGCAAATAGCAGCCTGACCTATAAAATATTGCTTGTTTCATACGGACAGTATAATTAATAGTAAAATTAATAAGATATGCAAGATTTTTTCGTAACGGCTGAAGAGAAGAAACAACAGCAGGCACAACGGCCGGTTTTTACCCTTTTGGTACGGAACCCTAAACATGATAATTCCAAAAAAAATGTACTTCCGACAATGTTAATTGCTGCCGTTATTGTCGTTCAATTCGGGGTCGACAAAAACTAAGAAAGAAAAGCAATTAGGTAACTTAAATTTAATTACAATATAATGTAGGTAAGTACATAACTATAAATAAAAAAATAAAAACCCCCAACGTAATTATGTCACACGTATGTTTGAACATAAACTAAATGCCCATTATGCGTCTAAGATCCCTTCCGCAGCTAAAAAACAGCTGATAAGTTTGAAACGGCTAGACCGAATTTGATGAAACATATCTTAGAACCATTGCCAAGAAACCTGCTTTCTAATAAAAAAAAACCGCATCTAAATCGGTTCACCCGTTTAAGAGCTATGATGCCACACACACATAGCGGTCAAACTTATAACACACCCCTCTTTTTGTGTCGGGGGTTAATAATAAAAGCACTTTCCAGCCAGCCACTTGGTCTTTAACATTATCTTAAATTCACAGAAGGTAAGGTCTTTTATTGTGTCAGTAAATGTAATAATGCTTAAGCATTTCCACGTCAATGTCACGTGACGTTTGTCGGCTGCATTTTGGGCTCTATCCCGTTGTGATAAGGCGGTGCGGTGAAGTGCGTGGGCAAAGTATTTCAGTACACGGAGACGGCAGATTGGAGGAAGTCCTGCGTTACGACAATTGGAGCTGCAATCGTCGGCGCACACGCCCTGGGGGCAGAGGCTACATCTGTGTCTTATCTTCGTCAGAATCCCATATTTGAATGGCAGGGACCGGTTGACAGGAAATGGTACCGCGTGCTTTTCTATCTCTTTCTCTCTCTCTCTGGTTGATTGTGTGCATGTTTACCATTTTTGTTTCATTGATTTGTATTTGCATGAGTTTAAGGAACATAACTATTTTTGGCATGAGTGAATATCTGCACTGTACCTGTATAGATCGCCTCCCCTTGGCACAATCTCCCCAAACCTCTGTTAAAAAGTTAACAATACAATGACTCTTTATTGTACACCAAAAGGAAAACAATACAGAAAAAACCGCCCAAGTGCGAGTCGGACCCGTTCACGAAGGGTTCCGTACCATTATCTATAAAATCGGCAAAATAAATAACGTTTGTTGTATGGGAGCCCCCTTAAATATTTATTTTATTCTGTTTTTTAGAATTTGTTATTAAGTATATAGCGGCAACCGAAATACATCATCTGTGGAAATTTCAACTGTCTAGCTATCAATGTTCGTAAGATAAAGCCTGATGACAGACGGACAGACGGACGGACGGACAGCGAAGTCTCAGTAGGGTCCCGTTTTTACCCTTTAGGTACGGAACCCTAAAAAAACGGATAAAGTCGATAAAGTCGTTCTCAAATTACGGCGTGCCCAAGGGGAAATATTTTAAACAAATCTAACATCTTTTTTCAGCTTTTTCAATTTCACCGAATAACTTCATAGGAAAAAAGTCCGCGTTGCGTGACCTATTAACAACTATGTATTCTCTAACAATCGCCATTGCTTCCGCTGCGTATGCGCAGGATACCACCGTTTACCGACACGCAGGGATCACGACATATCCTCGTACCATCATGTGACACAAATATACTTATAGCTTATCTTTGTAAATGCACTTAGCACACCTCAAGAAATCAATGCATTGATAGAATGATTGGCACCTATTGACCTACGATCAAATAAAGACTGTAAAGCGTTAGATACAAGTCGCTGCTTTTCTGAATCAATGGCCTAATTTGAAATAAATAATAAATAAATATTAGGGGACAATCTTACACAAATCGACCTAGTCCCAAACTAAGCAAAGCTTGTACTATGGGTACTAGACGACGATAAACATACTTATATAGATAAATAAATACTTAAATACATAGAAAACATCCATAACTCAGGAACAAATATTCGTGCTTATCACACAAATAAATGCCCTTACCGGGATTCGAACCCAGGACCTCTTGCTTCGTAGGCAGGGTCACTACCAACTAGGCTAAGGCGGTCGTTAAATGATACGATACGCTATGTAATTATACACCTTATTTGCAATAATTAAAGTATTAAGTTGCACACCGTAGTATTTTTGATTAGAGCGTTGTTTTAGAAAGGCAGAAGTTTTCGTACGTTAAATCAGATTACTTTGACCCAGTGGAGAGTAACTTTGGCCTATTAAGTTTTTGATAACCACATATAGAAGGGTCTAATGATTAGACTCTATTCCATACTAATATTGTAAATGCGAAATTGTGTTTGTACAGATAATCTGTTAACTCTTCACGCTTAAACCGCTGAATCGATTTAGACATTTTGTATCTTCTAATATATAAAAATCTCGTGTCACGATGTTTGTTATCAAACACCTCCGAAACGGCTTGACGATTTTTAGGAAACTTTTTTCTCTATTCGGTAGGTCTGAGAATAGGTCGTAGGCTATTTTTATACCTACCCTTATTCTGCGCAGACGGAGTCGCGGGCAACAGCTAGGATCTAATATATAAAAATCTCGTGTCACGGTGTTTGTTATCAAACTCCTCTGAAACGGCTTGGCCTACTTTTATGAAAATTTTTCTCTATATTTGGTAGGTCTGAGAATAGGTCATAGACTATAATATATGGCAAAACAACGTTTGTCGGGCCAGTTAGTAAACAAATTTTATATAGTAAACCAATTTTATAGTTTGAGTTCCGGGAAAGCTCATAATGGTAGTTTTATCCCGGAAAATTGCATAGTTCCCGTGCGACAGCGTTAAACGAATTATTCGCTGACGGAGTCGCGGGCAACACCTAGCAATTAACATAATAAACGTGGATGGTCAGCAAGAATTAACTATAATTTTTTTCTATTATGAGAGGGAAGCAACAGGCCCTATACTACGAAGCGCGAAATTCGAACTTCGTTTCATGCCGTTCCGCTCACGCTAATAGTATTTATTACGAGAGTGAGAGGGACCGCACAATCCGAACTTCGAACTTCGAATTTCGTAGTAACCCCCCAGAGCAAGCGGGTCATCATCATCATCATCATCATCATCCTAGCCTATATACGTCCCACTGCATGGCACAGGCCTCCTCTCAGAATGAGAGGGCTTGGGCAGTAGTTCCCACACGGGCCCAGTCCGGATTGGGAACTTCACACACGCTTCATTGAATTTGTTCGCAGGTGTATGCTATGCAGGTTTGCTCACGATGTTTTCCTTTACCGTAAAACTCATGGTAAATTTCAAATGTAATTTCGCACATAAATTCCGAAAAACTCAGAGGTGCGAGCCGGGATTTGAACCCACGCGCAAGCGGGTCATCTGATGGGGCATGAATACCACCGCCCATGACTATCAACAACTCAAGGAGAATCTCACTGATCTGTTGCCGGTTTTAAAGCACGTTAACCCTTTTCTTGAAAGTCCCGGTGTCATGTCTGAAAATACTGCTGTCGGAAGTTGATACTACAATGTCAAAACGTACACAGTGGTATAGACCGCCATTCATAGATATGGTGACGATAGAACTTATACTAAACTTTCTATACGGCAGTGTGATACATTTTTAACCGACTTCAAAAAAAGGAGGAGGTTCTCAATTCGGTTGTATGTTCTTTTTTTTTTTTTAACGTGTGTTACCTCAGAACTCCGTCATTTATGAACCGATTTGGAAAATTCTTTCGTTGTTTGAAAGCATATGCTTCAAGGTTGGTCCCGTTGTTACCGGAATCCAGTTCTGATGATGGGATCCATGAGGAATTGAAGGAACTCTTCAAAAGTTCAAGGGAAATGTAAAGCGATTTTAGTATTTTCAGTGACAAATCGAGCATTAGCATTCAAAAAGTGTCATTTGGTTAACTAGATCTGATGAAGAAGACCGCAGATGGCCAACGGAACTCCTCAACGGGTCAAATCTTGCAAGTTGAATTTGACTCACTTCCCGGTTTCTGATTGATTTCATATTTTACATGCATGTGTAAATCAGGTGACAATGCAATATTATTGTGACATGGAGCTAATCTGATGATGGAGTTGGAAGGTGGCCATAGAAACTCTGTAATAAAACAACACAACCCCGTCGAGTTTGGGTTCATTTGAAACGTCTTGACGAGCACTTTGATCCCAGATGGTAACCAGGGTCTGATGATGGAGCTGGAAGGTGGCCAAAGTTACTCCATAAAGTAACGGCACTTACCCCATCGAGTACGGACTCATTTGACTCGTCTCAACGAGTACTTTGGTCCTAGATGGTAACCAGGGTCTGACAATGAAGTTGGATGGTGACCATAAGAACTCCGTAGTAAAACGACATAACCCCATCAAGTTTGGTCTCGTTTGATTCGTCTTGATAAGTACTTTGGTAACGAGAGGCAAAAAGTACAGTCAGTAAAGAGTGCCAGTCCAGGCCATTAGCAACAACTAAAAAGAAAAAAATAAAAAATTTTAAATAAAAAATAAAACCGCCTTCAAAAAACACCCAAAAAAAACTTGGAAATAAAAAAAATTTAAATAAAAAATAAAACCTCCTTCAAAAAACCCCCAAAAAAACATAAAATAATAATTGATTGAACCGACCACAATAAGCATGAAAATATCTTTCTACTAATCTGTTTGAAGTTGGTGCCTCAGCACGAGCCAGCAGGAGTGGACCTAGTAATCTAACTTACCTACATACCTATTATAGGGCTTCTACACTCCTGCTGGCTCGTGCTGAGGCACCAACTTCAAACAGATTAGTAGAAAGATATTTTCATGCTTATTGTGGTCGGTTCAATCAATTATTATTTTATGTATTTTTGGGGGTTTTTTGAAGGAGGTTTTATTTTTTATTTAAATTTTTCAATTTAATCAATTAGGTACAATCGGCCCAGACGCCGGCTTGACACCTTAAAGGCCCAGTTTGCGTGCAGTGGCTAGACATCTGTCCATGCCAATGCATAGGTACCAATGAACTTCAACGGCTGCAAGCAAATTTGTTTTGAAACTGGTAAGCCGGCGTTTGGGCCGATCGTACGGTACTTATTCAAAAGAGATGTACCGTATTGTCGGGTTACTTTGGCCCGAAGGGTAACTTTGGCCATAAGGATTAACTCGGTCCAGGTTTTATGTTATTGAACCAGGTTTTAGTAGGTATACCGCCAACATTTTTATGTTTTTATTATAGTCTGTGGTTTCATATAGGTTTATTCATCATTTCAGCCGAAAGACGTCCACTGCTGGACATGGGCCTCCCCCAAGGCTCGCCAAACAGATCGGCCCTGCGCCATCCACATCCAACACGTTCCTGCAACCTTAACCAGGTCGTCGCTCCATCTTGTTGGAGGCCTACCTACACTGCGTCTTCCGGTCCGCGGACGCCACTCGAGAACCTTTCGGCCCCATCGGCTGTCAATTCAATTCATATAGATTGATTTTCATAAAGTGTGGGTCTTTACGATAGGTGAATTAAAAATCGGTCTGCTACACTGTATGTATCGTTGATAACGTAAAGCGATAGCTAACTACGCCATTCGCAATTTGTGCCTAAAGATCTGGTCCACACCTAGGTTACTTAACTAAATTGAACTGGATGTAAACAGTTAGACAGAAATAGGTTTGGCTGCGAAAGTTTATTATAACGTTAGTTGACTAGGAAGTTATCTCAGAATATTGTATTGTTATTATGACTTTACAAAGTGTAAGTCTAATATATAAAAATCGCGTGTCACGGTGTTTGTTGTCGAACACCTCCAAAACGGCTTGACCGATTTTTATGAAACATTTTTCTCTATATTATGTAATCTGAGAATAGGTCGTAGGCCATTCATTATACCCCTATTCTTCGCAGACGGAGTCGCGGGCAACAGCTAGTATTGTATAGGAACACCTAAAAGCCTCTCGAGGTATGTGCGCTCGTGGGTAACTTTACCTACGCCAGTTTTTCGAGATTAGGTCAGTCTATTTAAAAAAAATCTGATCGTACTTAGTATTTTCCTAATGTAACTAGATCTTACAGATAGGTACATGTGCAAGTGAGCTCAAAAGTATGTAGAGTATGTAGAGAAGAAAGAAGAGGGTGGGCGACGGCTAATTTGAGCTAAACTAAACATCCACAACCGCTCATTTACATTTCAGACTATATAGGTACTAACTTTTTTCAACCAGTTAATACAATGTCTTTAGTAAAGTGTGACACCACATTCTTAATCTACACAGATGCCAAAGAGTCAACTGATAGAGATAAAAACTTAATGTCATTGCAACAAAAACTGTTCAGCAACTTAAGTGTGAATTGCGCCAAATTACTAAATATAACGATAAATTACATTACTTCAAATATCTACTGAATAAAATCGTACGTGCGTAATAAATGTCAGTTTACAGAAATTTAATTAACCAGATTTGACGGTTGATTTGACATGGGTATCGTTTGGGTATCGTTATAAGTAGTAAAGTGGTTTACTTGGTGCAAATCACGATAGGATCCCGCGTAAGAAAACACGCCTTATCACCGAAGCATTTTACAGGTATTCAAAAACCTATTATAAATCAGTGCTTACCGGCACCAGCTCACCGTCAATTTGCCACTAAATTACGACAATTGAATAAGCGTCGGTTCATTTAGGACATAGATATAACCTCTAAGCATCGGTTTATATTTTACTACAGCCGCGCGGCAGTCTACGAACGGCGACTGAGCGCTCATCACGCACCGGTGAATTCTGGAATAAACCGAAAACAAAATGGCCGCCGCAGCGCTGTGCTTTTTGGCGGTATTGTGCAGTTTGCTTCATCAAGGTGGGTTGAATTTGAAATTAGCGAACGGGTTTAAGTTGGTTAAGTTTAGTCGGAAATTTGATGCGAGTTCGGAACAGTTGCGCGTAGTTGTGCTAACTGCAAAGTTTTACTGTCCATATACCTGCTAGAATAAACTTGCCTAGATATAAAAGTCACGTATAATTTTTCAATCAATCGTTCATAATTAGTAAATAAAAAAGTATTTAAACTTTTACACGAGTTTCAGCTCTACAATGCAAATAAGTACGATTTGTCGGTCTTTTAGAATATGTAGAACCTAGGCTCTTTGCTCAATGGACTGTTACCAACGAGTCAATGGATAATGTTTTTAAAATGTAGACTCTAGCTAGGACCGATTTTTGAAATAGTCGCTCAAAAATCTTGGTGAAAAATTGTGCTCAGTTTGAAATACCTAACTACTTACTTACTAGTAGAGCAGTAGAAAATTACTATTTTAATTTTAGAAATCTTGTCAACTTTTAGGAAATATAATTTAAGCTCTAGTTTTGTAACTATACATAGAATTTTATTTATTTATTAGGCATAAAACATAAAAAAAGATAAGACCTTATTCTAATCTTAGCTTAAAGGAGGACCGGATATCCTAGTGGTTAGAGAAGCTTGACGTCCCGGGTTCGATCGCCGATCGGGGCAGACATTTGTATGAAAAGTACGAATGTTTGTGCTTAAATTCATCAAAGTCTTTGATGTATATGTGAGCTTTTTCAAAACAAAGTGAACACTTTATTCACTTATTTTTCAAATGAGGAAATTTTGAGGTTTTCTTTCTCAGAATGAAGAGCACTATTGATTTTGATGATAAAAAGTTGTCCTAATTTTTTTTGTCTTTTTGTGTTGTTTTTTCATACAGTTTATATGGCTCGTCACAAAACTGACACAAACAAGTTGTATGGTAAATCTATATAAATAAAAATGAATCACCGAAATGTTTGTACGCGCATAACTTCCGATTGACTGCACCAAATTGGATAATTCTTTTTTTGTTGCGTTCGTTATTGTCAGGAGAAGGTTCTTATGAAAGAAAAAATAGAACGGGGGCGAAGCCGCGGGCATCAGCTAGTTAGGAATATTTTTTAAGAAACTGGTAGGTACTTAAGTACACTTTTTTTGAAAATGGATGTATGAGTAAGTATGTCTTAGACATAAGTCTAGTACCCATAGCTTTGCTTAGTTTGGAACTACTTAAGTCAATTAGTGGCGATGGTCCTTTTATAAAAATATACTCCAGTAGGGTAGAGCCCAGTGGCGGCGGTATTAAAGGAGGTTTCATTTTTTTTGACTCTACACTAAGGCGGAACAAAGTTCGCCGGGTCAGCTAGTTTATGTATAAACTAAATAGTAACGGTCCAAGTACACTTCCTTGAGGTACACCTGTATCGTTAAATATGAAGACCGATATTTTACAACTTCATTGACTCAAAAAACCAATCTTGATAAGATTGCTTAAGAGTGCCATCTCTTGTCTGGGTGATCGCTTTCCATCAGGTGACCCGTCTGCTCGTTTGCCACCTCTTATATATAAAAAAAAAAAAAGTTCCGAAGGAGTGTTGACGTTTCTCGATGAGAACATTAACATAGATGTCGCTAGTGTCGCTGCGTAAGTGACTATAGAAAAACAAACTGAAAAATGTCGATATATAGGAAAAATTTGTGTCTAAACTCCTGACCAGTGATGGTGTAGGGATTTGGCACGCAGCACGGAATTCTGAGGACCTGGGTTCGATTCCCAGCGCTAGTCTCTTTTTCTGGTTTTTTTCTGTGTATCCATGTTTCAGTTTGCAATTATGAAAAAAAAATCATTGTATTTATTTATTTTGCTCAATTGAACACATTGTTTTCCTCCTGTTAGGTAGCTTTTAATCCAGTCGAATGCATTGCCTCTAATGCCATATTTTTCGCATTTATTTATTGTGATTCACAAAATCGAAGGCTTTACTCATGTCGAAGGAAACACCTGTTAACTGTGTTTTCTTATCAATTTTTTCCGTTATGGATTTTATCAAAGTGTAACAAGCTAGCGTTGTCGACTTTCTCTTTTGAAATCCATATTGCTCTTTAGCTTTTTTTTTGGACGGACTGTTGCTGTTAGCCTCGACGGCTTTTACAGCTTACCGGAGAGAGGGCGAGCCGCCAGACGGGCAGCTCAGCAAAGGGTGGTTTTCTTAGCATGCCAAAGGGTGCTCCTATTGAGGCGTCCTCGGACTTTGGACGCTAAGACTAAGTAGAGTTATGCAAGCAATCGAATTTTAACTCTTTAGCTATAATATCATGATTATCACAAAACCCTACCATCCTACGTGCATAGCTTTCTCATATATTTTGGAAAAGATCGAGATAAGTGTAATAGGACGATGATTTATTTATGTCTTTCTTATCTCCTTTTTAGGGTTCCGTAGTCAACTAGGAACCCTTATAGTTTCGCCATGTCTGTCCGTCTGTCTGTCTGTCTGTCTGTCTGTCCGCGGCTAAGCTCAGTGATCGTTAGTACTAGAAAGCTGTAATTTGGCATGAATATACATATCAGTCACGCCAACAAAGTGGTAAAATAAAAAATTAAAAATTAATTTTTTTTTAGGGTACCTCCCATAGACGTAAAGGGGGGGTGATTTTTTTTCTCGACTAATCCTATAGTGTGGGGTATCGTTGGATAGGTATTTTAAAACCATTGCGGGGTTGCTAACATGATTTTTCTATTCAGTGATCTGTTTGGGAAATATTCAACTTTAAAGTGAAAATTTTCATTAAAATCGAGCGTCCCCCTCCTCTAAAATCTAAACAGTTAGGCGGAAAAATTTGAAAAAATTCAGAATGGTAGTAAATATATCAAATTTACTAGGAAAATTATAGCGGCTAAGATTGCTTGGAAATTATTTGTAGTTTAAGAGTAAATAGTAGCCTAAAGTATAAAACATACCTAAACTTGGATGATTCCGTACACATACACGTACACATACGAAATCCTTAGAAAAATATTACTTACCTTGTGCGTGTCCGACACGCTCTTGGCCGGTTTTTTGAATAATGGTACAACTATGGACTGCTTAAGTATTGTTGGAAAACTTTCCGTGGCTGAAAGACTCATATTTATAAAATGCACCAGAATAGGAGCTAAGTATTTGATTGGCACTCAACTTTATTACACAAGTCGCTACGCCATCAAAACCTGCAACTTTTGTGTTGTTTAGGAATTGTATGTATTTTTCTATTTCATTCGGTGTGCAAGGAGCTTGCAAGGAGTCATAAAAATGCTAGTACTAATTGATTTAATTTTATCTAAATTTGGATTGATTCCTATTTTCCCATTCTTAAGGGCCTACCGTGTTTTTGGCGCATTTATTGCATTCATTTAATCTCGTGCTGTATCATTTCATTACAAGTAAAGCTATAGTCTTGAAATTTATGTGTAAGGTATTTTTGAGGATTCACTCTAATGACAAGTGTCCTGTGTCGCCTAGCAATATGAATCCAGATTGAATCTACTTATCCATCAACCCGTCATCCTTTCTTTATTTATTTTAGTTTTCTGGCGACGTCAACGTAATGAAAAAATTATCTTAAAGCAAACCTATCATCGCAGGAAATTGTCTTCTGAAATTCCTAGTAATATCTAAGCGTATACCGAGAACGTACACATACAGTTACATCGTATTCCCGTTTCATTGTCAATATTCCCAAAATCCGCACGAAGTGTTTTCGCTCTTCCTTCATCAACCGTATAATTAAAGAGTGGAATTCCTTGCCTGCGTCCATGTTTCCTGAACAAAACAATCTGACGGTTTTCAAGTCTAGGGTGAACGAGATAAGATAAGACTTTATTTTTTCAAAACACAGGCACACACGAACACAAAATACATAAGTAACATCAAGGAAACATAATATATTTAATACTAAGTAAGTAGACGTTGACAGAATAATAAATAGATTCAAACAAGCATCCCGGCTCACTTTTAAGCAGCTGTTATCAATCGCAAGCGTTATGTCTCACGCGTAATCAACTATTCTCATTCGCATGCATCTAGTCTCACGTCTTAAGCAGCCGTTGTCATGCTTTATCTTGAATAAGCATTCTTCAGTATGTTAATTGGATACCTACCTACACTTATACGCATTTAATGCTGAAGCTGAATCGATGCGGAAGGGTGAATCGATGCGGACGCATCTTCATACAATATTGCGTTTTGTATTACAAAATGCGATTCGATGCTGATAGATGTGACTTCACCCTTAAGCTGTCACAAACAGACGCACAATCCCTAGTAATAAGAATATTGTTGGCTCCCTTTGCTCATGAAACCGTGAAAACACAGACTGTTTTAATAAAGTCACGTAAGCATCGTACCGCGCACAATATACTTGTACCTGCGTAGGCAGGTACGCAGATGTAGATACTCGTACATAGTACTCAAATGTATTTTTAGCGTTCCTGAAATTCGTAACAGTACGTTCCGTCCGGGCCGTAAAGCCTAACGGCTATGCCGCGACCACACGCGATAGGCGCTGCACTGTACCTCCATAATGGGCCGGACGTGCGATACTGGGTGAATGTTTTTGCTATATCTTTTAGGTGTACCTAGCTAAAGATAAAGACATTTGTTTATTATTTCTAAGTGTTTAATGAATCATCATCATTATCATCATCCCAGCCTATAACGTCCCACTGCAGGGCACAGGCCTCTCAGAATGACAGGGGTTGGGCCGTAGTTCCCACACGGACCCAGTGTGGATTGGGAACTTCACACACACCATCGAATTTCTTCGCAGGTGTATGCAGGTTTCCTCACGATGTTTTCCTCACCGTAAAGCTCATAGCAAATTTCGAATGTAATTTCGCACATAAATTCCAATAAACTCAGAGGTGCGGGCCGGGATTTGAACCCAAGAACCTCTGCTTGAGAAATGCTTTGATCAGTGATCACTAATCATTCGTATCATTTGTTTATATTTGTTTGAACTGATGATATTATAAATTCCAATTGAAAACCTCTACAGGTTGTTCAATCAAGCTAAAACCCATCTGCTGAAATATTACGGAGTCATTTTTAGACACCTTATATGATGTCTCATTCATGGGTATGGATGATGTTTTATAGCAAATTTGGATGGCGTGGACGTGTTAAACAACCCAAGTTATATAACATGTCAGATGGTCGGGACGCACCCTAAGAGCCAATAACCGGAGACGGTTTTTGCCTTTCAAATATTTGCCGCAAATTTTAGTTGCTACACTTGATCTGTGGCAATGTCCGTTCACGACTACAGATAACAATTATTGTTAAAACAATTTAATTTTATTGAATCGGGCGTCACTTTGCGGAGGACTGTATTAGGCCGGAGGTCCATATCAATGAACTGATAGGTCGCGGGTGAGCAAAGTATAGTTCATAAACACCTATCACCTAGATTGTTGTATGGTCAGCTTGTTTGTTTCCTTATAATAATTCCATTAACGTCCCACGCTTGTACCTACTACAACTCCCACGTAGATCCAGTAACTCAATTCCATCCATTCGTTAGTATCCGTTCACACGCCACCCTGATTAAATTGCTTTAGAATTGAGAGTACTTAGGTCGCCTCAAAAACTTATTAGGTTTAAAGAGCATTTATTGTCTAAATAAAACAATTTATTTATAAATCAAAGCTTGACAGAATAAAACAAAATTTTACAAAGCTAAAAATTACAAATAAAAAATACCCTGGAGATCGCCCACTTGGGGCATCGTCCCCAGGACGGAGGCCGCGTTGCCCCTCTGCACCGCCAAACTTAGGCGCTGGGCAAAGAAGGTACCAGCCCTATGGTCGCCTGAGACGCCGAAGAGCTTGTCCGACACTTCTTTTACAAACTTTTTTGTGTCGGACGACCATGGGCCCAAAGTTTCAATTGCGAGTGCCGCAAATATGTAGTTGTTCGAAAGAAATGCGTATTTGCGGCACTTAATAGTTTGGGCCTGCTCTGCGGCGGACCCAGGCTTCCGTGCAGAACCGTTAACGTGGGACGGAGCCAATGTGTCTACACAGGTGACGTCCCACGCTAAGGGGCGGCCCAGACACCAAGGCACTTTTTTATTGTTATTTTTTTTTATTGTCTAAAGAAATTACAGATAATTTCACTTATAAGACAATTTCTATAGCTAAAAGTACAATTATCAGGTTTCACAGTGAGTCAATAGATATCACCACTCACATGCCTTGTGCAACCACGTTTGCCAATTTATTTATTTATTTCAGTTAAATTTTATTCAGAGCAATGTTAAATTTATACAATGTTATCAATTATATGTGATTTAACTTTGTTTTTAAAGATATTAAGTGTTTTGCTATCTTTTATGGACTTTTGTAAGGAATTATATAATTTAGCACCCTCATACATCAAATTTTGGTGTCCATATCGAGTTCTAGGAACTCTCAATGATATGTGCTCAGCGTTTCTTAATTGTAATTTTGGAAGTTGCTTTTTTTGTTAAACGTTATTTCCATATGTATTGTATTATTTAAAATTGTATGTATTAATATACAGGTTTTGTACGCGTATATTTGTTTCAAATACATTACTTTTGTTTCTTTATATAGTTTTTTAGAGGGAGTTAAAAAATCATAGTGAAAAAGAGTTTTTAGAATCTTATTCTGCGCAACTTGAAGACTTTTGAGATTAGATGGTGCAGCATTTCCCCAAACTTCCACCAAGTACTCTAGATGTGGCTTGACTAAAGAATTATAGATAGTAATGCGAATGTTTTTAGGGAGACAGCCCACTAATCTATATATTGCACCCCCCAGAGATGATGGTTTAGGCACGATACTAGCAATATGGGGCTTCCATGTCAGTTTACTATATCTAATAACTAATAATATTCTAATGAAAGCTAAATGTTTGTGACTTTATCATAGATTGGTATGTACTTAAAAGGCATGAGATAAATTAATCCAAACAGAATGTATAAATTCAGAGCCCGGAATTCTCGTAGCACTTTTGAGTTGTCATAGAGACTTCTCGTTTATCGACTTCCAATATACATATGTATATCGATAAGTACAGAATACAATAAACTACTAATATTATAAAGAGGAAAGGTTTGATTGTTTGTTTGTTTGTTTGTTTGTTTGCATTGAAAAGGCTCCGAAACTACTGGACAGATTTCAAAAATTCTTTTGTCGTTAGAAAGCTATAATATCACTGAGTGACATAGGCTGCTTTTTACCGCGGGAAATACCTTTTCCTACGGGAAAATTAATTTATCGCGGGCGAAGCTGCGGACGGAAGGCTAGTGTAAAATATGATTACGAGTAGAAGTAAACAACATGCAGTCTTATCGCGAATAAGCGATCTCTTCGAGATAACCTGATACCAACTTTTAGGAAATTAAAAATAAAAATTAAAATAATAATATTTCATTGTTTCTTATAAATAACACTGAACTGATTAAATGTAAAATTTTTAACTATTAAGTTTTCGTTGTTTTCATTGCAAATCTCTATTTAACATTTTCAGCCACTCAAAAGTTATGTAAAAGAGATCGCTCTTTAGCGATAAGACCGCCTGTACATATTATGTTCTATAATGTATCGATAAAATATGTATATCGGAAGTAGATAAACGAGAAGTCCCTATGACAACTCAAAAGTGTTACGAGAATTCCGGGCTCTGGGTATTAATGTATAAAGACAGGTGTCATTGCACGTATATACAATATCTTATACCACAGCGAGTGAGTTTAATCACGTACTATTAATGATGATATAATTTAACTACGATAAGCTACGTATATTTAAACACAAGACAAAGTACGTGGTTGAGATAAACTATAATAAATAAATAACTACACTGACGAGCAAAAATAAAGGGTCGATTACAAAATTGACGATAACTACAAAACCCGCTGTGATAGCTTCTTAGAGTAAAATGAGTTTAGTAAAGAGTTTTATTCTCAATTAAACTTTTTCTTGTTAAGAATAAAACTCTTTACTAAACTCATTTTACTCGAAGAAGCTATCACAGCGGGTTTTGTAGTTATCGTCAATTTTGTAATCGACCCTTTATTTTTGCTCGTCAGTGTATCACCGGACAGACAATTGGCTAAGTAAAGTTTTTTGAAGAGGTGCTAATTATATTTTTTTTCGACAGTCGGCGTTCTGGAGATCGAGAAACTGCAGCTGTTTTATTTTTATCTCCTATTGTTTACTGGAAATATTTTTTTGAGTGTTTGAGATGACATTTGTGAGATTTTATGGTTGACAAGCCGTTCGTGCTCAGAACTTAGTAGAAACAGAAAAAAAACCGAAGTGAACTGTCACTGCTGTCAATGTCAAATCGTTTGCGTTTCGTTTGCTTTGCGTTTTGGTGTGCTCAGTGTGATTTTTTGACTATTTTTATCGACCTCCGCATAAAATCCGGACTTTCAATTTTACCGCATTTTTCCACGACCTATGCACAATAATTGGATCACGATTTAATACTTTCGATCACTATTTTGGAACTGCTTCTTGGACAACGCAAAGCAAACGAAACGCAAACGGTTAGATTTAATTTGACATTGACAGAAGCGACAGTTGAATTCGTTTTTTTTTCTATTTCTTCTTAGTACTGAGCACGAACCGCTTGTCAGCCATAAAATCTCACAAATGTCATCTCGAACACTTAAAAAAATATTTCCAATAAATAAAAGGAGATAAAAATAAAACAGCTGCAGTTTCTTGGTGTTGAAGTCGACCACTGTCGAAAAAAAATATAATTAGCATCTCTTCAAAACACTTTACTTAGCCAATTGACACCAATCGCCCTAGTTCCAAATTAAGCAAAGCTTATGTTATTGGCACGTAGGTACCTACTAGATATAACGGATAGATATACTTAAATAGATAGATACATGTTTAAATAGAGAGTAAACATCCGAGACTCGAGAACAAAGAGTCCTATTTTTCAAACATAATATCTGCCTCAACCAGGGACCGAACTCGGGACCTCGAGCTTTGTAGTCAGGTTCTCTAACCACTAAGCTATCAGATTATCAAAACTATTTAACTGTTCTATGCCCAAGGGGTTTATGACCATGGACCACCATAGTGAACAAATGTTCTGGAAAGTAAACCACTTCCACAGAAACACTTGTTGGAAGCGTATTGTTTTCAAATAAATTAAGTCACAAAAATAGTTTAACTTTATTACTCCTTTAAGACCGCCCTGGAACTGACACTGGTTTATATCTAAAACATGCTAACTGGTCCTTTCCTTTCAGGGTTGTCAATCAACTGCTACCAATGCAACAGTCACAATGACTCGCGCTGCCTTATGGAGAAGCTACCGGACTCTCTCCGACTGCCGTGCGGGCCCAAGGACACCATGTGCAGAAAAATATCGCAGGTCGTCGAGTTCGAGATGAACGGCATGCCGCCAGATAGCCGCGTCATCAGAGGCTGTGGATGGGACGAGAGCAGTTACAAGGTTAGTCACATTAGAGATGAGATCATTTTCCGTGGCCCCAGGTATCTTAAGATCTTGTAGGTCGTCCAGATCGAAACGAACAGCATGCTGCCAGACAGCCGTGTCATCAGAGGCTGCGGGTGATTTGCTCCAAAACATTAGGAGTTTTATATGATCTACACCCCAAAGCAATAACAAACAGCAAGTTGTTATTCTAACCCGTATCCGCATTATAAATTGACTGACCATTGACCTGTTTTTGATTTTGCTCTAAATCCAGATTTAGTAACACTTAGGCCAGTAGTAGTGTCTATGCGTACCGTGGCTACTAAATTTCACACCAGACTACGAAGTGGTGCAAACGCATCTAACATCCTAACTACTAACACTTATTAAAAATGTGAAAATTTGGATGTTTGTTAGATAGGTATGATCACGTAATTACAAAGTGATTTTGATGACATTTGGCAGACAAATCCATAGTAATACCTATTATAAATGTGAAAGTACTAGACTCTGTCTGTTATATCTTCAAGCTTTAACCGATTTAGATGAAATTTGGTATGGAGATAGTTTGCGACTCTAGGAAGACAAAGGATAGTTTTTATACCGGAAAATTGCATAGTTCCCGCGGAATAGCGATTTACGAATTCTTCGCAGACGGAGTTTGATAACCGTATAGCAGTTAGTTAAAGTGGGCAGTTTAAATAACTTGGATTATGTCAATGGGTACTTTTTATACCGATGTTTTGACGGTTGTGTTCAAAACTCAAGAGTTGGCTTGTACAGAGCGTATTTTCATATTATGATCGACGAATTGAAACAATTACTTTGCTTACCCGCGACAAGGCAGGCAAAAGGCAAGTCAGGCGAAAGATTGCGGGTGAGCAAAAGTAATTGTTTCAGTTCATTAATATGGACCTCCGCAAAGTAACGCCTGATTCAATAAATCATATTAAGATCCTTGTACTGGTATTTCTTGATATCTATCTAAGTATATCTAAGTTCTGATCGTTTTAAACGAGCCGTCCATCACGCGCCGACAATTAGGCAAACTAACTTGCTGAAAATTGCCAGCGTTTTCGGGGAATCGCGATCGATGGCAATTTGAGACGATAGGTGTTCTACGGATCTCGTTAAACAGAATAAATGGTGCCGACGTGACGTTGGCCGAGTGGGTGTAATTTTTAATTTACCGTCATTTTGTATACAGGTTGACCCAAAACTCAACGGTCAAGAGCGAAAGGCCAAGTAATAAAAAAAGTACAATAAAAATCATTTATTTCAGGTCATCAAGGGGCCATCCATAAATTTCGTCGCACCAATTTCGATCAATTTGGACCCCTCCCCCCCTTGTCACACTTATTACTATGAAAATCGCCATTATTTTGTTCTAGTGTCACAGATCGCTTGACCCCCCCCCCCCCTCCCCCTAAATGTGTGACGTAATTTTTATGGATGGCCTTAACCCATATAAGTACAAGTTAAATTGAATTAATAAATAATTAGTGGTTTCTGGGAAAAAATAGTTACGCGAAATGACGAATTATGCGTAAAAAATGCGGAGCTCTTAATTGCCGTCCGTCCACTCCCGGATAATTAAGTATTAAAAATAATAAATTGTAATTCTGTGTCTGTAATATACCTATGTACCTACATGCCAAAAAAATTACTTTGAAATTAACTAGGCTTATCTTCCCCAGGGTCGTTGCTACCAGCGCGCAGGCTTCGGCGGCAGACAAGAGGTCTGCTCCTGCCTCGAAGACGGCTGCAACGCCGCGGCCATCCCAGTCGCCGCCACCTTCCTCATGCTGCTCACCGTCGCAATCCTTAGGTTCTAGAACAATCTAGAAAGATTCCAGAGACAACGCTTTGCCTAGGAGAGCCGTTCTATGTTTAACTGATGTAGCAAACCATCGCGTTGCTGGCTTTAGTCTAGTCGAAACTAATTCTGCTATCACCGCTCTTAAAGAATTGTCAACCAAGAAATTCCTTTACCTAAGGCTAGAAATACACATGCCCGTAGCGTATATATTTTCATGCCAGTAGCTTGCATACTTGTGTCACATTTGTATGAAGTTTGACGTTCGCGTGCCAGCTACTTTCACAAAATGCTTAAGGTTCAGTCTCAGTTGTACGGCTCGAAACATCAAAGGCTATTTTCAGTCACAAGTCAATGTGACAATGCCTTGTTGTTTTTAATCTGATGTAGGAGGGTCGATTTCAAAGCGTTTTGTCAGCGTTTTTTAAATTTCATTAGTGTCACTCGATTATTGCTGTAAAATAATGATAAATCGCGACAACTTTGGATAAAATCAGACTAAGCCTCGGTACCGCCACACATTTATATAAAAAGTTAACTCTGATCATCATCCCCCTCTGCAATATTTACGTCGACGGTAATGAAAAAAAAACTGGCCAAGAGCGTGTCGGACACGCACAAGGTAGGGTTCCGTAGCCATTACAAAAAATCAAGTAATATTTTTCTAAGGATTTCGTATGTGTACGGAATCATCCAAGTTTAGGTATGTTTTATACCTTAGGCTACTATTTACTCTTAAACTACAAATAATTTCCAAGCAATCTTAGCCGGTATAATTTTCCTAGTAAATTTGATATATTTACTACTATTCTGAATTTTTTCAAATTTTTCAACCTAACAGTTTAGATTTTAGAGGGGGGGGGACGCTCGATTTTAATGAAAATTTTCACTTTAAAGTTGAATATTTCGCAAACAGATCACTAAATAGAAAAATCATGTGAGCAACCCCGCAATGGTTTTAAAAGACCTATCCAACGATACCCCACACTATAGGATTAGTTGAGAAAAAAAAAATCACCCCCCTTTACGTCTATGGGAGGTACCCTAAAAAAAAATAATTTTTTGTTTTTTATTTTACAACTTTGTTGGCGTGACTGATATGTATATTCATGCCAAATTACAGCTTTCTAGTACTAACGATCTCTGAGCTTAGCCGCGGACAGACAGACAGACAGACATGGCGAAACTATAAGGGTTCCTAGTTGACTACGGAACCCTATAAACGCGGCGGTCAAAACGCTCTGAAATCGACCCAGGAACTGTCACTAGAAATGGTAAAGCACTTACTTGGTCGACTACTTCTAATTTCAACGGACTTCTATCACGGGCTCAAAACTGCTGTGGACGTTACATAATATTTAAGGTCTATCGTTTCCCCGAGTTTGATATGCCATAATGTATCGTTTCCATTATTTTAATTTGTCATAAAGTAACTTATTTATTACAGAAACGTATTTTCTTCAGACATAATTAATAAGACATAAACTAACCTAACCTAACCTTTCTGCACGCTGTAGTATATTTTACGGTAAACGTTGATATGGCAAATGAAATTATGGGAAACAAAATGATAACAACATAACTGCTGTCTATTGTGTCTACTTGTATTAGTGAAAATATATAGGCCTTAGCAACTGATTCTATTACAATGCAAATTCTTCTTGAAATTATCAATATTTCAAATAGGATTGCTGATGTGGACTTCTGTGACAGCTTAGGCGCTAGTATCACAACTTTGTCATTTGCGTTCAATTTGGGATTGGTTTATAAGTAAATGAGCCAATCACAAGCCAGATCGTAACGTCAAACTAACGCCATCTATGCTTCGTTTTTTAGCATTAGAAAGAAGTTAAGCGATCTTGACGTGTCTTTTTATTGAAAGACGCTTTTGTAAAATAAATCACAGAAAATATGTAACAACTAGCAAAGGCACATGGTAATTTACATTATTTTGGTTTCAGAAGTAATATTTACTATTTTTTTAAAAGCGTTTTTCAATAAAAAGACTCGAAGATTGTTGACCCTATTTCTAATGCTAAAAACGAAATATAGCAATATTCCTCCTGTCAGAAACCCTGTAAACAAACTGACAAATACGTGCAAATACTAAGGTACTTTATGTAAAAGTTGTTCCTCGAATGACCCCGCCGCGTAGCGTCAATGATTGTAAATGAACATAGTATTACTAGATGTTTAAATAGTTTATATGTAACTTATTCGAATGGATTCTCATTCTATGTGTTCGTCGTGTAGTTAGTTTACTCGTAACCTGTTAAGTTAGTTAGCGGAATGTAAATAGACGATAATTGTCGTCAGGTCACAGAGTTATCAACACTGTCAAGATAGTACAGCGACACTGTAAATTACTGTATTGTGCCATAGATATTTATTGTTGTGTTTGTGTTTTGCTAATATATTATTAGTTTTTCATATTCAATTTTCATTTATCACTATTACTCCTCTATGATCATAGGATTTGAGGAGAGCTGAAGATCGAGTGACGTGCCACGGCAAAAGAAATCCAGCAGTGGACTGATTCGGACCGATGATAATTCTTTTCAAAACAATTAAGTTAAGTAAATTTCTGCAACCAAAATAAAATTCTACTTTGAGATTTAACTGATTTAAATATAACAGAGGATATAACAGTCACATCTCCCTCCTTACACAATACTTCCCTCCGTATCCGGGTATACTTACATCTTATTTAAACCAAACCCATCATCCAATTCTATCTACTTATTATCAAATAAATCGAGACCCAAATCCGAGTTGCGTATCAAGTGAAGCTAACTATATTACCCGTTTCCGGCTGTCGTGAATGAGTAGCATCCTTCGTTCTGTTACGTAGTGGACACGGACACTGGTGGAGGCGTAGGATTTGAGTTTCGACTTGTCCAGTTTGTGGCACAGATCTGAGCCACATAGGACTAACGGGTCGAGGGCCAGAGTCGGGTCAGATTAGATTTAGGTTGGTGTTGTCGAGTGGGAACGATGCGGTACCAAGCGTTTGGATTCCTGGTTTTCTGCGGGCTCTTTCAATATGGTTAGTATTTTATATTGCTGTTCATTTTAATTCCGTTTATTTGAGAGGGTTTATACTTAGTGGGAGTTTTGTGGGATTTTAATACCGTTTTATTTGCTAAAAAAGAGTGACGTGACTGGCTGAATGTTGGACAACGCACAGCCTAAAAACCATTAAAATTAGAAACTAGAAATATGGCAGACGTTCCTTGAAGATCGTAGGAGTTGCAATAAGAGCGGATTTATTAAAATTGCTACGGAATAGAGCTGCAAATTATTTATTCTCCCACAGGAGTAAAGCCGCGTGGTAAAGCTAGTTATACCTAGTTATTTAGTTACACATCTTGCAAGTAAATTTTTAGCTACTTACAATTACAATGGTTCGAGTAACTTATAATGGTAAGTAATGTCTGAGTATAAGTCCAATGACAAGGTAATAATAAAGTAATACCGGCAAAAAGGTTATTTTAAACTTAGTTTTCAGGGTTCCGTAGTGAATCCTTATATAGTTTCGCTATGTCCGTCCGTCTGCCCGTCTGTCCATGCCTTAGCTTGGACACTGTGAATACTAGAAAACAGCATGGGTTTACTTCCAGATTTATCTCATTTGAATTTGAAAAAACTATACTCAAAAATTTATCTAAAGTCAGCTATTTTTGTAAAAAGAAATTAATTGAATGCATTGAATCATTATTTATTGGAGACTACTTGACCCTACAGACGTAGGGTCAGCTAGATTTCACTAGCGTTTTTTTTCTGAATTTTCCCATTTTTCTTATTTTGTTTCGTAAGACGCTTCTACAAACAATTAGAAAACTTAAAAATAGATGAATGAAATTGGTCAAGTCGTTCTTAAGTTATGATTATCAATTAATTCATTACCGTGAAGCGGGGTGATTTTGAACTGCTGGGCCGAATTGAAAAATCAGTTTCACGACGAATTTATTCATTTTTATTCCCATTCCAAATTCTCAGATGTCTTCATCCATCACCTTTACGTTTAGTTTTCGAAATCACCCTTCGTTTAGACGATATCATCATCATACATCATCATCTGGTCATACACAGCATAAAAAAAAGTTGTCTCCCCTGTGGGCATAAAGTTAGAGACTCTGAGTCAACAAACATAAGATTACTTAAATGGGCCGAAAGTTGGCCAGGCGTCCCACACGCCGATGAAGACTTGACTACAAAATATTGGCTACAGACCCTAACTTTTGCCATGTCCACAGGAGAGACACGAACAAAAAATTGTTTGACCGATTATTAGTTTCTTTGTCTCAGAGCGTATTTAAAACTGATTAAGTATTATTTATTGTTTTTAGGGTTCCGTACGTACCCTACGTACGTACCCTATTACTGAGGCTTCGTTGTCCGTCAGTCTGTCCGTCCGTCTGTCACCAGGCTGTATTTCATGAACCGTGATAGCCAGACAGTTGAAATTTTCACAGATGATGTATTTCAATTGCTGTTATAACAACAAAAAATACTAAAAATCAGAATAAAATAAATATAAACGACCGCTTTAGCCTAGTTGGTAGTGACCCTGCCTACGAAGCAAGAGGTCCTGGGTTCGGATCCCGGTAAGGGCATTTATTTGTGTGATGAGCACGAATATTTGTTCCTGAGTTATGGATGTTTTCTATGTATTTAAGTATTTATTTATCTATATAACTATATTTATTGTCGGCTAGTATCCATAGTACAAGCTTTGTTTAGTTTGGGACTAGGTCGATTTGTGTAAGATTGTCCCCTAATATTTATTTTTATTTTATTTATTTATTTAAGAGGGCTCCCTCCCATACAAAAAAAACGTGATTTTTTTGCCGTTTTTATAGATAATGGTACGGAACCCTTCGTGTGCGAGCCCGACTCGCACTTGGCCGGTTTTTTTATTTGCCTGTGGACGAACATGTCGCTCTCAAAAAAGCTTTGCTCACAGGCAATACGCCATATATAATTCGTTTGAAACAAATAACACTTTCCGTAAAATTTAATTTATGTCGACTTAATCTTGATTCTCCCACCTTATTTATTTCTGGGAAGCAGAGGTTTAACGACACTAAATTGCCTCAGTTCTGGGAAGGAGATGAGCTAGCAAAAAATCCAATTACTTGCGAGAAAATAAGATATTTCCACCTACTTTTTCACCTTTGTAACATTAATTAAGTCATCTTCTCGGTTTATATACGTGCCGCTGCCTCCTCTCAGAATGTTGGGTTTAGTCTGTAGTTCCCACGCGGGCCCAGTGCGGATTAGGAACTTCACACACACCATTGAATCTCTTCGCAGGTGTATGAGGTGAGGGAAAAAGCCGTGGTGGTCTAGTGGTTTGACCTGTGGGTCGTGGGTTGAAATTCCGGCTCGCACCTCTGAGTTTTTCGCAATTTATGTGCGAAATTACATTTAAAATTTACCAGAGATTTGCGGTGAAGGAAAACATCGCGAGGAAACCTACGCACACCTGAAAAGTAATTCGAAGGTGTGTGTGAAGTTCCCAAACCACACTGGGCCCGCGTGGGAACTACGGACCAAGCCCTCTCATTCTGAGAGGCCTGTGCCCTGCAGTGGGACTAATATAGGCTGTGATGATGATGATGATGGTGATGTATGAGGTTTCCTCACGATGTCTTCCTTCGCCGTAAGGATCATGCAAAACTTCAAACGTGCGTGACTTCCATGATCCCCAGGTTCCCCTATAATGTGCTACGAATGCAACAGCGCGACCAACTCTCTGTGCGCGCTAAAGACGCTGCCAGACAGTCTCAAGCGCAACTGTTCGGAGCACGACCGCGGCGTCACGCACACGCTGTGCCGTAAGATGGTGCAGCACATAGACCACGAGATCAACGGGCAGCTGCCAGCCAGCCGGGTCATACGGAGCTGCGGTTGGGACGAGACTAAATACAAGGTATCATCATTTTTTAGCCTATAGCTTGCGTTTGATCACAATCGCACCTGATGGAAAGAAAAATAAGGTTTACCATGAAGCATGCTTGTTTCGCAAATGCTTATTCACCCTAGACTTAAAAACGGCCTGATTGCAATGTTCAGGGAACACAGACGCAGGTTGGGGATTCTACTCTTTAGCTGTACGGTTGACGAAGGAAGAGCGACAACGCTTTGTGCGGATTTTTGGAATACTGACAAGGTAAGAGAGAGAGACCCTGCCTACTACTGCCGTTATCAGCCATTATCAGCCGAAAGACGTTGTCCATTTCGTTGGTGGACATCCCACGCTGCGCTTGCCAGTCTCCGTGGTCTCCATTCGAGAACTTTTCGGCCCCAACGGCCATCTGTTATGCGTGTGTGGCCTGCCCGTTTCAACAAGCTAATCCGTTCCGCATCCGCATCGGTTGCCTGCAACTCTCGTGATATCGTCAGTCCACATACATCCACTCGCCTTTCGGAACGTGGTCGCCACTCCAAAACCTTTCCTCAACGGTTATTTGTCCTTCGACCGATGTGGCCAGGCCATGCCACTTCAATTCAATTCAATTCAATTCATTTATTTAAATAGTTTTAGTACATAGTAATAATTATTAGTAGGCACTTTACTTAATCTATGTTAGGTATTATATCTAGGTACTATACTAATGGCTCGACTTAAGCGTCTAACCGCCTCTACGCCTTCTACAAGAAGACTAACAGGTTACTACTAAAATATAATAATGCCTAAACTAGGATACATAAGTAGCCTGTATCTTAGGCAAAAAATAAAGGACCTTAAAGTTAACATAATAACCAGAATACAAATTTAACTGTTATTTGAACTTAGAAAAAAATAAAATATGAAAAGTAAGTAACTACGGCTTAAATAATTGAATACATTACGAAACTAGAGTCAGAAGGTTTTCGGTTTCTACATAGGATAATGATTGTACCACTCTGCTAATTTGGTTTTACAACTATTGTAGTTAAGATCATAGATATTCTGGAGTCTATTAATTTTGTTGAAGAGATAGGGGCCCAAGAACGAAGCGAATTTGCGCATGAAAGCATGCCTAGGGCGTGGCGTCTTAAATACTATGTCTGACCGCCTTTTGTCAGAGATACTGCGGTTGTAAGGGGCGGATTTGTGCTGATCAAGGATGATGTTTAGGATAAATAGTTGGCGCACAGTTAGGACTTTGCAGGATTTGAATAGTTCTCTTGTAGGGAAAAGGAAGGGGCGAGAAGTGGAGACCTTTAAAATAGCTCTTTGGGCTCGTTCAAGTACCAAAAGCGTAGTCTTCGCGGCACCTCCCCAAGCCGAAATGCAGTAAGACAGTAATGACTGACACAAAGCCATATAAACTTGTTGGAGCAATCTCGCGTTTGCGATACTTGCATATTCTTCGAACTATATCGGTGACTTTAGTTCTTTGACGCATACTCGCGTTCCGGATTCTATCGCACAAAAAATAATAATAACTGGTTGATTTGGAATGTGCCTAAACCTAAACCTAATGCTATATTTTTTTTATTTATAAATATATTAGCAAATATTTTTACCAAGAAAGCAACAGCAGAAAAGGCTTATTATGCACCTCCGTAAAGTACCGAATGAATCGATCAGTTTTTTTATTTATTAAGCTATCATTCCTTGCAGGGAGCCTGTTACCATCGCGCCGGTTATGGCGGCCGGCAAGAGGTCTGCTCCTGCTCCAAAGACTTCTGCAACGGCTCCGTCGACTTCACGCCACTCCTGACACTCACCCTCGGCACTGCTGCCATGGCGGTCCTCAAGCACCTCGTCCAATGAGGATAGAAGACCCTGAAGACCATTCAACAAAATACTAGCAACTCAACCACCGTATCCCGCGTGCTATGAAAATCTAAGGTCCATCCATGAACTAAAACAAATTGCAATTCTGCGACCACGCACCATACCAGGCGTGATGGTCATTGAAAGAAAAAGAAAAAAAAAAGAAAAACATTTATTCGTGACAAAGAAAAAAACAAATACAAAAAGAGGAATCGGAAACAGATACTAAATAAATATTTTCACGAAACGGTCCCAACTCAGCATGATGTCGGCCTTGCAGCCGACGCTGGTCTTCCGTTGGAACCAATCCGACAATTAAACTTGGCAACAGCAGTAACACAGTAACAGTATAAACTAAATAATAATAAAAATAATAATACATACACACATCTGAAAATATACAACACAAAACACGAATAATATAATAACAATACAAAATAAAAATTAATTAAATGTACGACACTGCAGCACTGTACGCATAGCCCCGATTGCCTTTGCCTCTTTTTAAAGGAGCAAAACAAAAAGTGGGCGCGAGGCTAGGGCCAAGGGGCAGATTTTTAACTGACAGACATATTATTAGTCGTCTTTCGTCACGCACGGGATAGAAAGTAACAATTACGGAACAGAAGAAAGACCGTGTGAACGGGACACGAGTGTACCCCAAACGCCAGTGCTTCTACTTGGCTGTTATCTTGCATATTGCGAGTGATGTCTGCCACATGCCCTTCTGCGTTAGCAGGAAAACCAATAACTTTACTTTGTCCTAAGTCTGGGTCCCTTCCAACTTCTTCCTTCTGTTTCGTGAGCGTACATTTCCTTCTCCTAGTAATAAATAGACCAAGAAACTAAAGTACATCTTTCCTGTGCAAGTCATAGGAAGGACTTTTCATATGTACGGTCAAAAGAAATGCTTTATGGACCCCTCACACTAGCGTATTTCGAGCGTTTCCGTCTTGTCAGCGCCCGCGCAGTGTCAACGCGTATGACTACATGCTCGCCGGTTTCGGTTACTCTTTGAGGGTTTTTGTGACAGGTTATAATTATATGGCCTTAGTATTGCAAGGTCCGTTTGACAACTTTGACACTCAAATGAGCCAATCGTAAGCAAGACTGTAATGTCAAACGAACACGATACATGACGATACTAACGCTATCTACAGGGTGTTACAAAGGGTATGTATTACAATACCGAAGTACGAAAGACCGAATGTATTAAAACATCGAATGGGTCAAAAGACCGACACGATTTTTTTCTGAAACCGTTAACTTTTTAAGATTGTTATAAAATAAACCTAACCTAACCTAATGGGTTCTGTATGATGCCGTTTTAATAAATTCAGACAAGTTTACGGTTTCAGAAAAAAATCGTGTCGGTCTTTTGAGCCATTCGATGTTTTAATACCTATGGATTATGTGCCTAAATGTGTCATTTATCCGAAATAAATATTTTTGAATTTGAATTTTGAATTTGAATAATACATTCGGTCTTTCGTACTTCGGTATTGTAATACACACCCGTTACAAAATAACCCCTAAAGCCTGAAACCCCATGAACAGTAAATAAAACTGTAACTTTACGCGCTGTTCTTTTTTTTTGAAAAAAGAAAAAAAAAAATTTATTTAGCCGTTTTTTGTGTTCCACTGCTGGGCAAAGGCCTCTCCTCTCTTGCTCCACTCCTGCCTATCAAAGGCGAGCTCCCGCCATCCCAAAAAAATATATACTAATTTAATTCTTTACTGGAGTACTTCCATACCCTTCAGTTATTACGGATAATTTTGTAACACCCTGTATAGCTGGTGTCATTCACGAAGGCGCATAAATTCGTCGAAATTAGACATTAATGACATTACAATAAGTATTACGCCACGTGTCATCCATCATGAATGCCTCGATCTATAGCGATATTCCACCTGTCCAAAAACCCTCATTGGCCAAGAACTCATTGACCGATGGCCAGGGAGAACTGGTCCTATAACTGACCTTATACTCCGAAATTCGATTTTCGAACTTCGTATCGTCCCGTCCCATAATATTAAGTACCTATAAGAGTGAAAAGGACAGCGCGATACTAACTTCAAATTACGTAGTAGCCCGCCATTGCTCTTCGGATGAATCTATAGGTCACACAACGAACCCGACAAGCACCCAAAGAATGGTCAAGAGTTGGTCAAAAATATGCGCATACATATTTATTAATTAGGGCAGATGCCCCGGTTCTGGCCACTGGGCCGGTTTTGGCCATTTTCAACTTTAAGTAACTAAGGTACGGACATTGGAATAGACAATCAGTCTTAAAGTGGCCAGAACTGGGGCATCTGCCCTATTATATATTTTTAGGTGTATGTATTAGGTAGGTACCCATACAATTACTTATAGTATACCTAGTAATAAGAAGAATTTTGAAATAAATTCGTTTTGTGATTTGTACTTTATGTTTTATTTATTTATATTGAAAGAATTAAATTGTAATCTGCTCTGAAGTACCTACTATGTCATTATCCCAGCTTATATAAGTCCCACTGATCTCTCAGATCCCTCTACTTGAGAGGCCATAGGTGATAGGTCATACCGCTAGGCTAGGCTACCATGACTTTTTAAAGTACTTCTTACATACTTACTATTTAGGTAAGTATACCTACTTAGATAAATTACCGAGAGCGTGGAATTGCATATGTAGTGGTTATTGTGTGTTTATAGAAATTCCACTTTAGAGAGAGAGAGACAACAATATAGAGATCTCTCTCTCCAATGCCTTATTAACATACCATAGCACTACATAATGCAATTCCACGCTCTCGGTAATTTATCTATAAGTACTATTGAAGCAACTGTACTGCATCATGCAATGTGAAACTTCATAGCTAATGTCATTGTAAGATCATCGCCTGGCAAAGAAAAATCATTACTTATGCCACTTTAGGTACTAGATACGAAACACAATACACAAACGAAAGGTGAAAATATAACTAAGGTTAAGTACCTATAGGAAATACTAACTAACAACAGTACAGAATTTCAGATAATGAATAACATTTAACCGTGTAGCAGCCTTTTAATGTAAAACATTGCATCAAAATGTTTCTAGGCGTTTTCATGTAAAGTGGAAATAAGCGTCAAGTTTGTTGTAAGTAAATGCCTAACCACCAGAAAGAAGATGTACTAAGTAAGTACCTACTATATTTTCAAATCTTGTAAATTTCTGTCTTTTTACCCGACTAATTCAAAGCCAAAAGGATGGGTAATGAATGATTTATTAAACGGTAGTGTCCATAAAAATCCTATTAAACCTTATTACTTCATAATCGAGGTTTCCGATCCTGCGTGAAGTTATATCTCTGAACACATTTTGTCAGAATAAAAAGCAAAAATCGAATGACACCCATTATGAAACAAATGAACGAAATCATATGGTCGCCAAGTCATCATTCACTACTCCACATCTTATAGTGAAACGATCATGATAAAAAACGTTTTGCACAAAAAATATATAGATAGAAAATAAGAAACTCAAAAACTGCCTCAGATCAAGCCCACCGCGTGAAATCATATCGATTAATACGTAAGAATAAAATAGTAGAAAACAGCCTATTGACAGGCAAAGTAACCGTTAAGTGGATATTTTTTTGAATATGTTCTGATAGTACGAGGCAGACCCGTGGAAGGACAGGAGCAAGTTGCGAAGGTAAGCACTGTATTTTGGTTACTGAACTATCATTTCTTCGATTATTATGTAATTATAAGCAATGACAGTATGTGTAAAAGCACAGTAGAAAGCGTAGCGTGCAATAAAAAATCGTGTTCACTCAATATCTACAAAAAAATTCCCAAAAATCTGAAAATCGATAGCATGGCACGGACACCAACTAGATCGTCGTAGAAACCATATTCTTATGTCATTATTCGTATCGCAAAGTTTCCAAAATCTGATTTGTTACGCTCAGCCGCAAATTACCGCGATTTACAAAAAGAGATGATACTTTTTTTTCTGAAATTTCGAGTCAACTAAGTCATTTTATCTTGAACGTGCTTGTACTCGCAAATTATTGCGGTCTAAGGAAAATTTACTGTCGCGAAATTGTCTGCTTTTCGGACGTGAATTAGATGCTGAATAAATCAATCTTGATTTTAAAATAGGAAGTCAAAAAGCTGTGAATTAACGGTTTGATTGTCCATATTTTACAGCTAGCATAGGTAGGTACTTATTTTTCAAATGACGACACATTTTTCGTATTTTTTTCTTTAGTTCTAAACATAAGTATATATAATTTTTAGACTTTTTTCATGTGATTCTGCTTGCTAGATAATTAACACAAGCAAAATATTCCACTTCTATCCTCTTTGCTGAAAAAGGCTTAATACTTTCATTAAATAACTGAATTCTACTAGCTTTCCACGACCGCGTAGTATTATATCAATAAGGAAGGAAGTCAGATCTTTTCTCACATTAACTACTGTTTTAGGTAACTGCGAGCCCAATGCAAGAGCATGGTGGCGGGTCAAATAAAACTAACGACCGGGACGGCGAACGGCCCCATCAAGACGGCTACCACCATTCCGTGATGCAGAAGAGCAGCTATGGTGAGTACCCATTTTTTTCTTAAATTAGCCTGTCATAGTATTTAATTTCTAGGTAAAGGCATCTTGACTTCCACACTGCACACATGGCGCAATGTCAGGCCAGCCCACATCCCGGTGCGCACATGTCCGAATCGCCCTGCCAACTCCTTGGACTCCCTCGTCATCGCTGGCTCCTCTCTGGTACCCACCAAGTGACTATGTGAGCCCACCTTTGTGAGCCCATATCTCATCAGATTTTTAACAATACTGCTAAGTTTCTTACGGCGCATTGTCAGCAATGATGGTCTTTCTGAAAGCGCTGGTAGTATAAGGAGACATGTAAAAAAAGCCCTTTGCGGTCTTCTTACAGAATAAACGTTTTGATTTTGCGCCGTTACTCAATATAATAGAGTATTTCTCCACAGCTATCGTCGGCACTTGGTGATTATTTTCTATTTGGCATTTGTCACTCGAAAATGAACTAAATAAAACCGTTGTAGATGCCTTTCCATCGTGGCTACGCTTTTCTGTGGACGTCTAGGCATAGGGAACGTTTTCACCTATATATTGTTAGTATTCCACTACAAGACAATGAAGATTGTAGAATATGTGTGGTGAAGAGGTGGAAATAATGGAACACATCATGTATGAATGTGATGCTGTCGCCAGATTAAGAATGAGACTCTTATCTCTTAGAAGAGAGACGGATATCTCGTACCAGGAGACTTCAAGGCACTACCACTAAGCTTGATGATCATTGGATATTGGTATAAGTATTGATACGGATGAAGTGGTAAAAGCAATGGACTCAGTGGGAAAGAGGGGTAAATACACAAAAGATTACTGTGTCGCAGTGTATCCGTAATGACCCCAAGAATAAACGTATATGTTTTACGTACAATAAAGAGTTTTACATACATACATACATACAATAAGATAATATAAGATTTTAATCGCTTCATCTTTCGTGATTTTAAGTGCTAAGGAATGAGGTCCGCTTCCATCGTTTGTTTTTGACAGACAAAGCCTAAAGCTCTTCAAGGCTGACAGTGATTTCACTGTTATGGAACTTACGCCTTTGTCCTCATCTGCACTTTATTAACTCTTAAATCGTTACCGGCAATATACGTATTTGCCGTCAAACAGAAATGAAAGCCGATTCAAATTAGCAACATTTACGGTCCAAAATCGAACGTCTTGACAGGGTTGTCAAATGGTTTAAGGGTTAAGGTGAGATAGGAGCTAATCGCTGGTCTGTTTTCGTAAAAAAAAAGACTACTTATAGTGCTGTTTTGGCCGGGGCTCACGAGGCTTTTAAAACTTTGTTATGCATGCGGTACAACCACGACTGATGGCAAAGAGGTCGTCTAAGATGGAGCACGCTTGGCTAGTAGATACCATTGTTTTTAAAGATGATCGGGGACCATAAAGACAGAGAATTCCACGTCTCAGCTGTCATGATAATTATAGGAGCAGCAAAATCGTTCGAGCACTTTTTAGGGATGATAAAGGAAGTGTGAAGAGCCCGTCTACTTACCTTACTTACCTAGTGAATAAGCTAATGATGAAAAGGTAGGTAGCTAGTGATTCTGCTCTCGTTGGAAGATGAAGCGATATTCGATCGGATAATGTTCATATTGTGTAATCATAATTTGAGAACAGTATGATTACTCATCATGAACACTATGGGTTCTCTTATTGTAGCTCATATAGCAGCCCAAAGAATTTTAATCTTATTTTCACTACCACTACTTTCACTACATCCAAAATTAAGAATACAATTTTTTTATTTTCCGCACAATTCATTAACCCTAATTTTAGCATTACGGCTTTAACTTTGTGCCTAATTTCACTATCCCTAACATTAAAAAGCTGAAAAGGCACATCGCCGGCCGCTGCCGCTATTGCGATGTGCGATGTGGATAGGTAGCGAGGATAATTTTTCCTCGAAAATGAAATTTCGGTCATTACCAGAAAATATGGCATTGTGAGTTGTTGATCTTTTTGCACGTTGCTTTCATGGGTTGTTCAATTCTCCTTCAGAGTTAAAATGAAGTTCTTGATTGATTGGTTAATGTCAAAGATGAGAACTGTCTAAATTAAAGCTCATCATCATCATCACAAAACCAAAAATCGCTTTTTATGTTTAACCATTCGAGATAATCAAATAATCATTTTTAACTTTTCAGGGTGCTCCAACAAAGATCTGTCTGATCCGAATATGGCGACTTACTGCCGGGTAGCGACCGGCATCTACGAGGCTACGGCGGGTGATCAACAGTACCAAAATCCGAGGTTGGCACATTACAAAACATTTCAAGGCTAATCAGCAAACCACAATGTCTAAGCGAGCTCAATATTTGCAGATACAACAACCCGTCGGCTCCCACGTTTAGTTCGCCCCCGAATTCCCCACTAGTGGGCCTGGTCTTCGACCCGTCTTCGCCCAATTACAGCAAGATGGATCGAAACTCCAACTCTGACAGACGCTCGCAGAGCTCTTGGTCTGTCTCCTACCAAGAACCAATCGGGACAGGGGCAAAGAAGAAAATAGTCAAGAGCCAGGAAAAAAGACAAGCTTACAGCTCTGATCCTCGATACCATGAGAGATATAAAGACAGCGGAAATGAAACTGATAGGCAAAGGAAGCAAGACAGAAATCTCACTTCAGAATCCACATCAAGCCTCGACTTTTTTGTAGAAGGCGAACGAATGGTTTCCGAACTTTGTAACATACCGGACTCTAGCTCTAGATCAGACTCCAATAATCAAAAAACTTATCAAGATGAAGAAAAAAATAAACCTTCGGGATCGTCCGACGTACTCCTGACGGCTTTAGATAAGATTATTATACACGATCAAATACCTAACCAAATAGTCCAATTAGCAATCGAAGCTTGCACTGACGCAGAAAACATAGCTATTGCGCATCACAACAGACCTTGTTTTAAAAATATACACTCAATTTGCGCGAAAACAAGATCTAATGTGCAGAAACCAGACAGCGCTGTAGCTAACCTCCACTCACAAGGCATACCGTGGGTAATCAAAAACTTCATTTTCTCCTTCGTTCGAATTCTAGATGGTTGGAAAGGCGTGAAAGAACTACTAAGTGAGAAACATGACACATTTTCCAGAATCGAAAACAAATATTACAGCCCGAACATAAGGGAGTGCTTTGTGCAATGGCAAGCTGTTACTAAAGAAATGCTGACGCACATTTATAAGACCTACAAATGTCTTGATCATGGTTTCACAATGGAACAAAAGAGTTTTACGCATAACTACTATGCTACAAACTCGGCGGCGCCACGGCACCAGAATCAAAGCAAGTTCCAGCCCATAAAACCTCACGTTAGTACCCCAAGACCCGTAAATGCTTCTCCACAGATGTTCAACGCAGTGCAACCACCTTGGGTACAGAATCAAGCACAATCGTCGTCTCAAACTTTTAACGAGGGCCCTTGGCCAGCTAGATCAGGAGTAGCCTTCAAAAAGTTTCCTGCGGTGCCACCACCGAGCTCTCACAACTTTTATCCCTTGAACGAGCAAAGTGAAATGGACACGTATTTAAAAGGACAATACAAATGCGACCCTTGCAGTGTTCGGGAAGCGAAGCCACGTCAGTCTTGGACTATTACTAACGTGCCCGACTTTAGAGCTCTAGAGAACATGTGCCACGTGGATCAGAGAGAACTCTACAATCAAATGAAACATAAGATAGACGCAGAGCTCGGCAAGGCTCCCGGTCAGCCATTGATAGGAGGCATGCTGTTCGACCAGATGCAACGCAGAGACATGGAACTGAAAGCTAAAATGATTCCTCTCAGTCATGTGGAAAAAACGTTGATTCCCAGTATGGCATCGGCCGCTGAAATGAGAGGGCGTTACGTGCAAAAAAACAATAGCTGCGGCGACACAAAAGAAGAGGCCGATTTTTTTGCGGCATGGGGTCAGATGGTCCAAAAAGAACCTAGCGATTTTATAACTCATCACTCGCACAACATTCAGATACCGTCGAATGTTGTGCCGATTCCAAATAATATCTCTGGCCCCGTGCAATTTATTGATCCCGATAATGATGAGTATCACGAAATGTCAAAAGTTTATATGAAACCCGGAAGTTACAAGGTGCCCATTAAGCCTGCAGATCCTATAGCGCCATTCATGCAAGGCTCATCTCAAGAAGTTGTCTTCGATAATTCTCTGGTCGAGGATATGGCATTAAAAATAAAGGTGCCCTTTCCACCAGTTACCTTGGCACCACAACCCAAATACAACCTCGAATCGTGGCCATGCTTGATGCCGAGACGAAATGAGGACATGTTTGTTGATGAACACAAGTTGATGTCGAGACACTTGGATATAAGAAGTGCTGAATCTTTGGAGATTCTAACCTCAATGACGTCAGATCGCGCCTGGGAAGCAGCTAAGCAATCTGCTCCTAAACTGGTAGATTTTATTCACGAGGGATCAAAGTCTGACACGGCAAGGCTTTATGACGCTCTAGGTCTTAGTGCAACTGATGATTACTCCGAAGATCTGAAACAGGTGAAGTTCAATATGGAACGAAACGACGCTTGGACTAGTGGGCTAAGCCCCCACCACTTTATGTCGAAGGACATGCACAATTTATGGGAACAAAGGGCTGCCAATAACCAAGATCAATCAGTTTTTACCGATGAGTGTACAAAGTTCTTGGATTCTGAACCAAAATCAGTCGAGTCTGACGACATTTCTATCCCGGATAAAAAACAAGAAGGATCGAAAGAAAACGCTCGATGTCCAAATTACGATCAAACCGGGAGTTACGTCAGAGATGAAACCCACAAAAAATCCTCTGGTAAATCGAAGGTAGCTGCCTCGAGCATGTGGTATCATCCCAAGAAAAAAAAGCCTTTGCCCAATGCCACAGTAAAAAAGTTTGAAACAATACTTAACAATCTGTTTCAAGTCAACGAAGCTGCATTTATTCAACACGATATGGACATAAAAGTGGTAAAGTTCTCATTTATACCTAAGTGCGTTTATTTTACTCGTTAAAAATTTTTGTTTATACACTTCATAATTTCAGGCACCAAGATTCTACGAGGTGGTAAAGTACCCAATGTGCCTTCACGACATATCTACAAAAATGAAGAATTCGTCGTACACTGAATATGAGCAAGTTGTGCAGGATTTTAGACGTATTTTCAACAACGTTCGCCTCTATTTGAAGGTCGGTATCGTTTACAGATTAAATTATAAAATTGCTAATTTGTGAAAATTTCTTACAATAGGAATGATGACTTTGAATGGTAACAAGTCATTTTAGCACAAATGTCTAAATATACAATGGTTCAAAATGTCTCATTACCAAAATTAAAACAGTGAAAAAGTTTGTAAACTTAAACATGTTTTATTGAAGTAAAGACAAAACAATTAGATGCCACAAAAACCTAAGAGCCTATTGTAGGTATGATAGAAAAAACGAAAAGAAGATAAATGGTCAAAATCCTAAAATACTCAATAAGTTCGAAAATCCCTTTATCAAATTGTACAACAGTCAAAAAGTATACTAATGTCAATGAGCACATTAAATCAATTGCATTTTGTAGATTTTGGCCTCAGAGTATTCTGCCCTGAAAACTTCCAGACACAAGGACCATAGACCATAGACCATAGTCAATGTTGCCTTGAGGACCAAAAAAACATGTTGGCCACAAAGCATATTCTGCCCCTAAAATATTCAAACAAAATGACCTGATGGCACAAACATTTTCTACTTTTTGACAATGTTACATCTCAACATTTTATGCATTTTGGCATTTGTACCAAAATTACCTGTTACCCTTTTAATGAACTAAAACAATTACTTTGCTCACCCGCGACCTTACAATAGTTACGTTTATGCAAGCCCCCCCTCACCCTTTTAATGATGATTTTTATAATGCGCTGTCACTCTGCCATAGATTTTGTATGGCGATTGCTAGTTATAACGACAATTCTTTACCAACTCAATTGACTAACTATGTATAAGTAGTTCTAAAGCAATTAATTGAAAAATAATCTGGGTTTCAGGACTAAAATACTATTTTTTACTAGTTGCGTCTTCGGATTATTGCTTTATGATGCCATAATCCCTATTGTAATTCCAGTCCTACCCGGATACTGCTATGAAAAAGAATCTGAATAAGGTTTCTGCTGATTTTGAGAAGATGCTAAGTGAGGAGTTTCAAAATAAATGGGACAACAAATCCAAGTCTCATGATGCACCTGAGGCTGAGCATCCCAGCAAAAAGGGGGACAACGAGGAGTCGAAGAGTGCTGAAACAAAAACTGACTCCAGCAGAAAGTCCGACTCCAAAAATGGCGACGCGAAAAAGTAAGCTCCTGCACTCACCCGCACATATTCCACTAATTACGATCGACGGCAGAACTTTGGTATATTTTGTTTCAGGCAAATTTTTGTATAAATATTTTTATTTCAAATCTATTTACTTATTTATTTTTTGCCATGACCGTACACAAATTTAATCTGAATTGTAAAGTTCTACCATCGTGAATGGATAGGTTATCAAATTAAGAAACATCTAGTCAATTACGAATAGAGATTTTTTAAACAAATGTCAGTGATGTTATCAGAGCTTAAGGTAAGATCAATGTAATGTGTAAGTGGTTGGCAGTTTTTCGAATGGACTTTATGCCTTTTGAGGCGCAATTTAATTTTTTTCACTATTCTCTTGTATTCTCCCCTGTCTGTTAGTATATAATTTCGTTCTATTTTACTTCGTATTTCCTCAATTATTTCCTTGTACTTTAATTATTCAAATACAACTAATTCTTCAATTCGTAGTCTGATTAACAAATTTGTGTTTTTAGGTATCTTACTTGGGATCATTTCCGTTCATTAATCGCAAACCGTGTTGATAAATCTCAAAGAAATGTTCCATTTGTTTGTCCTTATAATAGGATTTAGTTATTTTGCCTCGTGGACGGGAATGGCTCGATTTAAGGTAATATTTGAAAATTATCGCCTTAACTTTGTTGGAAGACTTTCAAGTCCCTGAACTGTTTGTAGCCATTAGAACTTTTTATATCTCTCTATCTGTGATGTATATTTTAGGTAAAAGTTAATAATTTAATCGTTTTTCACGATTAATTGCTAGTGATACGAATTCCTTGCGTGTATATAGGCGGCTAGACGAAGTAAATTCACGAGAAAAGTTTAGAAAGTTCTGGTCGTTGCACTGCCCATCGCGGAGCGCAGTCCTAGTCCTAGCCGTAAGTTTTAGCTTCCAAAGTACTATTTCCCTGTCATATTGGACGTTGATGCCATTGCAACTTATGACTTTTGCAATGCCGATACTTTAGGCGGTGACAATGTCTGTGCACCCTGCCTGCGCTAAGCAAACACCTCGCTGCAAAGACAAGCTTGGCAATCAACGAGTAGATCAATTGATGTACATTTCACGATTTTGTAAAATACTATGTACATTTTATTAGTTTGACAGCTGTTTAATAATGCTTCCATTGTTCAGTTACTTACTTCGATTCGAAATCAGTATTATTAAGTTTGCTTAAAAACACTGTTCTTAACACAACATTTTGGTAAAGATAATAAGATGGATGTGTAAAGCTCCGGATAATTCTGTGATCATTGATCACCGAACTTCGGTTTTTCGTTGGTGTAGATACATTTTCTAGTTCCCATCTTACTTGAACTGTGGACATCCGCGATTCTACAAATCCTTCATTCATGACCCCAAAACAAAATGTTCGATCATGTCGACGTCCTAACAAAAGTTTCTGCTTAGTTTTTTCGTCACTGCAATGGGTTCTAGGTGTGTCGGATACATAAAATTAATCGGATAAATCGAAGCCGAAATGTTTCTGAAACCTAAGCCCAATTCAACGAACTGTATAATATAGGTAATTTAGCTTCATTACATAAAATGTCATCATCTTTTCCACCCCGTCGCATTTGTTATTAACGTATCACGCATGCAGTTAAATGTTTATGATTTATTGTATTCAAGCTATTGTGTAATAATTTTATGTCATCAATCAGATCTCAATCGGTGCATGAGTGGTTGGAATAGCCATGAAAACGGGATAAACAAATTAATACGATTACTGCAGGCTTTTTTTTCAAACTTGCGTCAAGTGCCGATCTTCGCTGAGTACCTCAAACGCATATAAGCGTTCATAATGATTCATAGGAATACCAAGGACGATTCAGGAGGACTCAATGTCTATACAACTCGCCTTCCTTTTAAATAATAAACCTGTACTTAGATTTACTATAGAGAGATCTCTGTGCCATTAATTTCGTATGGCATTTTGAGCTCTGCTTAACACAATAGCGTCATCTATGAACTCAATGAATAAACTAAATAGAGATGGCGCTAGTCTCGAGCAGAGGTCTAAGTAACATACAAAATGAATGGAAGAGTAGTACACACTTTATATGGCACGTCGTACATTTTCGACCGCGCAGACGCGAACGAACTAGCCGATGATAGCCGAAGATACGATTCAAACTTTAAATCAGTCTTATGTCTTATAGTTACAAGGTGCAAATTACAGTGCAACTGTTATCCGTCTCACTCCTCTGAAGTATGGCGGCTGACCCAAATTACACGCGACGCGCTCTACCATGGCGGCAGCAACCCACCAACAGGGGCGCAGGAAAAAGACGCGCCGTGCGTGGATCATGCCGATTGGTCAATTGCATTTCCTGCGCTTCTAAGAGCCCGTTTTTTGATCAATAGTTAAACAAACTAATAGTTAAAATATATGGCAAACATAACAATAGTTAACGCATTTCAAAGGCAATTTAACTATTAGTATCTTTAACTACTGATCAAACAACAAGCACTAAAACGCGTCTTCTACGCAGGTACATCAGTGAGCCATATTAGTCAGTTGTGAACTACTGTACAGAGACCTCTCTATAACGAAACTAGCTACTACGGGCTTGTTTAAAAGGATCGCTGCATTTTCAGGTCAACAATGATTTGTTGTTCATACAGGGTCGACAATAATCAGCAAAACGCTTATATGCGTTCAAGGCATTGAATGCGTTAAATAATGAGACTAGTCGGTGCACCATCTAGTTCCTCTTCTCACTGCTAGTTCTGGATTTCGAACAAAGTACTTAGCTCTAAACGCTCACACGCTGATCGCATGGAAAATTTGCTTTACCTATGGTTTTTTCTGACATTTTACCTATTTGCAATACAAGCAAGCCCAAGCACCGAGTTCTAAGCATTTTTTTATTTCATTCGTTCGATTGTTGGGTTGGTACCTATTGAAATGTTTTGTTAGAGATTTTTGAGTCAATTTTACCTGCCATAGATTAAGCTATAGTAACGTCACAATTGACGGTGTTTTTGGCGCGTATCTGGTTGCACTTTGGTCGTAATTGCAAATTCCAAATTTGAAATTGTACATTGGTGACGTACCAGTTAATTTTAAGTATTCATTAAGTTGTGATTGTATTATTTAACTTATTTACCTAAAATTATGGCAAGGAACCCCTATGGTAATAAAAAAGTTATTTTGTTATGATATCGTTTCATTTTTTATATAGCGAGAGCTGTCTTTCTATTGCTGGCGGCGGCGGCGACAAAAATAACGCTACATTCTGCACCTCTTATGGCGGCGTTTTAACCGCAAAAGAAATAATGGGATATAATTTGGGAAAAATGCTTGTCCCACTTTTCTATTTTGTATAATCATGGAAATAGTGGGATACACCCGAGGTGTGAATACCTACGAATGACGACACCACCCATCGACTGACGTATTTTTTACGCTCGTTCCCTAAATATCAGAATTGCAAAATACTAAATTGCCGACTTACCCTAACTATTTCTAAAATACCAAATTCCCAGAATACCAGACTTCCCTGTCACCTTGTTTTTCTCAATCCGAATTGCCAAAAAAAGCTTGTTATCAATACACCATTTACATTCAAAATCGAATTTCCATAATAACAGACAGTGAAATCAACAATAAGATAAAACACGGCCCCCTGGCCTCCCCACGACGACCACGACCTGCTGACGAGCCTGGTGATTTCGCTATCTGGTATTATGGGAATTCGGCTTTGAAAGGAACATGGTGTATTGAAAATAAGCTTTTTTGGCAATACGATATAGAGAAAAACACGGTGATAGGAGGAAAGTCTGGTATTCTGGGAATTTGGTATTTTAGAAATAGGGTAAGTCGGCAATCTAGTATTTTGCGATTCTGATATTTTGTTTTTTTGTGTTACCTTTCGGATTTCCAAAAAATCTCGTTTTCAATACACCATGTTCCATTCAAGACCGAATTTCCATAATACCAGATAGTGAAATCACCAGGCTCGTAAAACACGACCCCCTAGGCTTCCCACGACGACCACGATCTGCTTGACGAGCCTGGTGATTTCACTAGTAACAATTATAAGCCTTTGATGTTTTAAGCCTAAGCGAGCAATGTATCTTAGGATGGTAAAGGAATTTCTTGGTCGACTATACAACTAATAAATAGTAAGTAGGGATTATTAGCGATAGTCCCTATGGCTTGTTCCTTTGAAGGGACTACTGCGGATAATCCATACTGGAGTAAAAAGAAATCGCAATAGTTCCTTCAAAAGGAACTACCGCGAACAATTCGTAAACGTAGATTACACACAGGCAAAAAAAAATTGAATGAATGAAAATTGTATCATTATTTATTCTCATTATTAAGCGCTGTGATCTTTGCGCGTCATCGCGTAAATGATATTGTTCGCACGATCTTCGGTTTAGGAGAAAGTAAATCGATCAACAATAGAAAGGCCAAATCTAAATGTTTTCCGAACCCAGTCGGCTGGTCGCGATCCGCGGTGGCTGACAAGCCGACCAAAATCATAATCTGCTTTTTCGAGTTTCTTTGAAAGAAGACTGGTCTCGATTGCCGTGGAAATTCGGGAGTGTTTTGTTTTATTGTTCACTTTTGCCTATGCGTGTTCTGTTTTTTAATGAGATGTAAGTTCTTTTTGGCTTTAATTAAAAATATATCTAGGTAAATTACAATCAGATCAAAGTGCTCCTCGAAGTAATAGTAAAAGAGTGATTAATTTTTTTCTAAAATTTTTAAAGTGAAAATTTGCCGAGATTTCCTAGTTTTCCGCAAAGGAAGTACGCGTAATTTTTAGTTTTGAGAAAGAGTGTTTGCTTCGTTTGATAACGTTATCAGCGATGTGACTGTTTGTTAGTTAGTAAACAGATTTGGGAAGTGCGCCGCGGTGATTTTATGAATGAAAAAATCAAGATAATGTAAGTACTTATTAAAATTCTTGTCTGGATTAACTTTATGTTTGCCTGGCTTCGCGTCTACGTAGATTCCTATCTATACAAGAACCTTAGAATCGTAGGTACTAATATGATATGATAAATGCGAAGGTCTATCTATCTATACATATAATAAATCTGTAACAAGTCGGTGTCTGTACATTGAAGATATTTGAGAAAAACTGTCACTAGGGCTATTTATTAGCGCAATAGAACCCAAAACAATGGTTTTTAGAATTATTGTCTGTTTGTCTGTTTGTCTGTTTGTCTGTTTATCTGTTTGTCTGTTTGTCTGTGCGTTTGTGCGCGCTAATCTCAGAAACGGCTTAACCTAGAAGGATGCAGTTTTCATTGATATGTTGGTATTTTCTTGGATTAACATTTAGTGTTTGTTTCATTTGAATCGGTTCACAAATAAGAAAGATACGTCTATTTTAAGAATTTATCGAACAGGTTTTTTTTGTTTGAGCGCGCTAATCTCAGGAACTACAGCTCCGATTTGAAAAATTCTTTCAGTGATAGATAGCACATTTATCGAGGAAGGCTATAGGCTATATATCATCACGCTAACACCAATAGGAGCGGAGCGGAGCGGAAGAATGTTTCAAAATCGGGGGTTTTAGAAGTAAAACTTCTATAGGCACGCTTGACTTGGGAGTACGGTGTGAATGTGAACGCGGGTGTGCGGGGGGGTTGGGGGGGGGGCAATTTTTTTTATATCGAGGAACTAAGGAGAGCCATAATTGACGAAAAAGCAAATTGGATAAAAAAAAAATAAGCTGCCCAAATTACTAATTCCACGCGGACGGAGTCGCGGGCAAAAGCTAGTGAATACATATATACTTAAAATCAATGTCAATTAAAATTGCGAACAATGTAATAGTACATTACTGCAGCGGCCGCGAAATAGGGGATTGCCGGCCGAGTAGTTATAGATGGCCGAGTGATAACGAGGCCATCTAGAGATACGAGGCCGGCAATCCCTGTTCGTGGCCAAGGCTTGTATAGAGTTTTTCTCAAACATGCATCATCATCATCACCACCATCATCACCGCCATCATCATCACCATCACCATCACCAACAAAATCACCAACATCCATCAACATCCATCAACATCCGTCAACATCCATCAACATCCTTCAACATCCATCAACATCCATCAACATCCATCAACATCCATCAACATCTATCAACATCCATCAACATCCATCAACATCCATCAACATCCGTCAACATCCATCAACATCCGTCAACATCCGTCAACATCCGTAAATATCCGTCAACATCCATCAACATCCATCAACATTCATCAACATCAATCCATCCATCAACATCCATCAACATCCGTCAACATCCGTCAACATCCGTCAACATCCATCAACATCCATCAACATCCATCATCATCCATCCATCCATCCATCCATCAACATCCATCCGTCCGTCCGTCCGTCCGTCCATCCATCCATCCATCCATCCATTCATCCATCCATCCATCCATCCATCCATCCATCCATCCATCCATCCATCCACGTCGACCACGTCGACCTATTAAACGTCATGGTGCTGTGTCACATAAAACAATAGACGATCACTTTGCTGGCCAAGGCCAGCAATGTTGTATGAAATTCCATTATTGACCTCTCGTCTAGCCGCACCTGCAACGTGACAGTTCGTGGCGTATTATAAGGAACATAACGTCAATATTTCATAGCATGTTTGAGAAAAACCATTTAATGAAATATCCATATTCTAAGCACTTGTTTATTGTTTTAATGGTTTAGGATAGTGTTGTGGTAAGTATTGATTAAATAACACACTGATTTAGCAGTATTTGATGAGAGAAAATGGAAATTAAAGACATTTTAAATACAAGGTTTGTTTGCATTGTTTGCAATTTCAATTGACTGACAGTTTATGTATGTACAGTCGGCCAAAAATATTGGTCTACCCCCCTACGGTCGAAGTTTATTTGCACGTCATGATACAACGAGCTCGATTTTCCCTTGCAATAACATGATGACAGTGACTTAGGGATATTTAGATGTCACAGAAACTTTTGTCAAAACTGGTAGACCACTTTCTTGGAATCACATACCAGAAAGAACCCTTTTCATTGTAAAAAATGTCATGTTGGCATTCCATACATCTGCCAGAGAAATGATGGTGAAATTGGTTGTGAAAAGCGTCTACCCTGTACGCGATTCAGTTTCCTTGACTGTATGTGTGTGTTGACGCAATGTAGGTAGGCCTCCAACAAGATGAAGCGACGACGTGGCTCATCCAATGATGATGGATTATCTCAATGTTTCGACCACATCGGATCGGAATGGTCTCGAGTAGATTCTCTCTTTTTTCCTCAACTTCAATCTATTTTACGCCGTATTAATTTACGAACAATATCCTTTTCATCATTGATAAGTAAATTATTGTCGGATTATACCGAAGTATGGCCGTGATTTCCCCCGATATAGATCATGTGCAATCTTATTGTGCTCATTGATAAATACCGATGTGTAATGATTTATTTATGTAGGTAATCTAACCGATAGCTGGCGATCTAGTGACTCTAAATAGGTCTTTAGTCGGAAAGTCTGACTAACAACGTGACGTTTATGTTGCATAATTGGAATTTATAATAAGTATTTGCTATGTAATTTTCCTGCTCTTTTTATACGTGGTTTATCCTGTATTAGTTGCATTGATTTCCTACAAGGTCAAAAACCCACTGTTAATACTGAATACTTACTCATGCCAGCTACATTTCGACATGTTTCAAGCTTGTAAACTATATTAACGCACTAAAAATCACGCTTTACTGGTAACTGTATAACTGCAGCATCATCAGACAGAAAACCACCCTTGGATGAAATACACTTTAAGACAAACCTAAGCACAGCTAGTACTGCTGTACTTCGTCCGTTTTATTTTAAAGATCAGTTAGATACACGTAGGTTTTGTGCGAAACGAACAGATGATGGTAAATAATGAAAAAAATATTAAAAATAAAACGTTGTATAACTACTAAGGAAACCTTTAATACAAAAAATAAATATCTTACATTAATAACCTACAAAAGCAATCTCACTTCTTTGGAAATAGTCACAGCAGGAGTGGTAGCCCTATAGATAGTAGGGTATGTAGGTAAGTTATTACTAGGTCCACTCCCGATGGTTCGAGCTGAGGCACCGACTTAAAACAAATTAGTAGAAAGATATTTTCGTGCTTATTGTTGTCGGTTCGATTTTAATTTCATAATTTTTTTGGGTGTTTTTTGAATCGCCGCACCAGGGGCTAGATGTGCAATCTATTCGAACCGAAAATGCAGTGAACGTGTTAAGACGGAGCTTTGACCTGTCCTTTGTTCAGTAGCCTTTGCCTCACCGACGTTATATGTGAAATGTGTATATAAAACGACGGCAAGTATACCTATTTCTTCATAAGTACCTCTACCATGAGTTTACACTAGTTTACGTGACCGTACTCGCTAGCGACGGCGTAAATTATTTGTATGGAGAATTGTACAGCGCCTCTAGCGGTCACTTACGGAAGTACAGTTCTCCATACAAATCATTTACGCCGTCGCTAGCGAGTACGGTCACTGTAAACTAGTGTAAACTCATGGTAGAGGTACAGACGCAATCGGTCTCATCGTTACACTAAACTTCATACATGATCCACTACTATGAGTTCACAGTGACCGCACTCGATAGCGACTGCGTAAATTATTTGTATGGAGATTCCATACAAATCATTTACGCAGTCGCTATCGAGCACGGTCACTGCAAAGTCATGGTAGTGGTCCTGATACCTACCATTACGAAAGGACACGCACATCATAAATGTCTCGTAATCAAAACAATGCATAATAAACGGGGATTAATGATCGAGAGCGTCTTTAGGGCTTTTGACGCCAACCGTAATCGAGTACCAAATCAGTTAGTCACGCAGAACGGTAATCTGGTGATGCAACGGATCGCACTCCGGAACGAATAGGGGATGGAAAATTCTGCTTGATGGTTAAAGATGGACCATGGAAATGTACCATGGAAATATACCGCGAGCAGGGCCACTATTTGGAGATTTGTAAAATGCCACCACAAACGAGTGCCTAGATCAATTTACCAAAATCGTGATTTCCTTAGCAAAATTTCCATTTCCGAATTTTTTCCCACTATACTTTTTTACTGAAGCTTATTTTCACAGAAGCATTTTTTTTCCAGTTTGAATTGGCTAAGTAAAGTTTTTTTAAGAGGTGCTAATTATATTTTTTTTCGACAGTCGGCGTTCTGGAGATCGAGAAACTGCAGCTGTTTTATTTTTATCTCCTGTTGTTTACTGGAAATATTTTTTTAAGTGTTAGAGATGACATTTGTGAGATTTAATGGCTGACAAGCGGTTCGTGCTCAGTACTTAGTAGAAACAGAAAAAAAACTAAGTCATCTGTCACTTTTGTCCATGTCAAACCGTTTGCGTGTCGTTTGCTTTGCGTTTTGGTGTGATTTTTGGACTATTTTTAACAACCTCCGCACCAAATCCGGATTTACAATTTTACCGCATTTCTCCACGACTTATGCACGATAATTGAATCACGATTGAATATTTTTGATCATTATTTTGGAACTGCTTTTTGGACAATGCAAAGTAAACGAAACGCAAACGGTTAGATTTCATTTGACATTGACAATTGACTTCGTTTTTTTTTCTATTTCTACTAAGTACTGAGCACAACCGCTTGTCAGCCATTAAATCTCACAAATGTCATCTTGAACACTTAAAAAAATATTTCCAGTAAACAATAGGAGATAAAAATAAAACAGCTGCAGTTTCTCGGTCTAGAAGATGACTACTGTCGAAAAAAAAATATTTAACACCTCTTCAAAAAACTTTACTTAGCCATTTGACACAGAAACAATGTCGACAGAGCTCCGCGGTAGCGCGGAGCTCCTTCTTTTGTGTGCTTTTGGCCCTTCGGGCCGATGCAAACTTAACATAACCTAAACCTTCCTATGTTTCTGTGTCGATTAAAGTTGGGAAGAAACGCGATTGTAAAAATAAGCTTTTGTAAAAAACCATAGTGAGAAAAAAGCATTTGGGAAAAAATGTGAATGGAAATTTTGCTGCTTGCAAATAAACGATTTTGGTAAATTGATCTGGGCACTCCTACAAACCTGTGGCTCTAGTGAAAAAGGGCTTAAGTCTGCTATTTTCCATTTTATGTGTAAAGGGGTCTAAGTCGAAATCAGCTGTTCAACTTCTGAAGACTTAACCCCTTTTTCACTAGAGCCACAGCGGCCTCCCGCCTGCCTGAGGAGTCGTGTTAGCCTAGAGTGGTTTGACCCAAGGCCTCTCAAGCAGAGGGTCGTAGGTTCGGACTCTTGCCTATGAGTTTTTCGGAATTTGCGTGCAAATTTATCATGAGCTTTACGATGAAGGAAAACATCTTGAGGAAACCTGCACACGCCTGAGAAGAAATTCAATTGTGTTTGAAGTTCCCAATCCGCACTGGGCCCACATGGGAACTACGGCCCAAGCCCACTCATTCTGAGAGGCCTGTGCTCTGCAGTGAGATGTATATAGGCTGCTGCTGACTAACTACAGAAATATGTAGCGTTCTACGAATGTATATAACTAAAACATAAGTATGTAGGTACGTAGGTATGTACCTAAGCTCTTTATACAGACAAATATTATATTTGTCAAACACCTTGACCGCGATTTTGTAGTTTATTTCGCTGTCAGTGTGTGGTGTGTGGTACACAAGGACAAATAAAATTTAATATTTTTCTAAGAAGATAAGGATAGTAGTAACCAGCTAAAACATCTTGTTTTGTGATATTCAGTCAGGGTTACCATCCTTCCGGATTCTTTCGGCAAGGGCGATTAAATTAAGAGGCCAATTTCGACAAAATGCTTAGGCCTTGCTTGTGTGTATTATTGTAACAGGTGGAGCTGTCGTGTAGCTCAAATCTGGGCTCTACAGAAAACCAGCGTTGCTGCACTCACTGTGTAGCAACACATGCTGAGTGGAGACCCTTTTTCGGTGACAATTGGTGTCACTACCATAACAAACTTGTTTATTAGGTGTTGTGTGTGTGTGTTGTTTTCTACTGTTTGGTGGTGGTACTCTTGTAACCTTAAATAATAGTACATTACTGCAGCGGCCGCGAAATAGGGGATTGCCGGCCGAGTCGTTATAGATGGCCGAGTGTTAACGAGGCCATCTAGAGATACGAGGCCGGCAATCCCTGTTCGTGGCCAAGGCTTGTATAGAGTTTTTCTCAAACATGCATCATCATCATCACCACCATCATCACCGCCATCATCATCACCATCGCCATCACCATCAACATCACCATCACCAACAACATCATCAACATCCATCAACATCCATCAACATCCATCAACATCCGTCAACATCCATGAACAAGAACATCCATCAACATCCATCCATCCATCCATCCATCAACATCCATCAACAACCATCAACATCCATCAACATCCATCAACATCCATCAACATCCAACAACATCCATCAACATCCATCAACATACATCAACATCCATCAACCAACATCCATCAACATCCATCAACATCCATCAACAACCATCAACCAACATCCATCAACATCCATCAACATCCATCAACATCCATCAACATCCATCAACATCCATCAACATCCAACAACATCCATCAACATCCATCAACATCCATCAACATCCATTAACCAACATCCATCAACCAACATCCATCAACATCCATCAACCAACATCCATCAACATCCATCAACCAACATCCATCAACATCCATCAACATCCATCAACATCCATCAACATCCATCAACATCCATCAACATCCATCCATCCATCCATCCATGAACATCCATCCATCCCTCCGTCCGTCCGTCCGTCCGTCCGTCCATCCGTCCGTCCATCCATCCATCCACGTCGACCACGTCGACCTATTAAACGTCATGGTGCTGTGTCACATAAAACAATAGACGATCACTTTGCTGGCCTTGGCCAGCAATGTTGTATGAAATTCCATTATTGACCTCTCGTCTAGCCGCACCTGCAACGTGACAGTTCGTGGCGTATTTTAAGGAACATAACGTCAATATTTCATAGCATGTTTGAGAAAAAATATTTTTTTCTTTCTTTTCTTTCAAAATGTCGCATTCCTTTATAGTCATATAAGTCTGCTTTAGTTGTTTCGCTCTAGAGAGGTCTCTGTACCACTCATTTTGTATGTTACTTAGATCTCTGCTTAAGACTCCACCAATGCCGTTCAATGCTATTTTTAAAAAGATTTTGTATAAAATTGGTCTGTTTTATGGAAGTAAAAAAAATATTAGGATAATCTTGATCGTATTCCTTAATTCGTGTTTGCTTGCGAAACACGATTAAACAAATTTGGCTCGATAGATAAATGCCGAAGTGAGCTCTTACTTTGATTTCGAATCCAAAATACTCAAATTACTAAGTCTGATTTACAAACAAAACGTAAAGATTATACCTATTGCTTCATTTTTCAAATATACATCTTATTTTTATAGTAATAATTGTGCTAAATTGACATATTGTTCGGTACAAAAAAAAATACTAAAACTAGATAACCTATTAAAATAGAAACTAAACTTAGAAAAGAAAGGAAAAAATACAAATAAAAAATATCTTTAAGAATACCACCCGACGGCAGTTTCCTCGTTGAATAGCTAGACTCAATCGTTGACGAAAATAGCTGCCTGCCTTATGGTCGCTAGTCGTTTTTACTATTATTTTACCATGGGCCTAAAGTTTCTACCCCAAACTATAAGTGAGCCTGCCCTATACAAGCATATTTGCGCCTTTTGAGGTGTTCAGCCGCAGTGTCTGCCGCACCTGCATGAATGAAAGTGGTGGCAAGTCGCATCACAAACGACACTCCTGCCTTGAAATTGTAAGAATTTTATTTGTGGTTTTTTGATGAGTAAAGGCTAGTTAGTTGCAGTTGAAATGCAGTCCGTCTGTATCGGCCATAAAGGAACGTAACGTTGTACTTACATAAATTAACAGTTATCTTGATTTAATCGTCTATGCTTTCGGCTCGTCCATGTTTGTCGAAATACTATTTATATGCAGTTTTTAGGGTTCTGTAACCAAAATGGCTAAATAGAACCCTCGGGCCCGCCTTCGACGGACGATTACGAGAACGGAACTACGTCATGCATGGTCCGATGTAATTTTCCTGGGCTTTTTCAGAAAGTAATGCCCAGATGCGTAATGTAGGGCCACAGGGCTGTACTCATACTTAAGTTAAATACATTCGGGTTTACCAACATTAAAAAATATATGTACATGTCTGCAGTACTCAATAATTAATAATAACTTTCCCGCGTGACATTTATTTCCTGGTGACGTAATGCTATTAATTATATTCAAAGTATTGGAGGATAATGGAGCAACGACTTGGAGCTTTCGGGATCGCGTTGGATGTTGATGGGGTTGGACTGTCTGTTCGGCGAACCATGTGAGAGGCCTATGTTCAGCCATTGACGTCTTTCGGCTTAAATAATGATGATGAATGATGATTCAAACTATATATAGATTAAACTCGAAAACACGCATTTTTCCAGACGTAAGACTAAACTAGATCGATTGTTCGCACTCGGAAACCACTACATAGCAAATTTCATCGAAATCGCGTCCGAGTACTCCGAAATAAATAAATATACAAAAATTGCTCATATACCTAGAGGTGTTAGATTAGATACATACTTAATACCAAAAACGAGTTTGACAGAGTTGAGACCTGACTAGACCGATTTTTAGCCCCCAAAACTCTCCCTTCGAGTGACAGCGCCATTTTTATAAAATCACGCATGGGGCGCGGCCATATTTTGCGAATACCTTCATGTTTCTGGTGGCCATCCCGTGCTTTGTTTGTGCATGTTAGAAAAATTACAATAAAAAAGTTTATTATGGATTGGAAATGCATGCTGTAACGAAAAATTATAGAAACAAATATAAGCATTAGGAGATTTCCATACAAGAAAAGTTTTGCTTTATATCGATAGAGTTAATTGTCAGTACCTCTACCATGAGCTTACACTAGTTTACGTGACCGTACTCGCTAGCGACGGCGTAAATTATTTGTATGGAGAATTGTACAGCGCCTCTAGCGGTCACTTACGGAAGTACAATTCTCCATACAAATCATTTACGCCGTCGCTAGCGAGTACGGTCACGTAAACTAGTGTAAACTCATGGTAGAGGTACTAGTGTAAACTCAGGGTAGGGGTACCTACTGGGCCGTCTTATGCCACGCGGGAGCTCTGGGGCACACAAGAACTTGAGACCCTTTTGTAAATTAAAGAATGTGAATGATGAAAATTTTCTTGGGGATTCCGCGGTTCCGCAAATCATAGACAATATAGACTGCTCATAGTGTAAGCTTGACTTTGAAATCTATGTGATTTGTATAGTTGAATTAGTTTATCGCAAGATGGTGTTGTACCATCATTTACTCTCAAAACTTTTTGTCAAACTAAAATAGAAAAAAAAAGTGAATATATCGGCCATTCGGGAGTCCTGAATTGGGGGGCCGTAGGCACGGATCCCGTGTGCCCTTATCGTCAAGACAATATTGTTAATTGTACAATGGTATGGAACCCATCGTGTGCGAGTCGGCCTCGCATTTGGCCGGTTTTGCGAATACAATAACGTGTTGTGTGGTAGGAATCCCATGAGGCATTTCTTTTTAATAAACCCTTTCTAACTGTCATCGTGGGCATGCCTAACGTGACCATACGTCCCGTTTTGAACGGGACTGTCCCGCTCTCAGCTACTCTGTCCCGGTGTCCCGAAAAATTAGTTGGGGACGCGAAAATGTCCCGTTTTATTAAGATTTAGAATATAAACACGTAAGCGGTAGTCGAACAGGTATTATGAGGGCAGAAAAGAAAACTCAATTATGTAGATGTCTACATTAGTTTGAACTATGTTATAATAGTAATTGTTAAATATAAGTAATATTTCAAAAATCTTGCCAAGAGTTGTACACATTTTGGAAGTTGTCACACTTGTCACCCAGTACTAAAGTATATTTGCGCATCGGAAAAAAAATTAAATACAACATTTGGGTGGTAAGCCGTTTGTTATTGTAAAACAAATGTTTATTTTGGCCAAACTCTTCTTAAAAAGTCGTTGTCCCGTTTTAAAGTGAGAAAAAAATGGTCACGTTAGGCATGCCATTTCTGTGAATTGGGTTTCCTTATATTTTACTTTAAATATCAAGTCAACTTGAACTTACGCATTCGCATTCGCTTTCCCAGTGCCAGTCGTGTGTGTGTGAAATTACTACGTTTAATCAATTAAACAGCGGTAAATATTAGTTTTTGTATCATCACTTTTCTTTACTTATCACATCTTAGTAACTTTATTAAAGTTATACATGACAATACTTAATTCTTAGTGTGAGTTACTATATCAATAATCAATGCCAAATGCAGCTGTCAAGTCTCCGATAAATTTTGGCAAGATGAAATTAATTTAAAATATTTGACTTAGTAAAACAGACGTATGTAATAAATTTCGGCTTGCAGAAATTTGCTTAACCGTGGTTTTGATAGCTTTAAGCTAATCTTATTTTGTAACTATGGGGCGCTATTTTCATTACTTCCTCTTAAACAGTACCTACAATAACCTCCTCCTTTTTTTGAAGTCGGTTAAAAATGGTGACAGAAAGCGGTGTTGAATAAGATAACGTTACGAGCGGCCGAGTGTTAAACAATACGTCCTCAGGTTTGAGATTCGATTGTAATAGCAAGGACGATTAAATCGAAATGACTGCCGATGTCTACAAAATGTCGTGTTCCTTTAAAATAATAAGCCTGCTGTAGCTAGTTTCGCTATGGAGAGGTTGTACCATTCATTTTGTATGTTCTTGGACATCTGCTTAACACTAGCGCCATCTCTATTTAGTGTCTTCATTGAGTGCATAGATGGCGCTATTCTGTTAAGCAGAGGTCAAAATGCCATACGAAATTAATGGTACAGAGACCTCTACAGCTACAGCAAGTTTATTATTTGAAAGGAACGCACACTGTGTTTCTAACCAAGGATGATGTAGACTGAATTGGCAGTCGCCATAGTACGCATCGGCCGCGGTTTTTGTAGTTCGATTATTAAATCTAGATGGCGCTGAAATATAGCCAGAGGCTTTGAAGGCAAAACAATAAGCCTACAGATATTTCATATCACTGCAAATGTATTATTTTGCAATATTTTTGAAAAATAATACATTTGTAGTAATATGAAACATCTGTAGTCTTACTTACAATTTCCTGCAAGTTTTCACACTTGGAAAAATTAACGAGATTGTTTCTAACAATTTCTAGAAACTTCTCCACTTTAAACACACAATCATTCGTGGTCGATCGATACACAAAGAGTATACCCGCGAGTTATCTCACAAATTCTGCTAACAGAAGGATAACTGTATTAGGTTAATAGCCACTTAATTTTGTCGAGTGGTGTACTGCATAGTTTACAAATCAAACACACTTTACTAAAATTAAATAAAAGCGAAATAAATAAATGTCTCGTTATATTTGCCGTAAAAAACCGTTATTTTTTGTGAACAATTGGGGTAGGTAGGTACTCTAGTGAGTAGTGACTGTTAGATAAGTCGTCTAATAAAAAAAGTAGATCTATTACCATAGCCTAATGTAAACCAAACCAAGGCCTAATACAACGCACATTAAAAATAAAACTAGGTCGCCTTATCTGCCATTTACTAGGAAGTTAAACATTTGAGAAATGCCGGTAATTGTTTTGATTAGTTTCGTATCTTTATAGAATTAAACAAATAGATAACAATCAGTGATACGGTGCGATATAAATTGGAGGGAAATCGCTACAAAGTTCAGTCTTCACTTTCTTTTCCATGCTGAATTAATTAATTGGCATAAAAAGTAAATTGCCCGATTAACTTTTTAATTTATTTTTTTAAATTGCGGTTGTTTTGTTTTTAGTCAGTGCTGCTCGCTAGTTCTGCTCCTTTGAAAGGTATTTATTTTTCTGTAACAATTTAATTTTTTGAATTAATTATTTTTTATTTAAGGGGGCGGCAATTAATCAATTTAACCCACAGTGTCTCATGGCCTTTATTTAGGTGTGACCTCTTCATTTTCACATCACAATTTTCAGACTAGAAAGTATATAATCCAGGTTAAAAACAACATGTGTGCCAAATTGAAATTTCCTCAGAATCCGTCGAACCGTTTTAGCGTTAAAGAGTAACTTAAGCATTCACACATCCATACAACTTTCACGTTTATAATGTTTACTAACATACCCGGAGTAATAAATTAGGTAAAGCCGACATCGTATATAAACGTTTACGACTTTCGTCCTGTGCCACCGTTATTATAAGTATAATTTTGCAGTTATTGGAACGCACATGTGCGTGTGCAGCACTCAAAGAAATGTCGACATTGATAGCCGGCAGCGAACCCGTTAAATAATTTTAACCTTATGGGAGAAGCGGGGGAGTTACCCTAGGCAGGCTATAGGTGTCTTCTTTGTTGTGGTTTAACCTTTACAATATGCTTCCAGATGGCTTCCTGCATACTGGTGCTGGCAGCTGTAGTGTCAATGGTCGTGGGCCACGGGCGGGTCACGCAGCCGGCTTCACGGGCCTCCGCGTGGCGCGAGAACTTCGGCACGCCACCGAACTACGATGACGACGGTCTGAACTGTGGGGGCTTCTCCACGCAATGGGAAAGCAATGGGGGCAAGTGAGTATCAGAACAATCATCATCATCATCCTATGCTCGTCCACTGCTGGACATAGGCCTCTCCCATTGCTCGCCACTGAGCACAGGCCACGCTCTTGCCACCCGCCTTGCGAAGATCATCGCTCCACCGAGTCTAAGGACGTCGTACGCTACGTTTGCCGATCCGTGGTCTTCACTCGCGTGCAGATGCGGTGGGCTATGAATTCGATCTTTCGGAGAAACTCAGAACAATATTGTAAATCCATTATAGTTTTCAGAACCGTTCTAGGATCACTTGTGTGTCTGTCTGTCTGTCACAGCTGATTTGCTGCGAAACTACAACACCGATTGAGTTGAAATTTGGTACACATGTAAGTCAGTGACCTAAAAACAGAATAGATGTGTAACGCAAATCGAGGGTCGTAAGCTCGCTCCTTTAAGTTATTTATTTACGTACAAAATTACGTTTGAAATTTGCCATGAGTTTTACGGTGCACACACCGCAGAAATTCAATGGTGTGTGTGTGAAGTTCCCAATCGGCATAGTTAGTGTCTGCGCGGGAACTACGGCCCAGAGCCCTCTCATTAGGGTTCCGTAGTCAACTAGGAACCCTTATAGTTTCGCCATGTCTGTCCGTCTGTCTGTCTGTCTGTCTGTCTGTCCGCGGCTAAGCTCAGAGACTATTAGTACTAGAAAGCTGTAATTTGGCATGAATATATATATCAGTCACGCCGACAAAGTGATTTAATAAAAAAAAGTAAAAAAAAATTTTTTAGGGTACCTCCCATAGACGTAAAGTGGGGGTGATTTTTTTTTCTCGGCTAACCCTATAGTGTGGGGTATCGTTGGATAGGTCTTTTAAAATCATTGTGGGGTTGCTAACATGATTTTTCTATTCAGTGATCTGTTTGCGAAATATTCAACTTTAAAATGAAAATTTTCATTAAAATCGGCCGTCCCCCCCCCCTCTAAAATCTAAACTGTTGGGTGGAAAAATTTGAAAAAATTCAGAAGGGTAGTAAATATATCAAATTTACTAGGAAAATTATAGCGGCTAAGATTGCTTGGAAATTATTTGTAGTTTAAGAGTAAATAGTAGCCTTAGGTATAAAACATACCTAAACTTGGATGATTCCGTACACATACGAAATCCTTAGAAAAATATTACTTGATTTTTTCGTAATGGCTACGGAACCCTACCTTGGGCTCACGTCCAAGGTACCCGACACGCTCTTGGCCGGTTTTTCTCAATAGGAACGGTTGCCTGCTTTAATTTGGGACCCATTTCAAAAAAATATCCTTTGAATTCCTATGTAATATGACAAGACTGTCAACCTTAAGTGGGCCCCAAATTAAAGCTCGTAACCATACATACTCAAGTGGGACTGGGCAGGTCATGTCTGCCGGATGCATCCGGAATTCCGGATCACTAGGCCAAACTCACTACTGACTGATTGGGTTCCAAGCGACGGGCACCGGAGCAAAGGTAGGCCTAAAAGAAGGTGGCGGGACGATTTGGAGCGATTCCAGCTGGACTGGCAACACTTTGCCGAAGCCAGGGACGAGTGGAAAGAGAAATGGGAGGTCTTTGCCCAGCAGTGGGACACTAAATAGGCTATTTAATTAAAACCATACATACGGTACGAATACAGACTCGGATGATGACGATGATGAAAGTAACTAACTTAATCTAATTTTGAACTAACCCAAAGCTCTACTGCAGATGCGGACTGTGCGGTGACGCGTACAACATGCCCGCGCCACGTCCCCACGAGTTAGGCGGAATCTATGGCCAGGGCGTGATCACCGCCAAATACCTCGCCGGCGAGACCATCGTCACCACCACACAGCTCACCGCCTCCCACCTCGGCTACTGGGAGTTCAAACTATGCCCCGACCCAACCAGCAATGACCAAGCTTGCTTCGACAAACACGTACTCCAGATGGAAAACGGCGAGACGAAATACTACCCAAAGCGCGGAAACACGACGTACCACGTCAACTACAAACTTCCCACCGGTCTCATCTGTGAGCATTGCGTCCTACAGTGGAGATACGTAGCTGGCAATAACTGGGGCATCTGTCCTAATGGAACCACTGGCCTAGGATGCGGAAAACAAGAAGAGTTCAGAGCTTGCTCGGACATATCTATTCTTATATCGAATGCGTTGAACGATGAAGTTAACGAGATTCCGTCCTCGCTGTTCTTTTATTTGAAGAATGGATACTTTGACAAGCAACAAGGTGAGGAAGTAGTTGATAATATGTTGAAGGAGCAGTGATTTTGAGGTTATATGCGTTTTGTTACAGCTTTAAATTATTATAATTAGGTAAAATTTAGTAAGAAGTATGCCTACCTACATGTGGTCTGAGTGACTTGAGATTAACGTTAGTTTAAGTTTCTTGCCGTTGATTGAAGATTTAATGTACCTAGATTAAGATCCAGTGATCATTGTCAGTATTCTAGCTATTTCCAAAGGAGTGAGATTGCGTTTGTAGGTATCTAATAATGTAAGATATTTATTTTTTGTATTAAAGGTTTCCTTAGTATAGCTACTAACAAAGTTTTATTTTTTAATATTTTACCATTATCTGTTCATTTCACACAAAACCTACCAGTACCTATTCTTTAAAATAAAACAGACGGAATACAGTAACTTCAAAGAAACTATAAGTACGCATCAAAGGACATATTCTCTCTCTCTTTTTGTCACCAACCTATACAGTTTGACAGAAAGAAATAGCGAATGCAATAGCAAGCGGTCGCACGTTAGACAATAAGCACTTTCGGAAAACTTAAACACGTCAAACTGTTCTGGTATATTGTTGTTTACTGTGACAAGTTACTAAACTAAATCTAGTTCGGTATATACAGAGCATGAACACGATAAGTGATTACCTAAGGCTCCCCATGAGATATCTGACAAAACGGATTCAAATATACTTATTATATCAAACAAAAGAAGTCATAGCATCAAAATTGGTTGATTACTGGGGGGCGATTTTTAAAATACCAGTGTAATTTCCTTGGCCACACCATGAGAAGGCAGGAAGGCGACGCCGCTCAGGTTGCTTTTGAATGGCGGCCCGGTGGTAGAAGAAGGCCGGGGCGGCCCACGCATAGTTGGAGGCGATCCGTGGAGGCTGAGCTGAGGCGTGTGGGGTCCACGTGGGATCATGTGAGGGAGGCGGCGCAGGATAGGGAGGCGTGGAGACGGACATCAGCGGCCCTTAGCTCCACCTGGGAGATATAGGAGGACATCATCATCATCAGTGTAATTTCCTTTAGTTTACGTCGGTTGCCATAAAAGACTTATCATATGGAACCGTGCTGTTTTCAGCATTTTTTGAAAAGCCGTCTCATAGAATGCATTTGGTCTGGTTAGTTTAACAAAAATCCTGAAGGAAATACTGTTCCAGAAATAAGTAATTTTATGACAAATGATAAACGATAGAGAAACCTGTGAAACTAATTGAAAATGGTATAAAACTATGTGCTGCTGCAAAAGTATTAAAAACCATGGAATATGGAAGGTCTAACCTAAAATGTTGTATTATTTCTAGTTAAGAAAATACATTTATTTACAACATCACAAGATACATCATCAACATTTTACAAAACAAAAGACAACACTAAAGATAGAATAGATAGATAGTTGATATGTTTCATACCTGTTGTTGTTGTTGATCTGGGATAGAATTTGTTCGCAAGAAATAAATGAGCTTGTCACAATGTTTCCTATGGGTAGTACTTTACATTAAAAAAAATAGAGTAGGTACCTATAGACAGAATTTCTCATTGACAAGCTTTGTATGTACTTTAAAATCACGAAAGTAATAAGTCAACGCTCGTTATGAAGTACCTAAATCCTAACGCATTACGCAAATATGAAGTTTCTGAATATTGACAACGTGAATCATAAAAAAAAATGGAAATGCAATTAATAAACAAAAACAAAAGACTAGCCATGTTACTGTTAAAACGGATACAAGCTAGCAAATTATATTGGCAAAAACTTAATAAGTTTTACCGCAAACTTAATTTTTAATGGACCTATTTCTCGGAATCATCTACTCTAACATAACATAAATATAGTATGTATTGACAATAGTTTAATCATCTCTGGGAAAGTTAAAATTAATTTACAAATCCGGTTCGAAGGACCAAATGAATAAAATAAAGATAAATTTCACTGATATTATAAATGTGAAAGTTACTATGGATACGTTACTAGCTGTTGCCTGCGACTCCGTCTGCGAAGAATTCGTTTGTCGCTTTCCCGAGAAAACTATGTCATTTAACGGTATAAAAGTATTCTATATGTTAATCCAGGTAATTCACTAGAATCCGTCAAAACGTTTTAGTGTGAAAGAGTAACAAACATCCACATAAGTATCCATCCATACAAACTTTCACGTTATTAGGCTTCGGCCATACCAGTGCTTAAAATACGGAAACGTTACGGAATCGCAGTGACGTGCCGTAAACGTCAGAGTTTACCGCATGCTCTCCATAGTAAATTCGTGACGTTTACGGTGCGTCACTGCGATTCCGTAACGTCACAGTTTCTTAAGCGGCGGTTTGGTCGCACCTTTATAATATTAGTGGGGTCCCCTGTTATAAACATATCCTCCTAAGTCCCAGCCTTTTCTAACCGATATAGAACTTAAGGCCGCACTGAGCTTCTTGCGCTAATCGATTTTAGGTATTGTAGAAACTGGCCACTCGTGTATGTGTGCGTGAGAGCGGCTAGAAAGCCGTACGTAAGCGCAAGCGACACAAGTTCCCCGTCCGATGGCCGAAGGAGAACTACGGGGCAACTGACTATACGGACAAGGGGGAAGCACGACAGTTCAAGATAGGTTGGTCAGACCACGCGTATATTTAGGTATTTTCTTTTCATCGTATTACTGAAACATATACATATTTTAAAAATGTAGCAACACTAGAAGCCTTAGAAAACATCTTGTTTTATTAACATTCAAAAAGTCATGACCTGCCGTGCAGTATTTACGCCGTGCTAAGGATTTATTTTTAACCGACTTCAAAAAAAAGAGGAGGTTATCAATTCGTCTGTATGTTTTATTTTAAAGAGACGACTTTGGATTTTTTCCATCGAGCAAACTACAAATAATCGTGTTTCGAAAAACACTGGTCACTAGAGTGAATCCTCAAATATCTTACACATAAATTTCAGACTTAAAGCTTTGCTAGTAATGATACAGTACGCTTAGTATAAGTTTTCCTTCACTTCAATACTTCTCGATCGCGTTTACGTAAAAGTTTCAATTCTATGGAAACATGGAAGCGCGCGCGCGGAGACGCTGTCCATGTTTCCCTAGTAATTGAATTTTTTACGTAAACGCGGTCGAGAAGTATTTGGTGAAGTAAAAACTTATACTAAGCATACTGCAAACGATTAAGTATATGCAATAAATGCGGCAAAAGCTCGGTAGGACCTCTAGATAAGATTCATACGTTTTGTAATTTTGGAACTTATTTAAACGTATTTGTAGTTCTTTATTCGTTGAATAATTTATACTTTATATGAGAGATAGAGAGAGAGAGAGAGAGAGAGAGAGAGAGAGAGAGAGAGAGAGAGATGTTTATTTACACATATTCGATACACAGGAAATACAGTTGACAGGAAAAGATACAAAAAAAATCATCGAATAGTATAAATTGGGCCCCACTCAGCATAATGTTGCGGCAAACCACAACGCTGTTTTTCAGTGGGACCCATTTAAAAACTAAACCAAAGAACTAAACAAAAAAAACAAACAACACATTGTGATGACACGAACGCCAGCGCAAAGTGAAGTTCGCAACAAAACCTAGATAGGTACAAACCGGAAGTATGTATGGCAACACTTGATCAGTTTAATCGTATCTGAACCATTACACCGCAACAAATTACGCCAAGGATTATTCTGGCTACTGTAGTGAATTATCAGCAATTTCACTAATTTTGATATTGTGACACATCACTCAACCTTCGATAAAACAAACTGAAAAACAACAAAACATTCTAATGACTTAAGGTTAGGCGGGAACGCAGCCCGGCCCTTTGTAAAGTCGTTCACAATAAATATACAGCGTGTATTTTTGATACAACCACAAACTGTAACCAGAAGTAGATTTTAGTGCTATGAACCGATATTAAGACAAATTGTTAATTTAGTATTAACTACCAGAGCGTAATTAATTTAAAAAAAAATTTCGAGTAGCAATGTATTGCGTACACTTATTTGGCACTTGGCTAACGTGTGTTAGATTAAAGTTATCACTTGTGACAGTTGTGACGTGCGAATAAAAATGAGATACATTGCGCGCTGAAGTATTTTGTAAGGAAAAAAAATCTTGCATTTTTAATAATTTTATAGAAAAACATAATCATTAGGGCCTATACTAAGAACTTGTAAAGTTTGTGGTTGTATCAAAAATATACGCTGTATACATATAGTGCATTCGGCCGTTATTCTTACTGATGATTTGTTCTTTATAAAGTACGCCAGGACTTAGGAGGATATATTATCTATCATTCACTCATTCGTTAGCATAAACAAAACATAAACTTACCTCCGCAGGCCTCCTCCACCTCCTCAAGGGTCCAGAGAAGCCTCCGCGGTCCCACCGGCCCTCTCGGCCCTCCAAACCCTCCCGACGACAGCCCCGCCCCGCGCGGTACAAGAACAAACGCAGAAAACAGAAGACATCCAGGAGTAAGAAGAGGAAAAAGGTGCGTTGACCTGTAAAACTGTAAAAAACCTTTAGTAGTCATTCCTTTCGGTTTGACGCATTTAATGCCTTGTAATGTATGTATATGATGTATGTAATGTAAGGGAGAGTAACCTATATCGATCCGGTGCTTAAATTGAACCACTTCCGTATTTCTACCAAATTACACTATTTATTTACACTGGCAACAAAAAATGAAGCGATGGCAGCGCCACAAACAGAGGCCCTACCACGAAGTGCATAATTCGAACTTCGTTTTGTGCCGTCCCGCTTACGCTAATATGATTTAACACGAGAGTGAGAGGGATAATACGATACGAACTTCGATTTTCGAATGTCGTAGTAGCGCCTCTGTTCGCCATTTTGCATCATCTCTTCATTTTTTGTTGCCAGTGTAAATAAATAGTGTAATTTGGTAGAAATACGGAAGTGGTCCAATTTAAGCGCCGGTTCAATATAGGTTACTCTTCCCTACGGGTCAAATATTTGAAGTCGAATTTGGTCCACTTCCAGTGGATCGATTCACTTAAAACTTGGTATAGTATAAATCTTCCCAGGTGAATTTTTCGCTTCGAGTCCTATCTTTCAAACACAAACGGTATCGTCATAGTATTAAGGTTCAAATTTAATGTAATGGCTCGAAGCGAAAAATTCACCTGGGAAGATTTATACTATATACTTATGTAACTTGGATGACAACACAAGTGCAGTAACAAAAAGTACAGTCACCGAAAAATATTGCATTAAAGATGTTTTTTTTTTCAACAAAAACTTATTATAGGTACTTATACTTTTACTCAGGGTTCCAAAGTGCTTCGTACATCGAAGCCGACAAGTAATCAGACAGATTTAAAGCACTTGCATCTCACTGGGACCGCTCTGTCTTGCGTCTTGGGCTGGCTAAGAGCTCGGATAACAACTTCTATATTTAGAGCGACTAGCATGTGCATTCGAGGCACCCGTGATAAATGGAAGTCAGCAGTGAAGCTGTTTGGCTTTGATGATGGTGCTGCCCTACCACACTCCGACTGACAGACTGACTTGACAATTTTTTCATGGTTTACTAATTTATTACTTTCCATTTTTATCTGTTATTACTTCCTAATGTATTTTTCTAATGTATATAGAATGTGTAATAAATTAAAAAAAAAAAAAAAAAAACAAAAAAGATTTAAACCAGATTCCTCAGCCTAATTCAAGCCAAAAATGGATTGTATAAAAATCAGGTCGATTTGGCTTAGCTTTGGAAAATGTCATTTAAAAAGCTAATTAATTATTTGCAAAGGTTTAAAGATCATAAGATTCTAAATTTAATCTTCGGTTTATTGACAAAGGGGCAAAACGTACAGTCAGCATCAAAAGTAGCTGGTTACTTATATACCTTGTCGCTTTACAGTCAGGTGGAATGTCATAACGTGATTGACAATTGTGTTATTACGACAAAGTACAAAAATGACCAGCTACTTTTGATGCTGACCGTAACTATTTTTCAGAAATTACATTATTTTAATTTGTTCCCAGACGCAGTACTGGACTTAAAGAGAAGAAAACGCCAAATGTTATGTAGATAAGATATTTACACTGAGACTAAATAAATGATAAAACTTTTAAAATTATTTAAATCTATGATTAAAAGAAGCTACTCTTTGAAATACATAATCTTAAGTTATCAGAATATGTGATAGTTAATGCGTGGACACCGGTACCATTTACCGATAGGTAAACCGTGGAGGCCTAGTGGTTTGCCCTATGGCCTCTCAAGCCGCCGGTCGTGGGTTCGAGCCCGGGCTCGTACCTCTGAAATTTACCATGAGCTTTACGGTGAAGGAAACACCGCCTACACCTACCTGCATACACTTGCGAAGAAATTCAATGGTGTGTTTGAAGTTCCCAATCCGCACTGCGCCCGCGTGGGAACTACGGCCCAAGCCCTCTCATTCTGAGAGGAGGCCTGTGCCCTGCAGTGGGACGAATATAGGCTGGGATGAGAGGTGAGTGAATGGCACATTGCCATAGGATTATTTTAGCTGACCGACAATGTTCTTATACTGTTCTTATTAGACCTTACTATTATGTTTTTATATGGGCCAAAGTCACCCAACATTAGGTTAAAGTACCCCAACTTTCCACGCAAGAATTGGCTAAGTAAAGTTTTTTGAAGAGGTGCTAATTATATTTTTTTTCGACAGTCGGCGTTCTGGAGATCGAGAAACTGCAGCTGTTTTATTTTTATCTCCTGTTGTTTACTGGAAATATTTTTAAGTGTTCGAGATGACATTTGTGAGATTTTACGGCTGAGAAGCGGTTCGTGCTCAGTACTAAGAAGAAATAGAAAAAAAAACGAAGTCAACTGTCAGTTCTGTCAATGTCAAATCGTTTGCGTTTCGTTTGCTTTGGGTTTTGGTGTGCTCAGTGTGATTTTTGGACTATTTTTATCGACCTCCGCATAAAATCCGGACTTTCAATTTTACCGAATTTCTCCACGACCTATGCACGTTAATTGGATCACGATTGAATACTTTCGATCACTATTTTGGAACTGCTTCTTGGACAACGCAAAGCAAACGAAACGCAAACGGTTATATTTCATTTGACATTGACAGAAGCGACAGTTGACTTCGGTTTTTTTTTGTATTTCTTCTTAGTACTGAGCACGAACCGCTTGTCAGCCGTAAAATCTCACAAATGGCATCTCGAACACTTAAAAAAATGTTTCCAATAAATAAAAAGAGATAAAAATAAAACTTCTGCAAATTCTTAGTGTTGATGTCGACCACTGTCGAAAAAAATATAATTAGCACCTCTTCAAAAAACTTTACTTAGCCAATTAAAATCACGGACATAGCTCGAAGAATCGCTAGACTTAAGCGGCAGTGGGCAGGACACATCGCTCGTAGAACTGACGGCCCATACGCCCGAAAGGTTCTCGAATGGCGTCCACGGACCGGAAGACGCAGTGAAGTTAGGCCACCAACAAGATGGAGCGACGACCTGGTGAAGGTGACGGGAACGCACTGGATGCGGATGGCGCAGGGCCGATCTGTTTGGCGAGCCTTGGGGGAGGCCTATGTTCAGCAGTAGACGTCTTTCGGCTGAAGTGATGATGATGACCCCAACTTTACGGTATTTATTACGGATAATCAATGAAAAATCACTATTCCTCCAATAATTTATTGCCTTTATTTACACAATAAATATTTGCGCTCTAAGTAACGATCTCAACATAATTCTCTGTCTACACCCAGAGTCGAAACTCAAAGATGTTTCACATGAAACCGACAGACAAAACAACACAATACACATTTATGCATTATATACAAAATACGCCGTTTCAAAAACAGCATCAACAAAGTTAACACGGCAATATTGCAATGTCTAAAGCAAGTTTTTAATGCTTAAGGATTTGCCACACTGGATGCGTTCTGCGGTCTGTGGTCAGGTCAAATTGAACGCAGCCCGCATTATGTATGAACAACATTGTCGGTCTCTATTTTGTATAGCGTCACCTCACCGCATGTAATATCCCATGCGAGAATTGGGAAGATCTCGCGAAACAGAGACCTGAATGGCGCAGCTCTGTGAATAAGGCTGTTACAGGTTTTGAAACGTATCGCTTAGAGCACCTGGATGCCAAACGCTTTATTATAAAGACCCGTCCGAGACCTACCTACACTTACACATCAATGATAGTGGTCAATTACATTGCGAACTTTGTAATAGAACCTTCAAAACTAAGTTTGGCTTTGCCAGCCATATTGGGGCACACAAGTAACAAATGAGCTTAAAGGTTCGCCTTTGTCGGACACGACATGGAGGACATCATCATCATCATCATCATTTTGTATCTAGATATGCGATCTGACCATGCGGTACGACCATGCGGTCGTGCAGACCGCACGGTCAGATCGCATATCTATACAAAATATACACCGTGAAATTTTATTGGTTGTTTTCCCGAAACGAGGTGATTTAGTATCGATTGTACAATCGATTTATAATTACTATTTTGACTAGAGTCAAAAATCCAATTGTGAAAAACGAAAGTCGAAAATGACCGCAAACCAATAGTAACGCTTCGTTGGTACCTAACCTATCGTACGATCGTACGCTACTTGTACCAACGAAGCGTTACTAGCGGTCATTTTCGACTTTCGTTTTTCACAATTGAATTTTTGACTCTAGTCAAAATAGTAACTATAAATCGATTGTACAATCGAAACTAAATCACCTCGTTTCGGGAAAACAACCACTAAAATTTCACGGTGTATAGAGACCGACAATATGGGTCATACATAATCCGGGCTGTGTTAAATTTGACCTGACCGCAGACCGCAGGACGCATCCAGTGTAGCAAATCCTTTATAAACACATCTTGAAATGCGTCAGCTAATTTTGAGTGCCTTGATTACAATCGAGATTAAAAAATGGCAAATTTAAATTAACGACTCAACGCATCCGCTGCCGGCCAGACTCCAGACTTCTACAGATGCCACAAACGCTCATGTGCGTTTAAATGGCTGCCAAACCATGACAGCGGCTCTAGGCGAAAATCTATACGCCTAAATGCGTTCCCGGCAGTGAATACTTTAATTAACACCAACTCAAACCATTAAAATAACTTAACAATTTTCAACGCACAGCCCTCACCGTTTAGATATTTTACTATAGTAAATAAAAATGCACACAATTAAAACTCAGTTCATTCTTGCTTGTCCTAGGCGAATCAGCTTTTTTGTGTTGTTTACTCTGTCCCCCGTTGTCCAAGTGACACGTCATATTGTTTCATAGAAAAATGCTTACGTTGTCCAAGGGACAAAATTTGTGTAACCATAGCAAAAATTAAATAAATTTGGTTAGTATTAGGTTGAACCAACTTTTACTTGGCACTCGTTGCTATGGTTACACAAATTTTGTCTCCTAGGCAACCTGGCCATTTTTCTATGAAAGAATATGAAGATGTCCCTTGGACAACTGAGGACTGAGTGAACAACACGAAAAAGTTGGTTCACCCATTAAGTAAACTCGACCAAGTGCCTTACCATTTATTATGTGTGACAGTTCCTACGTCAGATTAGAAACAATTACGCCGATTCATAAATGACTTGTAAGTGTTACTCGCTGGGCAAAAATCGCCACCGTTTCGGTTCAAAACGACGGGCACCGGAGTAGGGGCATGCTAAAATGGAGCTGGTGAGATGTTGTAGAATTGACAAGATTTTGCGAAAGATAGAAAAAGGTGAGGCCTTTGCCCAGCAGTGGGACGCCAAAAGCCAACTGATCGTGAATCTTGGGTGTTGAAGGAATTTTTGTCCGACTATACTAAGAACAAGCAAAAATAAATTGACTTCATATTTTTAAATACCACTTAGATATGTAGTGTATTAATTAACCATTGCTTATGGATGATGATCAACCAAAGCGCCAGATAACTAAACATAGATACTTAAGTAAAAAATACAGAATTTAAATAGACATATTCAAAATCTTATACACTGCCCGCAGCATAACTAGCAATTAAAAGGTAATTTCTAAAGACTTGTAATCGAATAGCCAAAAAATTGCTGAAAAATGATAAGCGATTATTTGATTTAGTCCGTAGAAACACCCCCAAGCTCAAATCTAACAAAGCCTATATACAATAGATTTTCGAGTCTAGAACTACCATTTAAACATCTTCAAATATAATTCTTGTAATTTAACAATTTATATTTTTTTTCTCAGGTCTCAATGTAGTGATATATCTATTCGATTAAAGGTGAATTTAATTCATAATTTTAAGTCTGAAAATAGAATTTATCTTTTTTTTTAAATGAGCTTTTCGGGTCAATCAACTTTTCATTGCCATGGCAATGTCTCCTGGGTCACTCATTAAAATTACGGTTTTATGGATTAAAAAGCCCCTAAATGTTAGGAGTTATGATAGTTACTCGTATAAGCCAATTCCTTCATGGCTCATCTTCTAAGGTTGCGAGTACTATAAGATTACAGACATTTTTCTAAACAACTGTATCATTGTCTCCTGAGTCATGGGACCGAATAACAGCAATTAAAAAATTGATTGACCCTCTTAATGAATGATAGAAATTGTCATAACAATTAAAATATATATGGTAACGTTCAATATTGTTCGTTATTACTTGACCAAATTTCGTTTAGAACATTTGAACAATTCGACCCTACTGTGATGTTTAAAAAAAATACACAAACGATAAGCCAGTAATTTACTATGAAAAGGTTTGACAGCGATTCAAATATCATCCATTAACCTTTTGAACGCCAGTTTCAGCTATAGTCGACAGTACGGTAATACAAAAATGAACCTACCCGCATCCACATAAGAATCAATTTTGTTCGTTACAAAAACGACGTGTGGCGTTCAAAAGGTTGGCCTATGCGAGCGATCGAAGCCAGAAGTTACAGTTAACCAATTTGATTCTCAGGCCACAATAGAACCTTATCATCGTGACATTTATATCATTCAACATGCTACTCATGGCTGAATCAACATTTTTGTGATGTTTACTCTGTCCCCGGTTGTCCAAGTGACATTTCAAACTGTTTCATAGAAAAAGGCTTAGGTTGTCCAAGGGACAAAATTTGTGTAACCATAGCAACGGATGGCACTAAAAATTTGATTCACCCTCTTAATTAAATAAAATTATTTACAAGTAAAAGTTCCATGCTGGCTCAGGAATCAAATTGGTTGACTATAAAATGGTCATATTTGGAACAACAATAAAACCATCCAACATAGATATAGCTGTAGATTTTTCCTATCGTTATACATATATTTATATATCTCTGACCAGGACCGAATTATGGAAGGCAGCTCTGAGGCTCCAGAAGTGAAGACCTGCCAAAATGGACATCTAAGCAACTTCATTTTTTTTAGTCTTTTTTTTCACCTAATATGCCTTCATTCTTCATGGGCTCAAGGCCTCTCGACCTCTGAAACCGACCCGGTCTCTGACAAACCTACAGCTAGTAATAAGCTATATCAAGAAAAATGCACACAAATAATGCGCAATGTATTCACAAATCTTTGATTCAATACTACTACGAAGCTAGACGAGCGATTTTCTATTCTACACAAAATTATTGCTGCAAATCACGGACTATTAAATCAAGAGACTGTCAAAGTCTATACAACGTAGCTAGTTTTACTATAGAGAGGTCTGTGTACCAGTGTTGTTGCGATAGACAGTTTCGCTATCGATAGTTGACCTTGAGGAAACAGTCGATAGCGTCGATAGTCTATCGAAAATATCGACATGCTGAAATACTATCGACAGTATGAATAGTATCGATAGTGAAAATTGGGCGATACTATTGAACTTGGTCGATACTATCGCGTCAAAAAAGTCTATACTATCCATACTATCCATTGATGAAAATAAGTAATACTATTGCTAAAGATCAATAGTATCGATACTACTACCACTATTAATCTTTAGCAATAGTATTACTTATTTTCATCAATCGATAGTATCGTTTTTTTTGACGCGATACTATCGATAGTATCGACTAATTTTCACTATCGATAGTATCGACTAATTTTCGCTATCGATACTATCGATAGTATCGTCAAGGGTCGATAGTTTCGATAGGACTATCGATAGTATGACTGATTTTCAAGGCCACGATAGTATCACGATGCTATCGCTATCGCAACAACACTGCTCTGTACCATTAATTTTGTATGGCATTTTGAACTCTGCTTAAGACAATAGCGCCATCTATGATCTTAACCTGAAACTACACAGAGATGGCGCTAGTGTTAAGCAGAGGTCTAAGTAACATACAAAATGAATGGCCAAGAGACCTCTCCATAGCGAAACCAACTACAGCAGACTTATTACTATAAAAGAACGCAACATTATACGGAAATTGGCAGCTCTCTTGATTTTATCGTCTTTATTGCGAATGCTAGACTAGTAAATACTAATCGCTATTTTAAAAACATCCTAAAGCACTCCTGTCACTTAGGTACGGCCTAACGCGCTCGCAATCACAATCATATTCACCATTTCTTTTCGTCAAACAGTATAAGATAGTAGATGCGATCGCAAACGCCAATGTGGCTTCGATGACTTGTCTCTCCCTTTGAATAGAAAAGAAGTGCGTTGAATATATCGGTCTTCGGGTATCTTCGGCTTCCGAAATATTACGAATATTCATTTAACCAATGCCCAGCCTTACTATTATAGACGAAAGAGATTGAAAAGACCCACATGGTATATCAGTTCGTACCAGAACCACCAATTGATGCGATTTCATATTGAAATAGCGATTAATACTTAACGTCGAGCACTTTCCGAAATAGTATATACAAAAGTGTAAAAAGCGTACATTTAATAGTTGGTTTATTGGTAACTACACGGCTCTGAAGCAGAAGTAAGACCCTATTGAAGCTGGATAAGGATTGCAGGCAGCCCTAACATTAAGCTGTAATATCATTCGTCGATTACTCGTTTAAAACGAACAATTGGCTAATCATGAGGCAGCATTACTTAGGGCTGCCTCTCATCCGTACATTATTGTTCAGACATTTATTTTACCGGCGCACCCTGAGACGTCAGCTAACATTAAGTCCTTTCAAACACTAAAAAAGTAAAACAAACGGATCACTCACGCATTTAAATCAAATTTAGCGACATGTTTCGCTCTGTTTAATACAGCGCCATCTACAATGTATTTGCCGAACTAGATGGCTTGCTAATTAACTATAACATTCGATGCCTGTTGACAACCAATAACCTCAGTAGTTCTAATCTTCCGCACAACTTGGTGTGGCGCTAGTATATAGTTAAGAGGGTTTATACCTGCTGAGCTGGCAACGTTGCATTTTTGTTAGTTTTTCTCGATTAGTCCATAAAAATTGAATGAAAATTAAAAATGTTTTGTATACAAATTGTTCTAATATATAAGTTAAAGTGTCTACTGCAATCGTGATACAATGTAACAATTTGTATACAAAACATTTTTAATTTTCATTCAATTTTTATGGAATAATCGAGAAAAACTAACAAAAATGCAACGTTGCCAGCTCGGCAGGTATAAACCCTCTTAAGCATATAGATTAAGGTTTGAGAGTATGTGCGTCTATTCCCGAGCAATCGGCTTCCAATTACAATCTCCCAAAAAGACACCCTATCTCTCATTTCTGGGCACCCTATTTTACACGCTCCTATTACAAAATTTTGTTTGAAAAATCGGAATCAAATATTAATTGTCGCCTTTGAGTGCGGCCGTTATAATGATCAATGAAGTTCTTTAGTTTACTGGCTTTCTAAGAAAATCTTCGTAAATAGTTTGGCGTCTAAAACATCATAATATTACTCACTCAAACTAGTATTAAAGCTTCCTATACTCAGAACGGCTAGCGCAAGTCACTTATCCTGTTCCCATATATGTATCCCTCTCGCAATTGGGTACCCTGAAAGGGATACAGCGACAAAGTCACGGCAAGTTGTGCTACCTGTTCTGAAATAATGTTGTATACCTGTTCCTATGAAATCTCATACAGGATGTCCATTCAATTAGTATGAGGCAACCAGACATCTATTTGAACAAACAAACTGCACAAATAAAAACAAATCGTCACTACTTATAAAAAAGCTCGCATCTCAAAATCAATATTCTGGACAAGTAAACTTTACTAAGTATGCATCAAGGTACAGTTTGGTTTACATATTAATTTGAGATACGAGCTTTTTTAAAAGTAGTGACGAAATACGACCGTATGGCATGTTAATTCTAAACTAGAGTAACTAAAATGATTTTAAGCATCTGGACTACAAAGCCTCTACATCTATTTACTAGCTGTTGCCCGCGACTCCGTTTGCAAGGAATCTCGCGGGAACAATTCAATTTTCCGGGATAAAAGTATCATATAGGTTAATCCAGGTTATAAACTGTCTGTGTGCCAAATTTCATCGGAATCCGTCAAACCGTTTAAGCACTGAAAGCGATAGCGGGGCGGCGCGGCGCCGGTGACGGTTGTAATATTCTAACTTGTATGAACGGTTGTGCGGCACCGTACCGCGAACTCGTTCATACAAGTTAGAATATTACAACCGTCACCGCCACCGCACCGCCACGCCTCCGCTGTCTGTGAAATAATAAAAAACATCCATGCAGCCATCCATACAAACTTTCGCGTTAATTTTATCTATTTATTTTAAAGTTAACTTAAAGGGCCCTTCAAGGACTCGTTAGATAACGTTGGTAACAAACATGTCACTAGCTGCTGCACTTAGAGACGTAAATTAAATATTTAATCGTCTAAATTTTTCATACTAAAATTTAAAGTGTAACGAATTCAAGCTCCATTGACGTTAATTCTATACTTACGTGTAAGTGTCTGTGAGTGTGGCACTTAGCAAATTTAATTTAGCCACTACTGTACAGTGGGCCAAGAATATGGTCTTCCACCCTATGGTTGAAGTTCATCTGCGCGTCATGACCATGGTACAACGAGGTCGATGTTGCTTTGCAATAATACGATGACAGTGACTAATGATAATGAGTAGGGCCCGGAATTTTGCGTGCGGCTATTGACAGATAGTAGGGAGAGAGCACCGCTTTTTATCGATGTTATCGACAAATCGGTAGTTTTTTAAATTTATGTTAGGTATTATTAAATAAAACCTGAAACTTTCCGATGATACGTACTTTTTTCAGCGGTCAATGATGAAAAAAGTTCGAAATATCGGAAAGTTTAATACATTTAAATTGCTTTATTGAAATCACTATAATTACGAATACCTTTATACATATTTTATAACTTGAGAAAAGATCCCTCTGAGACCACTTAACGTTACCCTTTGATGAAATAAAATAGAAAATATTATTTAGTTCTTACCGCCAAAATAAAGTATTTTATAATAATATTCCAAGCAAAAATAAATTTACAATTATGTATTAAAGTTACAACTTAATTAAACAGTTGTCGGTTAACCACTTTGATAATAGTCTGATAATATCGATAATATTGATAAAAAGCGGTGCTCTCTCCCTACAATCTGTCAATAGCCACACGCAAAATTCCGGGCCCTAATAATGAGTTCACTCAGTTAAAAAAGTCAACCTTAGCGGTATTTAGACCACATTCTTGGCCGCCCGTACGAGGCCAGTTCGACTTAAATGTACAGATCAACAGTACAAGAGTTGGCACGAATGGTATGAACAAAAGCAATGTCACTATGACATTTTTGTAGGAAAATGACTGATGCATGACATTTTCATATTTGTGTGAAGTGTATTCAAATAGGTAACACATAGATATTTTCATTCACTCATTCGATCCATTCGTGCCAACTCTTGTGAATCGACTTGTAAAGGAAACTTAAATTTGTCTTTTTGAAGTAAAATACATCGAATTATAAGGCTGTCTGGCCACAGAAGCGGAGAGAGGCAGCGGAGCGGAGCTCATGCGGAGCAGAGTTGCGGACTGTCTGTAAAATACATGAGAATTTTCAAAAAAAAGTACCATTTTCGTAAAAAAAATCTTATTTTCGATACAATTTTTTTGTGTCAGTTTTGTGACGAGCCATATACGGTAAATCGCCAATAACTGGCCACCTCATACTAAAAATACTAAAAATTAACTCTATTCAATTCACCCATAATACAATTCATTTTTAGTATAAGGTGTTAATTACTGGCTACCCTTCAATAACTGGCCACGTTATACTAAATTGAATTCTGTTTGTAGGGGAACAGAGTTCACTTTCAGTATGAGGGGGTCAGTTAGTTGGTGGGTTAGTTGATGGGTGGCCAGTTCTCGGTAATTTACCCTATAAGGTATCCAATGCGTTACAATTTCTGTAGCAAACGCTGTATAAGCACTCGAACGTTTTCAGAATACAGCGGATTCCCTCATCTATACTAATATTATAAAGAGGAAAGATTTGATTGTTTGTTTGTTTGTATGTTTGTTTGTTTGAATAGGCTCCGAAACTACCGGACCGATTTCAAAAATTCTTTTGCCGTTAGAAAGCTACATTACCACAGAGTGACATAGGCTACTTTTTACCTCGGGAAAATACCTTTTCCTACGGGAAAATTAATTTTATCGCGGGCGAAGCTGCGGACGGAAGGCTAGTAATAAAATATAATTATAATCAAGGGGCAGAATTTTCATAGCAAAAATCAAACGTCAAAAGGGATTGACCATTGTTTTATCGACTATCGATGATTAATTGTCACATGGCACATGTTTTTAGGTAATTAAATTAGACCTGGGAATTTTGATAGCAGAAATTAAATGTCAAAAGGGATTGATCATTATGGTTTGTCGACTATTCAAGTTTTCGATTTTATCGAATCTCTTCGCGTCTTACCGACTTTTAACATTATTCTGTAACATTTGACCTCTTTAATAAGTTATACCGCTTAACATTTCCGTTATGGTTATGTATTTAATTGTAAAAAAATAATACCAGTTACTGTTTTAGTAATTTATTATTTTGTTTGTTTTGAAATAGTATAATTTTAACAATGTTCTTTTGTAATTTTTAATTGAATGTTCTTTTATTTTTTTTCACATACTTATTTGTTCTTGTACGCCAATCGGCAAAACACGGTGAAACTAAATATTATTTTTCGATCACTGTACACAGTTAAGTATACCTATGTTTAACAAATAAAATACTTTGACTTCAACACACAGGTCTATTTATTTTTGTAGCCTGTAGTGTCTCACCCACAAAGACCTCCCATTACAGGTGTAATTTAATTACCTAAAACATGTGCTAAGTGACAGTTAATTATCGATAGTCGATAAAACAACGATCAATCCCTTTTGACGTTTGATGTTTGCTATGAAAATTCCGCCCGTTGATTATAACAGAAAATCACAAAAGTTTTAAAACATTATAATTATAATATGCTCTATTATAATTATAATTATTATTGTATGCTCACATGATTAGTCTAGTTCTATTCGCATGCTGGGAGGGAGGCTGCCGCACTGTATCTTGGCTTCCTTGAGCTTGTTGAGTGATAGTTTGAGGTCCTCCATGGTTATGGGGCGGACTGCGTCGTGGTATTCTGAGTCCGAGTCTGATTCGCCTTTCGATGCGGTCTGGGGAATGGAATGGAGATGTTTAGATTTGACGAACGATAGGGAAATGAAATGAAATTAAACAATACACACGCACACACGCACGCGCGCACACACACACACACACACACACACACACACACACACACACACACACACACACACACACAATATCAATATCACAATCAATGTCAATATGTCCCACTGCTGGGCAAAGGCCTCCCCTTTCCTCCGCCATTCTTCCCTATCCTGGGCAATAATCACTACATAGTATAAAACAAAGTCGCTTCCCGCTGTCTGTCTATCCCTATGTATGCTTAGATCTTTAAAACTACGCAACGTATTTTGATGCGGTTTTTTTAGGGTTCCGTAGTCAACTAGGAACCCTTATAGTTTCGCCATGTCTGTATGTCTGTCTGTCCGTCCGCGGCTAAGCTCAGAGACTGTTAGTACTAGAAAGCTGTAATTTGGCATGAATATATATATCAGTCACGCCGACAGTGATTACAAACAAAAAAAATAAACAATTTTTTTTAGGGTACCTCCCATAGACGTAAAGTGGGGGTGATTTTTTTTTCTCCACTAACCCTATAGTGTGGGGTATCGTTGGATAGGTCTTTGAAAACCATTGTGGGGTTGCTAACATGATTTTTCTATTCAGTTATCTGTTTGCGAAATATTCAACTTTAAAGTGAAAATTTTCATTAAAATCGACCCCCCCCCCCCCCTCTAAAATCTAAACTGTTGGGCGGAAAAATTACAAAAATATCAGAATGGTAGTAAATATATCAAATTTACTAGGAAAATTATAGCGGCTAAGATTGCTTGGAAATTATTTGTAGTTTTAGAGTAAATAGTAGCCTAAGGTATAAAACATACCTAAACTTATGATTCCGTACACATACGAAATCCTTAGAAAAATATTACTTGACTTTTTCGTAATGGCTACGGAACCCTACCTTGGGCGTGTCCGACACGCTCTTGGCCGGTTTTTTATCCTTAGAAAGTTTAACATTTCATATAGGCATTTTCCTACTAAGTCAAAACATGAAATTTATCTAGGGATAAAAACATCCCTAGCCACATTTGATGAGTGTAGCCATTTTCTCAAAGTAATGTTCGTGTGGCTTGACATGTCCTTGCTTATAAGCATCCTTGTCTGCGTGATCATTGCCGTGCCGTGCGGTCCGGAAGTATATAATCACTAACAATAGAAGAAAATGTATGACGATTGGGTCTCGTATAGCATCTCTACATCCTGTAAGGGGCCGTCCATTGATCACGTGATCTTTTATTTAACATTTTTTAACCCCCCTCCCCTTTGGTGATATGTGGTGAGATTTAGGACTACCCCCCCCCCCTCCCCCATCCAACATCACGTGTATTTTTAGCACCTACAAAGGATCTTAAAATTTTTCGAATATTATCTTTTAATACAGGTAGGTATCAAGTATAATCTTATTTTATTCTGAAATTAAGGACCATGATAAAAATGTCTAGACAGAAAGGTTGCAGGTTGTTTTTGATTGTCCGACACGCTCTTGGCCGGTTTTATTTATTTAATAGATAGAGTGATGAATCACTCTATCCTCTCCTATCCTCTTGATAGAGGAAGGTTTTTATATGTATAATACATGCATAATATAGTTGCTCCCGTGCGAAGCCGGGGCGGGTCGCTAGTAATTAAATTAAATAATAAATAAATTGCTTTAAACATAATAACAAGCTGTGGTGGCCTAGTGGTTTGACCTATGGCCTTTGAAGCAGAGGGTCGTGGGTTCAAAGTTTGAACCTCAAACCTGTGCTCGCACCTCTGAGTTTTAGGCAATTCATGTGCGAAATTACATTTGAAATTTACTATTGGGGCCATGCATAAATTACGTCACACCAATTTCGATCAATTTGGACCCCTCCCCCCCTTGTCACACTTATTACTATGAAAATCGCCATTATTTTGTTCTAGTGTCAAAGATCGCTTGACCAGCCCCCCCCCCCCCCCCCCCCCGCCTAAATGTGTGACGTAATTTATGGATGGCCCCCGATAGGTACGTTGAAGGAAAACATCATGAGGAGATCTATACACACCTGCGAAAAAATTCAATGGTGTGTGTGAAGTTCCCAATCTGCACTGAGCCCACGTGGGAACTACGGCCAAAGCCCTTTCATTCTATTAGGAGGGCTGTACCCTGCGGTGGGTGGGACGTATATGGCTGAGACGAAGAAGCTTTTCAGTGAAGGAATATATCGTGGCATCTGCACACAATTTGGAAACAATTCTTGAATGTGTATTATTCTAAGAGGTCTGTTGTCTGTGTATAGGCCGTAGATGAGACAGATATACACTACCTGGTTGTCGTCTCGCGCTATCTCTTCCCGCGCGAGGTCCCTCACGCGGTACACCGCAGCCTGGCGACACAGCTCGTGCAGATCTGACCCCGAGAAGCCTTCCGTGGCGGCGGCTAGACGGCCGAAGTCGATCTGGAAAGATATCTTAGCATTGCCTCTACGCGGAATAGGAGCTCCGAGAGGCGGAGACCAGTCTGTCTTCGAATCATTTTTGAAAGTACTGTTGTAGTTGCGACTGTGTGCGTGTTAAACAGTAAGGGCCCTACAACACAAGCGATTTTCTTCGGCGATTTTACGGCGCGGCGATTATTTTTACCCGTACGCGTACTATCAGCGGGCGCGCGGCGGTATCGCGCCGATTAATAAATCGCGAGGATATCGCGGCGTATCACGCTCCGCCGTAAAATCTCCGAAGAAAATCGCTTGTGTAGTCAGGCCCTAAATTTATGAGTGTATAATGATTAGGGCTTCCAATTCGAATAAGTATTTACGTAATTACACAGCTGATTTTGTAGTTTTCTGTGTTTTATTAAACCTTTCTAAAACATTCGAATAATTCGAATACTTCCGAATTTTCGAATCGAATATTCGAATAATTAAAATGATCGAATATTGGAAGCCCTAATAATGATAGATATAACAACATTTGAGAGTGTAACATTTGTCATTACTCATTAGTTCTCTGGTTCAACTTTCAGCTACTACTAAATACTTTCATCAGCCTCCCGATCATGCGTTTTGGTCCTTGGAACCGGATGTTTTGGTCCTTCGTGCCGGATGTGGTACTAGCCGAGGAAGGGTGGCTTCTCCCGCAATACGAGCTGTAAACGCTCGCCGACGTGTGATATTTCTATTTCTTGTTATTAGTAGATTGCATGCATTTTGGTCCTGGGAACCGGATATTTTGGTCCTTCAAGCCGGATGTGGTACTCACCGAGGGCGCCACGGGCTCCTCCCGCAGTATGAGCTGCAGTATACGTTCGCGTTGCGTCTCGTTCGGCATGGGCACGTGGAACGCAGCCGGCATGCGCCGCTGGATGGCTTTGTCCAAGTCTTGCGGCCGGTTTGTGGCGCCTGGACATACAGACATTATTTAGAAAAACAAGAAAAAAAACTAGGTATAACAGCAGCGGTCTTCTTATAACAAATAATTGGCAAAATATAAATTTTGCGTCATTGCCATTAATGAGGGTTTTTTTTTCTAGTAATAAACGTAATTAAAGATAAATATGGCCGCTCGTTCTAAGCGATCTCACTCTTCGACCGACCGTCGTGGGATCAACATTTACTGATGATGCTTAGGAGAGAGGAAGGGGGAGAAAGGGATAGGTAGAGAGGGAGGGAGAGAGAATAAATTAAAATTAAAACTTGCATATACCTGCGAAGAAATTCAATGGTGTGTGTGAAGTTCCCAATCCGCACTGGGTCCGCCTGGAGACTATGGCCCAAGAGGAGGCCTGTGCCTTGCAATGGGACTTAAATAAACCGAGGTGACGAAGTTATTACTGGACCAAGTGATATTGGTGATGACTTGATGAGCGTCACTCACCCATGATGATGACAGTGCAGCAGGGGTCGGTGATGAGTCCGTCCCACAGCGACATGAACTGCGTCTTCATCATGGCGGTGGCTTCGTGGTCGTGCGCCGTGCGCGTGCGCAGGAACGACTCGATCTCGTCTGGAAATGAGGTCAAGTTATGAGCAGGGCGGTGATTGAACGGACCGCGATGTCCACTATAGTCCGAGAAGCTCGTGCGCGACCCTCCGCGGAACCGTCGCAGTCAGCGTTTGCCGCACTTATTAAAAACAATCTCGTTAAGGACAGCAGAGGCTCCCTGCGACAGGGTTCCGCCGAGCGCCGCGCACGAGCTTGTATACACCCCAATAATTGTATATTAGGTGGTCCAATTTAGGTAATCCTATACCTTGGTATAGGATTACCTAAATTGGACCACCTAATATACAATTATTGGGGTTGGGTTCGTAAGGACTAGATTGCATAACGACTCTATAAGCAAAACGTCTTAGTTACATAAGGTCTTGGTAGCTAAATGTCTAATTGTACAAACGTCTTAATAGTAGAATGCCCGGGTTTAAGATTGGACTTAATTCTATTACGTCTTGTTTGTATAACGCCCTAGTATCAAAATTTTGTAATAGCAAAACGACTAGGTAGGCATATCGTCAAACATTAATAACGTCTAAATGGCATAACGACTAGTTTCTGCCGGCGACTTCGTCCGAGACCTAGACAATAACTAGTCGTCCCTACAGAGCCTAGCCGGTATGCAATCATGACGTTTTGCTACCAAGACCATATGCTATCCAGACACTTTTCCTTATGCGTCGTTTTACAATCAAGACTTATTAATAACTTGGACGTAAACTCTATTAGTCATTTTGCAACTTCGGGTGTTATGCTATAGTTGTCGATCGAAGAACTAAGACATTCTACTCACTAGGGCATTCTGCAAAAAAGACATTGTGCTTACCAAGACCTTATGCAACTAAGACGTTTTGCTTATAGAGTCGTTATGCAATCTAGTCCTTACGAACCCAACCCGATCCAAATAGGTGATCCTAGTGGACATCGCGAACGAGACGAATCAGCTGTGATAGCCAAATCTATAATACGCAAAATTAACTGAAAGAGTTACTTTGCTCACCCGCGACCTAATGATAGTTACGTTTATGCAAGAAATGAGAGTTAATGCAGTTCTCCACCTCAACACTGTACGAACACAAACAAATCACACAAACCCAACTATCACCACCGCCGAACTACACTGACGCGTTTCGAACTCAACCAGAGCTTATCCTCAAAGTACCGTTCACTATACTATAGATAAATTTCTGAGACCGTGGTATTGCATATGTACTGGTAGTGTGTATTTACAGGCATTCTACTTTAGTGAGCGCGAGAGACAACAATATAGAGATCTCTCTTTCTAATACCTATAAACACACACTGCAATTCCACGCTCTCGGTAATTTATCTATACTATACCAGATGTTAGACTAAGTAAATATTGACATTTGACGTAGGTACCAATGAACACAATGCAGGGCTGCAACTTGACGGCCAGGCTGAAGACAGCCGCCGCGAGCTTCTGCGTCTCTCCGTACCACTTGTCGGTCAGCAGTGACACGTCCAGATTGATGAAACTCATGTTCGCTTCCTTGGCCGTCGCCTTGGCTATGAGGGTTTTACCGCAACCTAGACAAATTACAATTGAGAATTACGTATGCAAAAGAGACGTAATGCGAATGGGGTATTTTAAACAAAAGGCCGTTTGGAAAGAAGACATTTTGCGAATGTGACATAAATTTGGTGGAGGAACGTTTTGTGGCTGGTACATTCAGCACCCAAACCCAGTAACTGTAGTACCATAAAAAATTTCACATGCACCTTTAAATTGCATCGGAGGTCGTTTTCCTTTACCGACTCCTACCCCATGACTCTCTGCTTGACAGGCCTACCAAATACAAGAGAGCAGTATAAGGTGCCACTTACCAGGAGGTCCATGCAGCAATACCCCCTTGGGTGGCTGCGTGAGGCGGCTGTCGGCGAACAGGTCGCGCTTCTGTATCGGAAGAATCACCGTCTCACGTAGCTCCTGGATCAAAGCGTCCAGACCGGCAATGTCTTTCCAGTTTACCTGAAAATATATATGTAAGCATTCATCGGCCGCTCATTGTTTATATCAATTAAAATAGTTATGTGGATAACAGCGTCGTCTACACTGGAGAGGATTTGTTCCTGATTCGTCATATTCCTTATTTAGCACTTTCCTAACTGGTCATATACCTAACTCGTCATTTTCCTGATTCGTCATATTCCTTACTCGCCATATCATGTACATTCGCCTGCACAAACTTTACATTATTTGCCATTTCTTTTAAAATAAATAAATAAAAATAAATAAATATCATGGGACAATTCACACCAATTGACCTAGTCCCAAAGTAAGCTTAGCAAAGCTTGTGTTATGGGTACTAAGCAACGGATAAACATACTTATATAGATAGATACATACTTAAATACATATTAAACACCCAAGACCCGAGAACAAACATTCGTATTTTTCATACAAATATCTGCCCCGACACGGGAATCGAACCCGGAACCTCAAGCTTTGTAGTCAGGTTCTCTAATCACTAGGCCATCTGGTCGTCTGGTTGTCTTTTGGTCTCTGCCTTAAGTAAATTACTGTCTGATAACCGTAGTACAAAGTATTCATGACACGCGCACACAAATGAATGTGTTCACGATTTCATTTGACTATACAATGACGAGTTAGGAATATGATCAGTTAGGAAAGTGTTGAATTAGGAATACAAACAATTAGGAATATGACGAATCAGGAAAAAATCCTGGAGAGATAAGGGAGGCAGAGGTACTCACATTGATCTCGTCAGGCACGACGAGTTGCGAGGCGATGATCATCTCGTGGTCTGTTAGCTTGTCCAGCTGTAGCGTGTGCTTCCCACCCAGCCCCGCCCTGGAAGAGACCCTTAAATACACAGACTGTATAGTGGCTACTTGTATACAACACTATATTGCACAGCATTAAAGGCTTTCAATGTTCATGAAAAGCATGATACATAAACATGCGGACACTAAATAGCCACACACAGTTAGCTCAATAGTCCTACTATTATAAATGTGAAAGTTTGTATGGATGGATGGATGTGTGATGTTTGTAACTCTTTCACACTAGAATGGTTTGACGGATTCTGCTGAAATTTGGCACATGGATACTTTATAACCTGGACTAACATATAGGATACTTTATATCCCGGAAAACTGTATAGTTCCCGCGGAATAGCGATAAACGAATTCTTAGCAAAAGGAGTCACAAGCAACAGCTAGTGAAAAATAATTTCATTGTTATGTTGTTGGCAGTTTATTTTATGCCATTTAGCAACAGATGTTACCAGTGAGTCTGTCTGTGAATAATTCGTTTATTACTACCTTGCTGGAACTAAGCAATTTTCCAGGATATAAACTGTCATATTCCTTCCCAGGGTCTCAAATTATCTCCGTACCAAATTTTATTTAATAGGTTCAGCGGTTTAAGAGTGAAGATGCTAAAACAATTTACATAATTACTAGACATCGGTAACTCGTGGCATTTAGGTAGCATTTGACGTTTCTGACAGACTAGTGAAGTGACTATGTTTCTCTGTACGAGTCGAGCCAATGGAACCAATTACAAGAAATCTTTTCAACCATTTAATATTTAACTTTTGCGATAGACAATAAATATTTGTTCAATATTTTTAGAAGTTATCTTACGTCTCCTATTTGAGTGTGTTGGTTAAAAAAAAGTTTTTGTTAATAATTTCATTTTTATTGCAAGCTTTTTTGTTGACTGTACTTGCATTGTCATCCAACCTACATAAGTATACCAAATTTCAAGCCAATCCAACCACTGGAAGTGGGTCAAAATCAACTTCCAAAATTTGACCCGTACATACATACATACTTACATACATTGCAAGTTAAATAAAAGCTTGTAAAAAGCATTCTTGCGTAAGTTTGTTGGTGTTCTCATTGATTTCAACTTTTTGTAATAAGCTGTTAAAAATTACTATGTAAGATATCCTGGATTTTTTGATAATGCTATTTTTAGCTTTTGATGAACAAGTTTACCTTTTGGATGTAGTCTCGGTAATAAATGTGACATTTCAATTTAAAGAATAATTTAAACTTATCTGAAAATACACTTGAAAAATGTGTCTTGTCACAAGTGCCACCTAATTGCCACGAGTTAACAATGTCTAATAATTACAAAACTTATGACTCATCAATGTTGTAAACATTACATCAGTAAGAAAAAGTCAGGATTCGGGAGGTTAATGGTATTTTTGTGATACACTATGAAAGTATTAAATTTAGGACGAATTATTGATGTGGATGAGTACTACTGTGTCTTCCACACAATGACGACTTTTGTTTAACAAAGAAAAATTAAACATGAGTTGTCATTGCTTCAAGTTTATGTTTTTAGACTTGACTTTAAACATTTTTATTTTAGGGATTAGACAAAGACAATAGGATGATTTCATTTCAGAGTAATAGCCTTGTAAAACCCATCTCGGATTGTGATAGTCAAAATGTTTTACAGAAAATTTACATTTGCCTAGACAAAAAAATTCTCCTTTTAAAAAATTATGTTCAAAGCACACATTTAATTTGATGGGTTCTGCCCAATCCAATTTTCATTGAAATTAAGATGTTACAGAAAAGTAGAATTTTTTATATTATTTTTTTGTGCATGAACTAGACTTGTAGTCAATATCTTTTGTTCTTTTTTAAAAACATTGGACATAAAATTCAACTATTATATTATAATATTTATAATTTATTGTTTATTTAAAAAAAATCACAAAAATAAAGAAACAAACAAATACAATTGACAAACATCAATATATGGGCAAAGGCAAACTTATCCTTTGAGGGGATCCCTCCCTACCAGTTTTTAACTGTTAGTAATGTTGCCTAATTTTATTGGAAGAAGTTAGTTTGTGTGATTTTCAGAGAACAGAATTTTCACGGCAAAATATAAGACTGTCACAATCAAGTTAGTGTTAGAACCAATTTTATATTGATATTGAAAGTTGTGCAATAGAAGAAAAAAACGGACCACTAAATAAAAAAAACATATTTAATACAGAATTCTAACCTAAAATTCTGTATTAAAATATGTTTTTTTATTTAGTGGACCGTTTTTTCTTCTATTGCACAACTATCATTAAAAAATTGGTTCTAACACAAGCTTGATTGTGACAGTCTTATATTTTTCCGTGAAAATTCCGATCTCTGGTGATTTTGTTTCATATTGTTGAGCATTGATAAGTCACTGGTTGTATTCACAATATCTATCTCAGTGTTACTTTTTTTAGCAAATCAACATTCAGGAAGACATAGCAGATGAACAAACCTGGAATTCTGAGGACATATCAAAACTAAGATCAACATCACCTTCAGAACAAGACCCAATAGGAATTATTCTCATTTCAAAACTAAACTTTGTTCCTTTAGCATTTAATTATGAAATGAGAATAATTCCTATTAGGTCAGTCTCGTTCTGAAGGTGTGCATATTTCCATTGACGCTAAATGGCAGTACTTCCTGTCATCATTATTTATGATCAGAGACAGCACAGCTATCACATTCAAATCTTTATTTACATTAAACCCTTGTATGCAGGAAGTGAAAAAAATCCTGCATTCTAGTCTCAACTGTTTCATATAAATCCAATGATACAGATTAAAAAAAATACACAAGATAGCCTTAAATCTTGTGCAGATCTGCACCAAGGCATACAAGAGGTTAATCTACACATTTTTTTTTTATAAGATAATCATGATGAACATTCTGAAACTTATCTACTACTTTTTGTCTTGAGAATAGGCAAAGTTCCTGCAGGTAGCAGGCAATAACTGTTCTATCAAGTTACAAATAAGCAGGCATTTACCTATGTTACTGGATTCTAGTAAGACATGATGACATGTAGCATCAACCACCAGAGTCAAACAGACCATGCTTTAAGCGGTGATCGTTAGAAATGGTCAGGCCTTATACTACGAAGTGCAAAATTCGAACTTCGTATCGTGCCATTCCTCCCACGCTAATAGTATTTAATACAAGAGCGAGCAAGACGATGCGATACGAACTTCGATTTTCGAATTTCGGAGTAGCCCCCCAGATGAGACAATGACGATTAGTGCATAGAAATATTAAATGCAATTCGGTGTTTCCCCCGATCGATACCTACTTGCGTAACTGTTCGCGCGCTCGCTCCTCAGCCTTCTTCCGACTCTTGGACGTGGGGTCTATCTGGTTCACCAGCCATTTAATGGAGAAATAAGTGACTGCAGACACGAAGGCGACCCTTATTGCCATTTGGAACACATCGGTCCGCGTAAATGCAGAGCCCTCCACCATCATGCCTCGTGTGTATCTATAAATTTATCACTGGGGAAGCACAGAGCTGATGCCCTTAACGCGGTGCTTATGAGTTTTCACACGTTAAAAGTTTTTTTTTTATTCACAAGAATTCGTCTTCATCACGCTTTTTGATATTTTTGAGTGATAGGATGGAATAGACAAAACTAGAGAGTGACGTTTCGTTCTATTAGATGTACAATGGAATGGATGTACAGCTGTCAAGTTTTTCAGTTCCAATTTACTTATTACCTTTAAATGTAAAATTATAGCTGTTATTGTGTTTAATGGTTCATTAATATGACCGAGCAAATTTTTTAATGGTAAAGATATCTAAAAGTACTATATATTTCACTTTAAATTTTGTCATACCTAGTCTGTTATTGCGTAAAAGAACGGAACGTTAAGTTTTTTTTTTCCTTTTTGTTCAGAAATTACATTATACGTTTGATTGACATTGACGTTCTCATTCGGATACAATTGAATGCGTTTCTTTTATTATAATTTAAAAGAAACCTTTGTTAATATCCAAGAGATTTTAAAAAAAATTACTACTACTCACAAAAATTATCCATAAAACTAAATCTGTAAATTTTGAACGATAATCAACATGTGAGTGAAGGCTGTCACAGTGACAGCAAAAGTTAACCTTATATTGTATTGTTATTAAACTTATTTGAAGCGAAATTGGTATTATAATATCTGTAAATGATTAGATATTATTTAAAGCAATGAAGAAAACTAAACAAGCACCACGTGCTAACTTTCCAAATACCCGCAAAGCTCTACGTAAACAGAAGAGACAGCAAAAGAAAGTTCATAGACAGGAGCACTACTTGAAGAAGAAAACTCTCAAGGAACTGCCTCAATATGTACCCGGGAGGTTTGTCAAGAGGCCAGCTGATGCCCCTGATCCTATAGTAGAAGTTAAGGTAATAAAAATAGAGTATATCGTTGTTAAATATAATATTTAAGCATGAGTAGCACATGTTTTGGGTACATTTTTACTATAATCAAGTAATGAAGAACTATATTTGTCCCTGTTAAAATTGATTTACTGATCTACTAGAGTTTATACTGTTTTTTTTTTAATTTTAGAAGAAAAAACCGAAATCTCAGCCTATAGTTCTAGATGTTATTCAGAGAGAACGTCAGAAAGAGAAAAAGGAAGCAGACCGGCTCCAAGCCGAAATGGAGGAACAGAGACGGAAGACTTTCTTAGAAGCAAATGATGAAGAGGACAAAATGATTAAGAAATTGGAAAAGCAACTGGGTCTGAATAAAGTGAAGAATAAGAAAAAATTCTTTTCTGATGATGGTTTGGATTGTATCCTTTTAAAAACAGAATTTTCAGAATGCATGTGAGAAATCCACCAATTTCCATACAAATGGTGGGGACATGCATGTCTAGGGATCCATAAAGTATGTCACACCAATTTCAATCAATTTGGACCCCTCCCCCCCCTTGTCACACTTATTACTATGAAAACGGCCATTATTTTGTTCTTATGTCACAGATCGCTTGACCCCCTCCCCTCCCTAAATGTGTGACATACTTTATGGAGGGCCCCCTACTGCATTACCTACTTTAAAGTTTTTATATGTAGTGATAATTTTAAATGCGAGCTGAATTATGAGTCTAGTTATATTTTATAAATTATAAAACCGAGCATTTTACCATTTTTGTACAAAATATTTGACTTGACAAAAAATTACTGGTCGTCAAACTTTTTGGGCAAAGTGTATTTTGCCAATGTCGACATAGAGGCATAACATACATAAGGAGACCATTTATGAACCTAAAACACATCTTGTAAATACAAATATCCTTAATTCTATATTCAGATTTACTAGAAATATGTGATAGATCAACCACAGAGCAAATTGTAGCAGCTGAAAAACATTTGGCCAACGTTGAAGGAGAATCGGACTTTGAAGAGGATCTAGCTGCTGTTACAGGAAAGGAATTGAAAAAAGACAATAAAAATAGAGATACTGATGATGATGAAGACATGGATGAAGAAATGAGTGATAATGATGGTGATAGCAAAATGGAGGAGGATATAAGTGATGATGAAATAAGTGAAGACATGGGTGATTTTGATACTGATGATAATGATGAAGTTGATAGTGAAGATAATGACAATGGCAATGGTGATGAAGAAAACAGTGATGTTTCTGATGAAGAACCTGAAGGTAAAGTTGGAGTCCTGGCAATAATATAAATTCATGTCATGCCAGAAATATTTGAACAAAAACCTACTTGTTTTATTTCAAATTGGATTCACTATGCATTTATAGTACATTACTGCAGCGGCCGCGAAATAGGGGATTGCCGGCCGAGTAGTAATAGATGGCCGAGTGTTAACGAGGCCATCTAGAGATACGAGGCCGGCAATCCCTGTTCGTGGCCAAGGCTTGTATAGTGCTTTTCTCAAATAAATCCAAGGAAATGACACGAATGTTCAACTTATATATTCATATTTAATTCAAATTGTTTTTTTTTTGATTCCCGCCAAAATATTTTTTTTCCAGCAATTTATTTGTAAGCTGTTCCAGTTAATGTTTTTGACGCAAAATCTTGAGATGATTTATATTTATTAAAAAATTACGACCTTATTAATTGGTTATTTTAATAAATTGTTAACAATAAACGCCAATCCTTATTTATTTTATTAAATCTAGCCAAGTAAGATATTAAAAAGTAAATTCACAAACTAAATTTTTCTTAATTGGCAGTCAATAAAAGAAAATACGACCCACTAAAACAAAAGACAATCTCTTTGCTGGCCTTGGCCAGCAATGTTTGTATGAAATTCCATTGTTGTCGTCTAATTTGAAATTAGAACGAATCTTCCTCAACTGCTATACAATGGCATACTTCGTGTTCTATTGTCACGACTATAAGGACCACATTTCCTTGGATGTTTGAGAAAAAACTGTTATTTTACAGAAAAACCAGCTAAAACTTTGAAATCGAAACTCAAAGAGAAAGTCAAAATAGTTCCTGATGCAGAAAAGAAAACTAAAGAAAAAGTGGTTACAGAAGAAGAACTGTCCAAAGTGTTCAGTGACGATGAAGTATCCCATTTATCTGATGATGATGATGATTTAGATGGTGGTGACGAGTTTGGCGACAGCAGTGAAAATGAAGGAGACAGAAAGAGTGATGAGAAACCTGACGTCTGGGAAGATATTTATGGAAGGAAGAGAGACAAAGAAGGGAATGTAATAAAGGTTTGTATGCAACTTTTTAAACTTTGACATCTACAGGGTAATTTTTTGATAAGTGCACAAATTTTAATATGTGATTCAGTGTTGTTAAAATGACAAATTGCAGTATTTTGCGTTATAATATTAATCACTTATTTTTTTTGTTTTTCATAGTAACTCAACCAATTATTGGATGAACAACCCAAATTCCAAAATTTAAAAAAAAAACCGGTTGTCTGTAAAGTCGGTTTACAGACAATAGTTTAATGTGACAACGTCATAACAAAACATTCAATAAAAATTACCCGAGCGCTAAGATTGTATTACGTAATATTGCAACTGGCCCTCGCCGCTCTGTAAGTACATGTAACATTACATTGCGTCATCCTTTTTAACCGACTTCAAAAAAAGGAGGAGGTTCTCAATTCGGTTGTATGTTCTTTTTTTTTTTTTTTTTTTTAACGTGTGTTACCTCAGAACTCCGTCATTTATGAACCGATTTGGAAAATTCTTTCGTTGTTTGAAAGCATATGCTTCAAGGTTGGTCCCGTTGTTACCGGAATCCAGTTCTGATGATGGGATCCATGAGGAATTGAAGGAACTCTTCAAAAGTTCAAGGGAAATGTAAAGCGATTTTAGTATTTTCAGTGACAAATCGAGCATTTACATTCATAAAGTGTCATTTGGTAAACTAGATCTGATGAAGAAGACCGCAGATGGCCAACGGAACTCCTCAACGGGTCAAATCTTGCAAGTTGAATTTGACTCACTTCCCGGTTTCTGATTGATTTTATATTTTACATGCATGTGTAAATCAGGTGACAATGCAATATTATTGTGACATGGAGCTAATCTGATGATGGAGTTGGAAGGTGGCCATAGAAACTCTGTAATAAAACAACACAACCCCGTCGAGTTTGGGTTCATTTGAAACGTCTTGACGAGCACTTTGATCCCAGATGGTAACCAGGGTCTGATGATGGAGCTGGAAGGTGGCCAAAGTTACTCCATAAAGTAACGGCACTTACCCCATCGAGTACGGACTCATTTGACTCGTCTCAACGAGTACTTTGGTCCTAGATGGTAACCAGGGTCTGACAATGAAGTTGGATGGTGACCATAAGAACTCCGTAGTAAAACGACATAACCCCATCAAGTTTGGTCTCGTTTGATTCGTCTTGATAAGTACTTTGGTAACCAGAGGCAAAAAGTACAGTCAGTAAAGAGTGCCAGTCCAGGTCATTAGCAACAACTAAAAAGAAAAAAATAAAAAATTTTAAATAAAAAATAAAACCACCTTCAAAAACACCCAAAAAAAACTTGGAAATAAAAAAAAATTAAATAAAAAATAAAACCTCCTTCAAAAAACCCCCAAAAAAACATAAAATAATAATTGATTGAACCGACCACAATAAGCATGAAAATATCTTTCTACTAATCTGTTTGAAGTTGGTGCCTCAGCACGAGCCAGCAGGAGTGGACCTAGTAATCTAACTTACCTACATACCTATTATAGGGCTTCTACACTCCTGCTGGCTCGTGCTGAGGCACCAACTTCAAACAGATTAGTAGAAAGATATTTTCATGCTTATTGTGGTCGGTTCAATCAATTATTATTTTATGTTTTTTTGGGGGTTTTTTGAAGGAGGTTTTATTTTTTATTTAATTTTTTTTTATTTGTGTATGCAGCCGGCGTTCATCGATTTATTAGACGTTGTCATGTCAAAAAATCTTGAACAGATAATCGTGATCTATCAACAATACTGGATCACGTATCAAAATTTGTGTACTGATTAAAAAATTACTCTGTATAATTTAATACCATGTGTGTATACACAACTGGATAGTTCAGTCGTTAGAGAACCAGGCCATAACGCATGACAGGTTCAATTGATCTGTGCAGATATTATGTATGAAAAATATGAATGTTTGTTTGTTCTAGATCTTGATAAGTATTTAAATAAGTAGGTATGTTTATCCATTGTTCGGTATCCATAAAGATTTGTTGCTTTGAGACTAGGTCAAACGGTGCATGAAGTGTCCCATGATATTAATTAATTATTATTCTAATTTGCCATGCACTCGACAGAATGATTGTGTTCCTTGGTTGAAGATTGATTGATTTGCAGAACGAGTTTCTTGAAATAATTGTGTGGCTGTTTCCCTCTTGTCTTCCACACCACTTTATGACAGTAAAGAGTGCTGGTAGTTAAGGCCACCACAAACCGGGAGCGCGGGGCGCCGACGGAGCGTGCCCAGCGCTCTCTATAACAATGAATCAAATATACGGTGACACGCCGGCAGCGCGGCACACCGTATTTGCAGAACGAGTTTCTTGAAATAATTGTGTGGCTGTTTCCCTCTTGTCTTCCACACCACTTTATGACAGTAAAGAGTGCTGGTAGTTAAGGCCACCACAAACCGGGAGCGCGGGGCGCCGACGGAGCGTGCCCAGCGCTCTCTATAACAATGAATCAAATATACGGTGACACGCCGGCAGCGCGGCACACCGTATTTGCAGAACTAGTTTCTTGAAATAATTGTGTGGCTGTTTCCCTCTTGTCTTCCACACCACTTTATGACAGTAAAGAGTGCTGGTAGTTAAGGCCACCACAAACCGGGAGCGCGGGGCGCCGACGGAGCGTGCCCAGCGCTCTCTATAACACTGAATCAAATATACGGTGACACGCCGGCAGCGCGGCACACCGTATTTGATTCAGTGTTATTGACGCCCCGCGTTCCCGGTTTGTTTTGGCCGTTACTCTCATGTGAAGTCCTTTAGTCTTTACCTTGTTGACTTTCTTGCTGGATTCTTCTCAATAGGGTTTTTTCGAACCGGTGGTAGATTCTTCAACATTCATAAGTGCTTTTTATAATGGAGTAAAGATACTTTGACTTATGGTAACCGCGGGAAGAGATTGATCCTTGTTATTTTACAATAGGGATGTTGAAGCCATTAAAAAATAATTGGAAGTCACGACTCCAGTAAAAAAACGCTTTAGTTTAGCTTTGAAAACCAGATCAATTTTCGATTAACTGCAAAATTAGATTTTTTGTTGCTTTAAAACAAATAAATAGTTGATTCAGTTGGCGAACAAGTGACATCATAAGTTGCTATTACCATTCAAACTCTATGGAAGAATTGTTTTGACAGCTCATTAAAAGTCCGTCAGTTGATTGGTGGTGTCAACATCCCTATTGGGCGCGTCACATCAAATTAAATCGAAAAAGACCGTTGACTTTTTAATTATTTTTCAGGAGGAGAAAGGCGTTTACATTCCGCCACATTTAAGAAATAAGGACTCTACATCAGACCAAGCTATGATTCAATTGAAAAGGCAGATTAAAAGTAAGTTTTGTCACCAACAATGTGTCACATAAATCCTAATGAATTATAAACTGGCAACTTACCAGTTCCCAAACCGCACTGGGCCCGCATGGGAACTACGGCCCAAGCCCTCTCACTCTGAGAGGAGGCCTGTCTGTGCCTGCAGTGGGACGTATATAGGCTGAGATGATGATGATGATGATGATGAACTTACCAGTTGGCAGCCACCTGATGAAAAGTGCAGATGAGACCAAAGGTGTATCTCACTGGTTCAGTAACAGCCTATTCACTCTAGTCTTGAAGAGCTCTGGGTATATCTATCAGGAAATAGAGACGACGGAAGCCAATTCCATTCCTTAGCAGTTCGTATTAGAAACCGTTCCGTGAACCTCTTCGTGCGGGTCAATGGAACTCTAAGCTAAATTACACTTGTTCGCAAAATGCTGTTGTGTTACTATTCACGGAGTTTTCTTTGTACAGTCGAGTTCTCCAATATCTGTACAGCCAACCGTTCATAAATATATAAACATGAACCTTATGTTACGGTAATAAGGTCTATGTACAGATATTTATGAACGGTTGGCTGTACAGATATTGGAGAACTCGACTGTATAATTGCATTTGCGGTTGTGTATTGTAAGAGCCGTTACAGACGGGCTGCATTCTAACTGCAACTGCCGACGCCCCATAGGTACATTTCAGTCGCAGGTAGCGTGTAATTTGCGTGCAGTCTTGCCGACTGCAATGCAACTGCAATGGAAAATGTATGGGCAGTCGGCAGATGGCAGTACCCTTGCAGTTGCAATGCAGTCCGTCTGTAACGGCCCTAAGAGAAATTGTAATCTGTTTTTAGAAAAATGTCTTTGTGCCAAGTTTCTTGGCAACTATGGTCTTCCCGAAAGCGTTAGTAGACTCAAAAAAGCATGTAAATAAAAGAGCTCTTAACAGTCTACGTACAGAATAAATGTGTTTTTGTAATAGCTGTCTAACCTGAGGCTTTATTATCTACTAGTAATGCGGCAATTACATTAAGTCGACGACGGCATGCCACATGCGGTGGCCGCAACAGTGTAAAATACACTGTAGTCGGCCGCATTCGGCGACCGACAACTGCCACCGCCTAGATATGGCCACCGCATTAGGCGGACAGACTAATGTGACGACGACGTTCGGTCGCCGAAGTAGTTCGAAACAAGTTCGGTGGCCGCATTAGGCGAACGAAGTAGTGTAATTGCCGCATAACGCGCGGGCGCTTGTCAAAGCTTACACCGTCTCTTTCTGTCACCATCTTACACCGTTTGACAGAAAGAAATACAAGTTAAGTATGAAGTATCTTTTTCTATTTATTTTTTATTTTCTTCAACTTCATTTTTTTTATTACTTTTACGGTCATCCCGTGAAACCATATATTTCAAACTAAATACAAACTGAAATATAGATGCACAGAAAAAACCCCAGAAAAAAGACCAATGCTGGGAATCGAACCCAGGTCCTCAGCGTTCCGTGCTGCGTGCTTACCCCTACACCATCACTGGTCTAGAAGTTAGCGACGAATCTTTCCCATACATCGTACACTTCAGTCTGTTATAATCACATTAGGCAGTGATAATGCGCATCTATGTTAATGCCCTCTACCTTTATTTAGTTTGAAATAGAAAGAAATAGTGAATGCGAAAGCAAGCGTCCGCGCGTTAGGCAATACGGCCTCTGCTATCCTGCTATCCACCCTCAGTGACTCTTGTTTTTTTTTAATTTTCAGGCGTTCTAAACAAACTCACTCACACGAACCTCCACTGGGCGTGCACTTCGATCGAGACCCTGTACTCCAGTAACAGCCGGCACTCTGTCAATTCCGCGCTGTTCTCCCTCTGGCTGGAGGCAGTGGGAGGCTCGGAGGCGGCTCCGGCGCGGCTGGTTACGACACACGCGGCTTTAGTGGCTGTGTTACATGCTAATGTAGCTACTGAGATAGGTCAGTACCTATTAGTCAGTATCCCTTTTAATTTTCAGGCGTTCTAAACAAACTGGCTCACACGAATCTCCACTGGGCTTGCTCATCCATCGAGACTCTGTACTCCACTATAGCTAGTGCCATTCACGAAGACACGGGAATTTGTCAAAATTAGACGTTAATGGCATTGCAATAAGAACCACGGCACGCCTCATCGTGAATGACACGATCTACAGCCGGGATTCCGTCAACCAACTCTGCGCTGTTTTCCCTCTGGCTGGAGGCAGCGGGAGGCTCGGAGGCGGTTAGCAAAATTTCCATTCGCATTTCCCAAATGCTTTTTTTCCCCCAATGTTTTTTTATTGAACCCTATTTTTAACCACCGACACAAAAAGAGGGGTGTTATAAGTTTGACCGCTATGTGTGTGTGTGTCTGTCTGTGGTATCATAGCTCTTAAACGGGTGAACCGATTTGGATGCGGTTTTTTTTTAATAGATAGCAGGTTTCTTGGTGATGGTTCTTAGATATGTTTCATCAATATCGGTTCAGCCGTTTCAAAGTTATCAGCTCTTTTGTTAGCTGCGGAAGGGATCTTAGACGCATAATGGGCATTGACTTAATGTTCAAACATACGAGTGACATAATTGCGTTGGGGGTTTTTAAAATTTTTAATTTATAGTTATCACAATCGCGTTTTTTGCCGATTCTAATAGACACAGAAACATAGGTAGGTTTTAATCCTGCAACTCCCTGCTACCTCAAAGAGCGATTTAACTAGGTATGTCACTTCTGTTCGATGCTCTCAGAACTTTCTTCTTACTGTCCCTCTTTCCAATTCTAAATTCTTCGTGTACTCTTTTACTGTCCAGGCTATTCGGTTATGGAACTCCCTACCAATAGACCTACGGCGTGCTAAATCTTTGACCATTTTTAAATCTATGCTTAAGCAACACTATATTATTTTATCCTGTGCTTGAGAATTGTATTATTGTGTCCATTTATTTGTATATTGTGTACATGTATATTGTGTATCACTTATTTATGTATGTTTTATGATGTGTATTATTGGATTTTTTTTTTTTTTATGTTAAAGAGGTCAGACAAACGAACTAGTGGGTCACCTGATGTTAAATGATCACCACTGTCCATAGACACCCGCAGCGCTTTACACGATGCCAGTGCGTTGTCGGCCCCAGGGCCAGGGCAGGGGAAAAGGAGAGGGAATAGGGCAGGGGGAGAGGTATTGGGCCCCCGGTGCTCTCACTGACCGTACGAAACGCAGCAGGAGTACTGCTGATTCACGCCGGTGTTCTGTGAGAGGGTGGTACTGCCCCGGACAAGCCGGCCTATTTGTGATGCAGCGGCTAGCTACAACATGGCTCTACGGCATGGCATGGCATGGTTTTCAGTTGTTTTAATAAAATGTTTGATTTTTATTATTATTCATTATATTTTATATTGCACCACCTGCTGAAATGCATTCCTTGCTTTTTTTTTTTTAAAGGTTGCCTGGAAGAGATCGCTTCGAAGCGATAAGGCCGCCCATTGCTTACTTTATTTCTTTTTTTTCATGTACTTGTTTTTCTGTATTGTATTATTTGTGGTGTACAATAAAGAGTTATTGTATTGTATTGTAGGTTTAGGTTATGCTAAGTTTGCATCGGCCCGAAGGGCCAAAAGTACACAGATGAGCTCCGTCGACATTGTTTCTGTGACAATTCAAATTGGGAAAAAACGCTACTGTGAAAATCAGCTTCATTAAAAAACGCTACTGTGAAAATCAGTTTCATTAAAAAACCAGTGTGAGAAAAAAATCATTTGGAGAAAAGCGAATTAAAATTTTGCTACTAGGAAGTAACGGTTCTGGCATAATGATCTAACAAATCTAGTGGTGGTCTGGATATTTTACCATAAATAAATAAATAAATAAATAAATAAATATCACGGGACAATTCACACCAATTGACCTAGTCTCAAAGTAAGCTAAGTAAAGCTTGTGTTATGGGTACTAGGCAACGGATAAACATACTTATATAGATAGATACATACTTAAATACATATTAACAGAGCCCGGATTTTTCATGGTAAAACAAAACACTATCGTAATCTGGCTAGTGATAGAAACATCATTTTATCGATATCGATATCGTAAATTTGAAGCTGTGCTCGAACGAAATCCTGATTATGAAAGTTTACGAGATATATCTGAAAATTGTACTCAAACTGAAAATTATACCAATTACAATGAATTTTATAAATTTGCTCCCTTGACGTCAAGTGAAGTTGAACGTACATTTAGTATACATAAATGGCTTTATAGTGATAAACGAAACTGTTTGCTCCCAGAGAATGTTGAAAAACTAATGATTATCTACTCCTATCACCATTACACGAATAAAACGCCATGTGCTGCTGTGTGTACTAACGTGGATTACGACGAAGAAATTAAATATGTTTCTATATAACTTCATACAAACTATGTATGTTTTTTTATTTTGTATAGCTATGTTATTTTATTTGGTCACGTTTTTTATTCTATTACACAATTATCGACATCGATAAAATGATGTTTCTATCACTAGCCAGATTATGATAGTGTTTTGTTTTGCCATGAAAAATCCGGGCTCTGCATATTAAACACCCAAGACCCGAGAACAAACATTCGTATTTTTCATACAAATATCTGCCCCGACACGGCAATCGAACCCGAGACCTCAAGCTTCGTAGTCAGGTTCTCTAACCACTAGGCCATCTGGTCGTCTAAAAGCCATAAGGCCATAAGGTATAACTAAACGTATTTACCGTCACTAAGTTTATGACCTCCTGTTTCCAGGAGCCCACTTCTTGGAGGAGCTGTGCGCTATCTTTGACAGTCTGATGCAGCGGCCGCAGCCAATGGGGGATAAGAAGTTGGACAACATAGTGTGCTGTCTCGCTCATCTGTACAATTTTAAGGTAAAAACTGATTAGTAAAAAGACAATGCAAGTAGAGTCAACAGAAATACAGACAGCACAGAAGCTGGTTAAAAAAATAATTTCATATATGGTGTATATTGTATTTCTATCGGGAAAAGTCGTATCTGAATCGGAATACGGCGGCACCTGAAGTGTCAATCAATTATTGTATCAAATGAGTGACATTTTCATATCCATTAATATGGAACTTTATTATTTAGTGTCATATGTCAAAAAAAACGAAAAATAGCTGTACGATGTGTACTGAAGCTTTGTGCATATATGTGGGCAAGTTTCCTCACGACATTTTTCTTCGCCGTAAAGCGGGGTTTACACGGGTGACTAAAGCCGCACGGTTTTTGCCGCGCGGCTAAAATCGACCGTCTGGTTTACTAATGTTTCGGCGAAAAACTTTTCGCAAAATGATTCATTTCCTTTCCCAAATGTTTATTTTTTCTGAAACTGTAAACTTTTCAGGATTGTTATAAAACAAACCTAACCTAACCTACAGGATAGTCCTGAAATATATCCTGAATAGTTTACAGTTTCAGAAAAAATTAACATTTGGGAAATGAAACATTTATTTCAAACTAAATACAAACTGAAACATAGATGCACAGAAAAAACCCCAGAAAAAAGACCAATGCTGGGAATCGAACCCAGGTCCTCAGCGTTCCGTGCTGCGTGCTTTACCCCTACACCACCACTGGTCTAGAAGTTAGCGACGAATCTTTCCCATACATCGTACACTTCAGTCTGTTATAATCACATTTAGGCAGTGAACCTGGGTTCGATTCCCAGCATTGGTCTTTTTTCTGGGGTTTTTTCTGTGCATCTATATTTCAGTTTGTATTTAGTTTGAAATATATGGTTTCACGGGATGACCGTAAAAGTAATAAAAAAAATGAAGTTGAAGAAAATAAAAAAATAAATAGGAAAAGATACTTCATACTTAACTTGTAAAAGTTGGCCTAGTAGCGCCATCTCTTGGTCCAGGTGAGCGGGTAGCTCCGAAGGAGTGTTGAAGTCTCTCAGTAGAGGGCATAACATAGATGCGCTTTATCACTGCCTAATGTGATTATAACAGACTGAAGTGTACGATGTATGGGAAAGATTCGTCGCTAACTTCTAGACCAGTGGTGGTGTAGGGGTAAAGCACGCAGCACGGAACGCTGAGGACCTGGGTTCGATTCCCAGCATTGGTCTTTTTTCTGGGGTTTTTTCTGTGCATCTATATTTCAGTTTGTATTTAGTTTGAAATATATGGTTTCACGGGATGACCGTAAAAGTAATAAAAAAAATGAAGTTGAAGAAAATAAAGAAATAAATAGAAAAAGATACTTCATACTTAACTTGTAATGAAACATTTGCCAAATGAATCAGTTTGCGAAAAATAATTCGCCGAAAAGGCAGTACACGCGACCGTCTAAATGGCAAATTTTCCGTCCGAATTGCCATTTAGGCGGTCGATTTTAGGTCAATTTTAGACGCGCGGCAAAAATCGTGCGGCTTCAGTCACCCGTGTAAACCCCGCTTCAAGCGCAAAAATACACTATTTTTTTTCTGATTTTTGCTTCTCAGATATACCAAGCTGCGCTTCTCTTCGACGTGCTGAACCGGTTATTACTGGATTTAACCGAGAAGCACATGGATTGTATACTGGCCGTGTTCCGGTGCGCGGGCGCCGCGCTACGCAAGGATTCGCCGGCGAACCTCAAAGCGTTCGTGCAGCAAGCACAGACGGCCGCCGCTGGGAAGGGGGACGCTGACACCGGGTAAGGGAGAGGGGATATTCTAAACGGTTTTGAGGATACCTTGTAAGGCTAGCATCAAAAGTAGCTAAGGAGTGGAACTCTCTGCCACAAAACAGATAGGTACAGAAATCAATCTACATACAATGTGTGCGAGCAACGCACACATAGACACTGCTCACAGACACGATATCTCGGAACAGTTGGGACCAGTTCGAGCGCGCTTGCCATCCGCTTGAGACGCGCGTCTGTGAACTTTTTAGAAAGCAATAATGGAGCCACAAAAAAAAGTTATTATAACTGTTCAGTGGCCGGTTGTTTAAATTCAACCCTAAACGGTGAATGGTCGTTTTTTAAGCTACCAGTGGTTTCAGAGAGGTAAGGAGGTATCTGCTTGTATTTCGATTGTTCATTTGTAAGGTCTTAAGTACTCATCAAGACAGATCAAACGAGCCCAAATGCAATGGGATCATGTTGAGTTGTTGAGGAGTTCGTAAGGGCACCTTCCGTCTCCATCATCACATTAGTACCATGGTACTACAATATTGTATTGTCATCTGACTTTAAAATTCAGTTGCAACAAAAATAGTTACATACATACATACATATACATTTATTTATTTGCTTAATAATTCACAAGTATACAGAGTAAGTATTCCTGATGGACCCCAAACTAGGCTGAGCCTGTATCTTGGGACCCTGGAGTGCAATATGTGAAACAGTCATCATCATCATCAACCCAGCCTATATACGTCCCACTGCAGGGTACAGACCTCCTCTCAGAATGAGAGGGCTTGGGCCGTAGTTCCCACGCGGGCCCAGTGCGGATTGGGAACTTCACACGCACCATTGAATATCTTCGCAGGTGTATACAGATTTCGTCACGACGTTTTCCTTCACCGTAAACACATGTGAAACAGTAGGAATAATTAAATATATTACAATAAAAATTAAACAATAAAAACAAAATTTAGTCCAGAGAAACATAAATTACTTAAACTAAAGCTAAGACAAGCGCATGCGCCAGGTGTTATGTTTTTGTGTATGTGTGTGCGTGTGTCTGTATAATTGTGAATTATTAAGCTAACAAATATTTTAGTATTTTGTATTTTTTTTTGTACATTGCAAGTGAAATAAAAGCTTGTAAAAACATCTTATTATTTATTACAGATCCCGCATTAAGTTTCTTCTGGAAGTCCTAATGGCTGTAAAAAACAACAACTTGAACAAAATACCGAACTATGACCCGTCGTTCGTGGAGCAACTGAAGAAGGACATACGCGGCGTCGTCAGGAAGGGGAACTACGTGACACCGCTCAACATCACGCTGGAAGACTTGTTGAAAGGTAGGGCCTCCGATAACTCGTTATTTCCTAGAAGCAAAATTTCCATTCACGTTTTTGACGTGACAACGTCTAATAAATCGATGAACGCCGGCTGCACGCACGAAAAAGGATGACGCAATGTAACATACATGTACGTACAGAGCAGTGAAGGCCAGTATATACAAGAGAGCAGCAAACGCCAGGATGTACAATCTTAGTACTAGGGCCCGGGTAATTTTCGTAATTTTCAATGCGGGGGTTATTGATTTTGCCGTAGGATGCACCGTTTTCAAGATATTTGACAAAACACCGGTTCTCGTCCGATCACCGAGGTTAAGCAACGTCGGGCGCGGTCAGTACTTGGACGGGTGACCGCCTGGTTTCATTTTTGTTTTTTGAATGTTTTGTTATGACGTCACGTTGAACTATCGTCCGTAATTCGTCTGTACAGACAACCGGTTTTTCCCTGTATGGTTTTTTAGGGTTGATCTCAGGTTGTCCAGGTTGCAAAATGACTACATAGATTGATTGACCACATCGCATAATGACTAGATCGTAAGACGCAAATTGCCCAGATTTTTATTTGACTACATCGCATAATAACTAGGTCGCAAAATGCCCAGATCTTTATTTGACCACATCGCATAATGACTAGGTCGCAAATTGCCCAGATCTTTATTTGACCACATCGCATAATGACTAGGTCGCAAAATGCCCAGATCTTTATTTGACCACATCGCATAATGACTAGGTCGCAAAATGCCCCGATTGCTTATTTTTCTCCTTCCATACCCGTGGTCCAACTATAGTTTGGCCAACTGCTTTTCGACGCAACATCTGCCTAGAGAAATATTTCTCTATTGTAGCTTGTGCCTATTTTGCCTTTCGGGCAACTGAAGTTACCTCACTAACCTAACCTACCTATTTTTGTATTAAAATATTATTGAGTGATTCAAAATAATGACAGCATTTTTTCCGAATTGGACAAATTAGTTGGACCACGGACACAAGTCAAGATCTGGGCATTTTGCGGCCTAGTCATTGTGCGATGTGGTCAAATAAAGATCTGGGCAATTTGCGATCTAGTCATTATGCGATGTGGACAACCTGAGATCAACCGTTATTTTCACAATCGCGTTATTTTCCCAATTTTAATCTACACAGAAACGTAGCATGGACCTGAAGGGAAAAGCTAGCAAAGTAGGAGCTCCGCGTGTGCGCAGCTCCGTCGACTCTGTTTCTGTGTCGATTAAAATTTGGGGAAAACGCTACTGTGAAAATAAGCTTAGTAAAAAACCATACTGCGAAAAAAAGGATCTGGGAATAAATCAGCACAATCACAATGTGACAAGTATATTTTTCTCAAACATGCTATGTAATGTTTACGTTGTGTTCCAAATAATAGGCCGGGACGTATCAAGTTGCGGGCGCGGTTAGACAACTGGTATGTAATGGATTTTCATACAAAATTGCAGGCCTTGGCCGGCAATGCGATCGTCTATTGTTTCAAGTGATACAGCACCATGACGTTTATAGGTCTATGGCATCATAGCAATTAGCCATTAAAAAAAAACTATAAGCAATATTTGCATTTTGGTTCATTATGATATTCTGCCACTACGCTTATTTAATAATAAGGTAATGGTGATCTGCCTAGAGAAATATTTCACCATCAACATCACCATCATCATCATCATCACCATCATCATCGTCACCACCATCATCATCACTACCATCATCATCATCGTCATCATCATCATCATCATCATCATCGTCATCGTCATCGTCATCGTCATCGTCATCGTCATCATCGTCATCATCACCATCATCCATCGTCATCGTCATCATAATCATCATCACCATTTCATCATCACCATCATCATCATCATCATCATCATCACCACCACCATCATCATCATCATCACCACCACCATCAATCATCACCATTACCACCATCACCATCGTCATCTTCATCATCGTCATCATCGTCATCATCATCATCATCATTATTATCATCATGTACTACTCGGCCCAACTTAGATACTCGGACGGCAACCCCTTACGTCCCGGCCTCTGCAGTAATGTACTATTGATTCCCAGCGGATACCCGCGGCAAATGGTGGGTGGTGGGGTCGGCGTGGGAGGGCAACCGGCCGCGGCCGGAGGAGGCCACACCACTGCCCAGCACCGACCAGAAGCTTCTAGAACTTGCCAGAAAACAGAGGATGAACACCGACGTCAGGAGGAGCATATTCTGCGTCATCATGTCTGCTGAGGTATGTTGAGCTGTTTACGGACAAGGGAAACTAGTGGCCGGAGACTATCAAACCTGGAAAGAATTGTACAAAAACAAGAAAAAAAAAGACACTACTGACCACTGTAAAATTATACAAAAAGAAGCTATAATAATAATAATAATAATTGAGCGGATTGAGCGGCGTATCAATACGTTCAGGACTCTCATTGCAAAGCTGATCTGCTTCAGGGGGGGCAACAACCGCCCCCGAGTAATGCGCTTCGTGGCCCAGGCCTTTGTGGGGACTGACATCAGGCCCTGCAACTATATGGCCTGTGTAACGGAACGTATCGACTTTCTGAAGCAGAAAGTCTATGCATGGGCAAGCCGTATTCGCCGCTACAGGAAGCGTGTGGACCGATACGAGCAGAATCGCCTTTTCCAGAGCGACCAAAGGAAGGTATACCGAAAGTGGGAGGGAGACGATCTTCGTGTGCCCGACGAACGGCGGCCGGATGCTACTGCCATGATTGACTTTTGGCGTAATATCTGGTCGGTACCTGTTGAGCACACCGAGGGTGAATGGATAGGTGTTGTCGAACGTGAGTGCGAGTCCATCGAACCTATGGGGCCTGTTACCATTAGCCCCGATGACGTTAGTTGTGCCATCCGGTCGGCTCCGAACTGGAAAAGTCCTGGGCCGGATGGATTACACAACTTCTGGCTGAAATGGTTTCGATGCTCACACCAGCGTTTGGCAGCACAGTTCCAGCAAGCCCTTGAGCTCGGATCCCTACCATCTTTCTTTACAACTGGTATTACCTCCCTGCTCTATAAGTCCGGTAGTACCACAGAAGCGAAAAATTACAGACCCATCACGTGCTTGCCTACGCTGTACAAGCTCCTAACATCCATTTTGAGAGCAAAAATTAACACGCACATTGTTGCCAACAACGTTTTGGCCCCTGCTCAAAATGGATGTAGGGTTGGGTCTCGTGGTACTAAAGAGCTCCTCCTCATAGACATGACCATTTGTCAACGAGTCCGGCGGAACAAAGGGGCTCTCTCGGTCGCCTGGATTGACTACAAGAAGGCCTATGATTCGGTGCCCCATTCATGGCTGGTGAGGGTCTTAGAACTGTATAAAATTGATGCAGTCAGTCTTAGGCGCTTGCATGGGACAGTGGACCACAGTCCTTCGTCAACCGGGGGAAGGAGACGGCCCCTCTGGCCCACAGGACTCTATCAAGATTGAGCGAGGGATCTTCCAGGGTGACAGCCTGAGTCCTATGTGGTTCTGCCTAGCGCTGAATCCGCTCAGCACCCTGCTGAAGGATTCAGGGCTAGGCTGCCGGCTTCGAAGAGGGGGTGAGGTCATTTCTCATCTGCTCTATATGGATGACCTTAAGCTATTTGCACCAAATAAACATGACCTGTTGGAGCTACTGAAAACAACAGAAGTTTTCAGTAGCGCCATCAACATGGAATTTGGTGTCGATAAGTGTGCAGTTATGCATGTACAGCGGGGGAAAGTTGTAAATTTAACAAATTTGCAGCTTTCTGATACAATGTCCCTCAGATCTATTTCCGAAGCAGAAACCTATAAGTATCTTGGTATGTCACAGTCATTGGGTATTGAGAGTGAGGTCGTAAAGCAGACGGTGAAGGAGCGCTTCTTCTGTCGTCTGACAAAAGTACTTAATAGTCTTTTGTCGGGCGGCAACAAGATGCGCGCCTTCAACGCCTGGGTAATGCCCTTGCTTACTTACTCCTTTGGCATACTAAGGTGGACTCAGACTGAGTTGGATACCTTGGATCGAAGAGTTCGTGTACTGCTCACTGCGCACCGTTTGCTTCACCCGCGCTCGTCTGTTATGAGACTGTACATCTCGCGGAAGTATGGAGGTCGTGGCTTTTTAAATGCCAAAGACCTCCACAACCGCGAGGTGTATAATCTCAGGGATTATTTCCTAAACAACGAGTGTGGGGTGCATCGCGACGTAGTAGCAGTAGACAAAAACTTCACCCCGCTTTCCTTGGCAAATGAGAACTGGCGCCGACTTAAAGTAATGAGCATCGAGGACCGCAAGGCGGTATGGAAGAGCAAGGAGCTACATGGGCGGTTCTACAAGGCACTCACAGGGCCAGATGTAGATCTGCTCGCGTCGGTGAACTGGCTACGTTTCGGGGATCTCTTCGGGGAAACCGAAGGTTTTGTCTGTGCAATTGCGGATGAAGTTATCATGACGAACAACTACCGGAGGTATATCCTGAAGGACGGTACGGTCGACATTTGTCGGGCATGCCGCCGTCCCGGGGAGTCACTCAGGCATATTATTTCCGGTTGTGGTCATCTTGCTAACGGTGAGTACTTGCACAGACATAACCTTGTAGCCAGAATTATTCACCAGCAACTTGCTCTGCTATACGGCCTTGTGGACTTTGAAGTGCCTTACTATAAGTATATACCTGCGCCAGTTCTCGAAAATGGTCGTGCCACGCTCTATTGGGATCGGTCTGTTATCACGGACAGGACTATTATAGCCAATAGGCCTGATATCGTGCTGACAGATCGATCGAAACGCCAGGCAGTGCTCGTCGACATCACCATCCCCCATGACGAGAACCTCGTGAAAGCTGAGAAGGACAAAGCCAGCAAGTACCTTGACCTAGCTCACGAGATAACCGCCATGTGGGATGTTGATTCGACGATCATTGTCCCGATAGTCGTTTCTGCGAACGGGCTGATAGCGAAGAGTCTCGACCAACACCTCAAGAGACTCTCGCTAGATGGCTGGATCAAGGGTCAGATACAGAAGGCGGTACTCCTGGACACTGCGCGGATAGTCAGGAGGTTCCTCTCTCTGTCGCCCTAACCACCGATAGCTTAGGCCCCGCCTCGCTGCCGGTGGCACCCTAGGTTAGGTTTTTATAATGATTTTATGATTTGTATGTATAGTTTTATATTTTACTTTTGTATAATTATTGTAAAAATCTAACCTAAGAAAAAAATATAAATAAAGAGAATAATAATAATATCAAATTTATTTCAGACTAGGTCCATATTTTGTTAGTTACGATAATAGGTGATGCAATGTTAATAGTACAACAAAAGTAAAAATTTTATACAAACTGCATTAAATCAATATAAATTAAATAAAATCCAAACAAATCGAAATTAAATTAAATCATATCACATCAAAACAAATTAAATTGAATTAAATCTAAATATATAAGATTAAATCAAAATAAATTAGGTCAAAAATAAATTAGTAATAATAAATCTACAACTTGGCCATGTGCAGTTTATCCCAGTGGAGCTGGAACGGCCCATTCAGGCGAGCTGCTACTGTCCGGAGAAGGCGTTTCGGGCTGCCGCGTATACTCCTCACCAGGGACGCAACGCGTTTGCGCATTATGGCAGGGGGGTTTCACTCCGCAGTTTAGGTATGTTCGGCCGGCGCTCCTCCCGGGAGGAGTATGGCAGTAGGTTGTCGCGCGGCCTTCACTTCGCACGCTAGCCGCGTCGCGCGTAATCAAGCATCTTTTTTTTCTGTGATTTTTGCAACAAACAATGACTTCTATACGATATTATAAATAACTTACTTACATACTAAAGGTAGTTTACTGAATTAATACACACTGTTATCTTTCTTGATTTATATACCTACCAAATATGGGCGAGTGGGAACCCTGTGCCCTTGGTTTCGGATCAGCGGTGCCCAACGGAATATGAACGCTCGTATCACACGATAAGTTTTAATTTCGCGTGCACGCGAGTAGGAGTAGGAAAGTTTTTATACCTAAAGTTGACCTTTGTTCGAGAGTGATCCTTCTGTACGTTAGTACTATTACTTATTCTGTGATTATGGCATGAAAGCTATGGTAGCCTGGCAGTTTGCCCTATGGCCTCTCAATCAGTGGGTCGTGTTTTCATTTCAAATCCCGGCTCGCACCTCTGAGTTTTTCGGAGTTTAAGTGCGAAATTACATTTGAAATTTATTTACCATGAGCTTTTCGGTGAAGGAAAACCTGCGAAGAAATTCAATGGTGTGTGTGAAGTTCCCAATCCGCACTGGGCCCGCGTCGCTTTCAGAGAGGTGGCCTGTGCCCTGCATTTGGACGTATATAGGCTGGGACGATGATGATGAAAATTATACAAAAAAAGTAAAATTATACAGGGAGTGCCAAAACGCAACAATAACTTGAGGCCATATAGTCTAACGCGCGGGCGCTTGCTATCCCATTCACCATCTCTTTCTGTCACCATATTATGCCGTTTCACAGAAAGAAATAGTGAATGCGAAAGCAAGCGTCCGTCCGTCAGACAATACGGCGTCTTGTACCGGGCAAGAAACTAAGAAGTTAGTTGTGGAAAAAATAAGAAAAAAAAACCATAGAACTTCATCATCATCATCCCAGGCTCAGGCCTCCGCTCAGAATGAGAGGGGTTGGACCGTAGTTCCCACGCGGGGCCAGTGCGGATAGGACTTGGTTGAGTTAATTTTTAACCCCCGACACAAATAGAGGGGTGTTATAAGTTTGACCGCTATGTGTGTGTCTGTCTGTGGCATCATAGCTCTTAAACGGGTGCGGGTGTATGTTTCATCAAAATCGGTTCAGCCGTTTCAAAGTTATCAGCTCTTTTGTTAGCTGCGGAAGGGATCTTATCATCTTAAACGCATAATGGGCATTTACTTTATGCTCAAACATACGGGTGTCTATTTTTTTGCAATGTATAGAAAATCGAAAACCATTTCGAGATAAATGCTTTTTAAATCGTTTTCTGTGGTTATTTAATTTTAATATTATGTAATGAATTTATTATATAACAAATAAGCAATGACCTTCATTTGACATTGGTGTAAATTGCGTGACCGGTTCAAGTCGTACTTTATTCTGTGTGGTTAGAATTTACGCGTGGATTATACTACGGAGTTTGATTTGGACCCGCTGTCTGACATCTAGCACTTTGCCAGTGCCAGTAAAGTGACACAGTGTATAGTGTACCACTACGCAAAAAATAATTAAAGGGGTTGCCTTATCGTACGCATTTAGATAGATTTAGAAATTTGGCATTGTGGGAGCCCTCAATTATAATCTGACGTCATCAACTAAAATAGTTTGAATAATTAATATTGAAAAAAGTAGAGAACTAAATGACAAAATATTGAAATTAGTTTCTTATAATTTACTTTTCTATACACAAAAAAATATAAAAAACCACTGCTAATTTTTTTTAGACATTCCCAATTATGCGTTGGGGGTTTTTAAAATTTTTAATTTATAGTTATTCAATGTGTTCCTGAAATAGTTTTTTCGAATGAGTCTGCGAATTTAGTTACAACTGGGTCATCTTTTTCAGGACTACATGGACGCGTTTGAGAAACTACAGCATTTAGGTCTGAAAGGGCAACAAGAGCGGGAGATAGTGCACGTGTTACTAGCCTGCTGTATGCAGGAGAAGACTTACAACCCGTATTATGCTGTGCTTGGGCAGAAACTGTGCGACGTTGATAGAAAATATCAGGTATTTAGACGACCGCTTTAGCCTAGTTGGTAGTGACCCTGCCTACGAAGCAGGAGGTCCTGGGTTCGAATCCCGATAAGGGCATTCATTTGTGTGATGAGCACGAATATTTGTTCCTGAGTTATGGATGTTTTCTATGTATTTATGTATTTGTTTATCTATATAAGTATGTCGATCGTCGTCTAGTGCCCATAGTACAAGCTTTGCTTAGTTTGGGACTAGGTCGATTTGTGTAAGGTTGTCCCCTAATATATTTTTCACACCACCTGCTCGACAATGCCTCATTATATATCATGCAAACCTTACTCAAAGTAAATCATTATAGCCCTTGTCTTTTGCCGGGGTGTAATGTTGTACTGAATTTCATTATAACCCGCCGGGCAGTAATGTGATTCTCACTTCTCTTAGTTCTTATTGTTATGCATTTAAAGTCTAATTTCGTCAAAATCGCGCGGCGCGCGGCTGCTGCAGCTGCTGGTGGCCGACGGCGAGGAGGTGGACGGCGGCGCGCGCCGCGCCTCATTTATTTGAAAATCGAACTTATTCGAAAATCGAGCTGGCCACGCCACGGCAAGCCGAACGAAAAAAAATCAATACTTAAAACAAAAGCCGCGAGTATTTCAATACGCTGCAATTTTAAGTATCAAAACTGCAAAAGAAGATAAAACATTAGGAAAATATCGAGTGACGAAAGTGATTTGACTCCTGATTCCATTAAATTAGACGCCTTAGGACCACTTGCACAGTTCAGGGTAAAAAAATTAAATCGGTAACCCTGGGTTAAGAATGACAGTTCCATACATTTTGACACTTGTTAACCCTGGGTTAGCAGTTAACTCGCTCGGAGTTAAGTAGCTAACCCAGGTCTGCGCAAGCCGGCCTTAGAAATTGTTAATAATGTACTCCCAGAGAAGTCGAAGGAAAACTACTTAAAAGCTTACAAAGATTTCGACAAATGGAAAACTGCGAAAGGCGCAAAGTCAGTGTCAGAATCAGTGCTTCTGGGTCTATTTCGAGTATTTTTCTAGTAGCCTTGGTTTTTATTGTCTCGCAAAAGGTGAGAAAAGTAGAGTATACTCCTCGGGGATAAAACTGATTTTGCCTTGGGCGCGCTTAAATCCTTCACTGCTCTCAGGACTCCATCTTAATTCCCTCGCTTCGCTCGGGAATCAACTAAAAAACCCCCTCGCTACGCTCGGGAGTTATATCTGGAGTCCCTCGATACGCTCAGGATTCAATATCGCGCCCGTGACATAATGCAGTGCTTTATCCCCTTGGTGTACAATCTACTATTATTTATTGCGGAGTTTCTCTGCGGGATCGCATTAGAAATGAGGAAATCCGCGCAAGAACTAAAGTCACGGACATAGCTCGAAGAATCGCTAGACTTAAGTGGCAGTGGGCAGGGCACATCGCCCGTAGAACTGACGGGGCCGAAAGGTTCTCAAGTGGCGTCCATGGACCGGACGACGCAGTGTAGATAGGCCTCCAACAAGATGGATTGTCGACCTGGTGAAGGTGGCGGGAACGCATAGGATGCGGATGGCGCAGGGCCGATCTCTTTGGCGAGCCTTGGACGCAGTGGACGTCTTTCGGCTGAAATGATGATGATGATGATGATGAGTATTATTTATTGCCCACCCTTCCATCATATAAATTTTATTTTCATTGTCATATAAATATTTTAGAGACACCTAAGTGATGGCCACATTTCGTCACTACTTTGAAAAAAGCTCGTATCTCAAAATCGGTAATCTGGCTAATTGAACTTTACTGAGTGTGCAATAAAGTTCAGTTTGGTTTACGTATTGATTTGAGATACGAGATTTTTTCAAAGTAGTGACGATTTTCTTTATAAGCAGCTGTCAATAATCTTTCCGCTATTCCACACCAGTGCCAGATTGTATGCAATTTATTTCTGTTCCGTTTTTGCGTTTTCATTGAATATATTTTTTTCCAGTTATCAATACAGTTCGCCGTGTGGGACAAAATAAAGGACTTGGAGAGCACACCGAAGGCATCCATGGCGAACTTGGCTCAGTTCCTCATACACCTGGTTATGGAGAAAGGGCTCGCCTTATCAGTTTTAAAGGTAATACAACAACTAATGATGTAAAACCACTTTAAACACGAAGCTACCGTGAGACTCATTCGTAGTGAAAATATACGGATCACTCACGTCTTGCGTCGAATAGCCGCGTGACCAGAGCGGAGGCGCGTAGTGCGCGTTTGGCAGCCGCCGTGACGTGTGACTCCGGGAAGAAGGGCTACGGATTAGCCCGAAACAAGTCGAATAAAACTTGTTTTAAGACATGAGTGATCCGTTTATTTTCACTATGATGTAAAACCAATTGGCTAAGTAAAGTTTTTTGAAGAGATGCTAATTATATTTTTTTCGACAGTGGTCGACTTCAACACCAAGAAACTGCAGCTGTTTTATTTTTATCTCCTTTTATTTATTGGAAATATTTTTTTAAGTGTTCGAGATGACATTTGTGAGATTTTATGGCTGACAAGCGGTTCGTGCTCAGTACTAAGAAGAAATAGAAAAAAAAACGAATTCAACTGTCGCTTCTGTCAATGTCAAATGAAATATAACCATTTGCGTTTCGTTTGCTTTGCGTTGTCCAAGAAGCAGTTCCAAAATAGTGATCGAAAGTATTCAATCGTGATCCAATTATTGTGCATAGGTCGTGGAGAAATGCGGTAAAATTGAAAGTTCGGATTTTATGCGGAGGTCGATAAAAATAGTCAAAAAATCACACTGAGCACACCAAAACGCAAAGCAAACGAAACGCAAACGATTTGACATTGACAGCAGTGACAGTTCACTTCGGTTTTTTTTTCTGTTTCTACTAAGTTCTGAGCACGAACGACTTGACAACCATAAAATCTCACAAATGTCATCTCAAACACTCAAAAAAATATTTCCAGTAAACAATAGGAGATAAAAATGAAACAGCTGCAGTTTCTCGATCTCCAGAACGCCGACTGTCGAAAAAAAATATAATTAGCACCTCTTCAAAAAACTTTACTTAGCCAATTATATTGTCTGTGCGACACGTGTATAATTGAATTGCTTGAATAATTTATTGAATCGGGCGTTACGTTGCGGAGGTCCATATTAATGAACTGAAACAATTGCTTTGCTCACCCGCGACCTTACGATAGTTACGTTTATGGAAGATATGCGTGTTCATGCAGTTCCTTCACCTCCACACTGTACGAACACACACAAATCACACAAACCCAACTCACCACCACCAAACTACACTGACGCGTTTCGAACTCAACCAGAGCTCATCCTCAGAGTTGTTACGACAACCGTACGCTAAGCTACCAAACGACATTAACGTAACTATCGTAAGGTCGCGGGTGAGCAAAGTAATTGTTTCAGTTCATTAATATGGACCTCCGCAAAGTAACGCCTGATTCAATAAATATTTTTCTAGCAAATACTTACTGTTTTCCCACAGGTAATTCAGTTCTCGGATCTCAACAAGAGCTCAGTAAGGTTCCTCCGCCAGATACTACTAGCAATCATAATGAACGCAGATCTCCAAGCCTCCCTAGAAGTCTTCCACCGCATATCTAAGTCACCAAAGCTCCACATGTTCAGGGAAAGCTTAAGGCTCTTCATTCAGCACTTCATGCTCAAGAATGCTGGCAAGAAAAATAATGTTCTAAGCGACCAAGAGATGGCGACACTCAAAGAGAGGACCATTGAAGTCGAGAAGATATTGACGAAGTTTGAATCCAAGCTGAAGTTTTGATTATATTTACTGTTAATATTACGTCTTGCATCATTTATCCATAAAACGTTAATTTCAGGTGGTAAACAACACAAGTTCAACGTTACACGGAGAAAAAAATATTCCACAATATTACCAGATTGTATAGTAATTATGATTCTGGTGTAGGAAAACAGATTTCAGCAATGATTATCAGATTTTTTTTATAACAACAAGTCATATTTTATTCAGTACTAGAATATTCTAGTTAAAATATTCTAGTACACAAAAACTCCGATATCGTTTTGGTAACTATCTAATTGGGGATGTCTATTTTTTTGCAATGTATAGAAAATCGAAAAAAATTTCGAGATAAATGCTTTTTAAATCGTTTTCTGTAGTTATTTAATTTTAATATTATGTAATGAATTTATTATATAACAAATAAGCAATGACCTTCATTTGACATTGGTGTAAATTGCGTGACCGGTTCAAGTCGCACTTTATTCTGTGTGGTTAGAATTCTTCACAATTTACGCGTGGATTATACTACGGAATGAACTAAAACAATTACTTTGCTCACCCGCGACCTTCAAAAAGTTGCGAAGGTCGCGGGTGAGCAAAGTAATTGTTTTAGTTCATTAATATGGACCTCCGCAAAGTAACGCCTGATTCAATAAATTATTTATACTACGGAGTTTGATTTGGACCCGCTGTCTGACATCTAGCACTTTGTCAGTGCCAGTAAAGTGACACAGTGTATAGTGTACCACTACGCAAAAAATAATTAAAGGGGTTGCCTTATCGTACGCATTTAGACAGGTTTAGAAATTTGGCATTGTGGGAGCCCTCAATTATAATCTGACGTCATCAACTAAAATAGTTTCAATAATTAATTTTGAAAAAAGTTGAGAACTAAATGACAAAATGTTGAAATTACTTTCTTATAATTGACTTTTCTATACAAAAAAAATATAAAAACCACTGGTAATTTTTTTTAGACATTCCCAATTGTTACAGAGTAAAATATGCATTTAGCTTGCAACAGGTTTTGTATACTACACAAAATTTGTTTTCTACGATACTAGGTAACTGGGTAATAGAATAGGAACTAGAAATGATGTTGCAAGAAGTAGAATTTTCTATTAACGTGTAAAAAAAGTATAGTTGTCAGATATAATACAATAAAATCAAGTCAAATTCACAATATTCTGTTTAAGGAAACTAGATTTTTCTCTCCGTGTAATAATAAGCCCCTTTATTCTGAACGAGCTGCTGCCCGCGACTCCGTCTGCGAAGAATTCGTTTATCGCTATCCCGCGGGAACTATGCAATTTTCTGGGATAAAGAGTATCCTATATGTTAATCCGGATTATGAACTACCTGTGTGCCAAAATTCATCAGAATCCGTCAAACCGTGTTAGCGTGAAAGAGTAACAAACGTCCATCCATCCATCCATACTTACAAACTTTCGCGTTTATAATATTAGTACTATTAAGCACTATAGGGATGTTGACACCATTAAAAAATAATTCAAAGACACGACTCCAGTAAAAAAACGCTTTATTTTAGCCCTGAAAACCAGATTAATTTTCGATTAACTGCCCAATTAGGTTTTTTGTTTCTTTAAAACAAATGAATAGTTAGTTGAGTGAGTTGGCGAACAAGTGACGTCATAAGTTGCTATTGCCATTCAAATTCTATGGGAGAGTTGTTTTGACAGCTCGTAAAAAGTACGTCAATGGGGATGTTGACACCACCAATCAACTGACGTTCTTTTTATGAGCTGTCAAAACACAATCTCCCATAGAGTTTGAATGACAATAGCGACATATGACGTCATTGTTCGCAATGCTCAATCAACTAACTATTTATTTGTTTTAAAGCAACAAAAAATCTAATTTTGCATTTCATCGAAAATTAATCTGACTTTCAGGGCTGAAATAAAGCGTTTTTTACTGGAGTCGTGTCTTCAAATTCTTTTTTAATGGTGTCCACATCCCTATTGATTGGTGGTGTCAACATCCCTATTTCATTCAATTTCAAATTCAATTTTCGCAAGAGAAAAAAAGAAACCTAGGTAATATTAATATCTTCTTCTATTTAATCTTGTTCTTGTGACATAAATCGCCAGACCCCCGCCCCCCTCTAAATGTGTGACGCAAAAGATGACCCCTAGACATAATTACGCTATAGTTCAATATTCCGGCTTTGTTTACAGTCCTATTAATTATCAGAGCTGTCACCAGTGACGTCATTTGATCCGACGTCTCATTCGCCTCGATGCTTTTGACCTTATTATCTCATTAACTGACCAATAAAATATCTGAATCACAGAAACTAACAGCCGGTTTATAACGAGGTCATGTTTACTGATAACTAGCTTTGACTCGCGGCTTTGCCTGCTTTAGAAATACCTTCACGACAAAGAATGATAATATTAATAATAATGAATAAATCGTGGGACAAAAGGGATGTTGACGGCATTAAAAAATAATTCTTATGCACAACGTTTTTTTACTGGAGTCGTGTCTTCGAATTTTTTTTAATGGCGTCAACAACCTTTTGGCTTAGTCCCAAACTAAGCAAACCTTTTACTAAATATATAATCTATACATATAATAATAATTAATATTGTACACCATGCATTATGGTAGATTACGGTCATGTGTATGTTAAATTTATTTTTACCATCTTTCCTTCTGTACCCGTTTTCATGCAATAAATGAATTATTATTATTATTATTATTATTATAATAAATCTGTAACAAGTCGGTGTCTGTACATTGAAGATATTTGAGAAAAACTGTCACTAGGGCTATTTATTAGCGAAATAGAACCCAAAACAATGATTTTTAGAATTATTGTCTGTTTGTCTGTGCGTTTGTGCGCGCTAATCTCAGAAACGGCTTAACCTAGAAGGATGCGGTTTTCACTGATATGTTGATATTTTCTTGGATTAACATTTAGTGTTTGTTTCATTTGAATCGGTTCACAAATAAGAAAAATACGTCTATTTTAAGAATTTATCGAACAGGTTTTTTGTTTGAACGCGCCAATCTCAGGAACTTTTACTTTATTTTCAAACATAATATGTGACCGAATTGCATTGGGGGTTTAAATTTTTTTATTTTTCTTACGATATGTTATGACCTAACTACATAAATGCGTGTTCATGCAGTTTCTCCACCTCCACACTGTATGAACACACACAAATCACACAAACTCAACTATCACCACCACCAAAATACACTGACGCGTTTTGAACTCAACCCGAGGCCGTATTGTCTAACGCTTCTGGCGCTTGCCTTCGCTTTCATCATCTCTTTCTGTCATCGTCTTATACCGTTTGACAGAAAGAAATAGTGATTGCAAAGGCAAGCGTCAGAAACGTTAGACAATAAGCCTGCAGGGCTCAATTGCATAACAAAGTATAACTAATATTAGCTTTAGCTTTAGCCTAGTTGGTAGTGACCCTGCCTACGAAGCAGGAGGTCCTGGGTTCGAATCCCGGTAAGGGCATTTATTTGTGTGATGAGCACGAATATTTGTTCCTGAGTTATGGATGTTTTCTATGTATTTAAGCTTAGTATTTATTTATCTATATAAGTATGTTTATCGTCGTCTAGTACCCATAGTACAAGCTTTGTCGATTTGTGTAAGATTTTCCCCTAATATTTATTTATTTATTTAATATTACAAGCGGAACTCTCGCTTCAGTTATATTAAATAGAAAGGGAGTTCCGCTTGTAATTAATATAAGTTGTATACTTTGTTATGCAATTGGGCCCTGAACCCTTGGGATCAGAGTAGAGTACCTACTCTGAAGATGAGACCTACCGAATATAGAAAAAAAATGATGACGATGATGATTTTAATCGTCCTTGGCCAAACCTACTCAAACGCCACAAACTAAGAATTTCTAAAAAAAATTACCAGTGGCTTTTATATTTTTTTTGTATAGAAAAGTCAATTATAAGAAAGTAATTTCAATATTTTGTCATTTAGTTCTCTACTTTGTCAAAATTAATTATTGAAACTATTTTAGTTGATGACGTCAGATTATAATTGAGGGCTCCCACAATGCCAAATTTCTAAATCTGTCTAAATGCGTACGATAAGGCAACCCCTTTAATTATTTTTTGCGTAGTGGTACACTATACACTGTGTCACTTTACTGGCACTGACAAAGTGCTAGATGTCAGACAGCGGGTCCAAATCAAACTCCGTAGTATAATCCACGCGTAAATTGTGAAGAATTCTAACCACACAGAATAAAGTACGACTTGAACCGGTCACGCAATTTACACCAATGTCAAATGAAGGTCATTGCTTATTTGTTATATAATAAATTCATTACATAATATTAAAATTAAATAACTACAGAAAACGATTTAAAAAGCATTTATCTCGAAATGGTTTTCGATTTTCTATACATTGCAAAAAAATAGACATCCCCAAGCAAGTATCTTATCAGCAGACGTCTGGAGGTCTCTCATCGTTATCAATGATGATAAGGACGAATTGGGAACTAGGGAGCATAGTGCTCTAAGTATTGTGTATTGTTCCGCGCAGTACCTACCTACCGTAAAATCAACCAATATTTACCCACTTTTTTATTTTCCTAATTTTTAGTAAAAAATAAAAAATCTAGTAAGTTTTTTACCAAATATTTTTTTTTGCCGTGGTGGCCTAGTTGTTTGACCTGTGGCCTCTCAAGCAGAGGGTCATGGGTTCAAATCCCGACTCACAACTCTGAGTTTTACGGAATTTATGTGCGAAATTACATTTAAAATTTACCATGCGCTTTACGGTGAAGAAAAACATCGTGAGGAAACCTTCATACACCTGCGAAGAAATTCAATGGTGTGTGTGAAGTTCCCAATCCGCGCTAGGCCCGCGTCGGAACTATGGCCCAAGCCCTCTCATTCTGAGAGGAGGCCTGTGTCCTGGAGTGGGACGTATAATAGTAGTGGGACGTAGTATAGTGTTAGTTTAGTTTAGTTTATTTACTCTCTCAAACATAATAATTACATTATTATATAAATACATTAAGAGTCAGTATATAAGAAGATCGTCAACAATTATAAAAAACAAAACATAACAATATAATAATAAAAATAAGCAAAGATAAAAAACAATAAAATGCAATTAGACGACCAGATGGCCTAGTGGTTAGAGAACCTGACTATGAAGCTTGAGGTCCCGGGTTCGATTCCCGTGTCGGGGCAGATATTTGTATGAAAAATACGAATGTTTGTTCTCGGGTCTTGGGTGTTTAATATGTATTTAAGTATATATCTATCTATATAAGTATGTTTATCCGTATCCTGGTACCCATAACACAAGCTTTGCCTAGCTTACTTTGGGACTAGGTCAATTGGTGTGAATTGTCCCGTGATATTTTAATGTCAAAAATAAATTCATTGAGTTGAGTTAGTGTGGGGCTGGGATGATGACGATGATGAAAGAATATTTGTATTCTATTGTTTAAGATAAATAGATAATCTTCTAATAGGGTAGAGTGGATTTATCCGAGTGGTTAGCGCCTCAGTAATTTGGCTATTAATATTGGTAATTATGTTTTAATTAAATTTATTTTCTTATGACGATCCCTATTGGAAATACCATTTATTTGTAGTTATTTTTGTACTTTCAGTGACATAATTAATTATTTGATTTTGACAACTCCCACTTGGGGACGAATTTATTTTGACATTTCCATTTTATTGATTGTTGTTGATCTTTGGTTATTTTTATTATTATATAATTATGTTTTGTTTTTTATAAATTTTTGACAATCTCAGCATACATTCTTATATACTGACTTTAATGTATTATATAATGTAATTATTATGTCTGAGTGAATAAATAAACTAAACTAACTAACTGTCGCCCGGTACCGACCTGGCATAACGTGACCTATATTATATTTCATACTAAATACAAACTGAAACATGGAGGAAAAACCCCCAGAAAAAAAGACCAGCGCTGGGAATCGTACCCAGGTCCTCAGCATTCCGTGCCGCGTGCTAAACCCCTACACCACCACTGGTCAGGAGTTTAAACACAAACTTAAAAAAAAAAAATTGCGTAAACGTAAAAAAATGGAGTTGAAAAAATTTAAATACAAAAAGATACCTACTTCATACCAAACTTGATAACGTGACCTCTCACCTGGTACCAGGTTAACGTGGAGTTTTGGCACACCCTGTATAGGCCGTGATGGTATAATGTACTAGCGACTGTACGCCGGCTAAGTCCGAAGACCAGACGACCAGTTTAGACGACCAGATGGCCTAGTGGTTAGAGAACCTAACTATGAAGCTTGAGGTCCCGGGTTCGATTCCCGTGTCGGGGCAGATATTTGTATGAAAAATACGAATGTTTGTTCTCGGGTCTTGGGTGTTTAATATGTATTTAAGTATGTATCTTTCTATATAAGTATGTTTATCCGTTGCCTAGTACCCATAACACAAGCTTTCCTAGCTTTGTAGATGATGCAAGCCGTATGTCATTTGTGTACTTTCTGGGAAAAACCCTTTGCCACTAAACGAGCCCTATATCGCACTTTACCATCACTTTCAGCCTTTTTCTTAAACACCCACTTGCACTGTACCACTCTATCTGCTACTTAAAAACTTCAGGGATTATTCATCAGAAGACAACACCATACACTCCAGAGCAAAACGGCCTTTGTGAACGATACAATAGATTCGTAGTTTCCAAACAGTTTTATAAAGTGTTTCGTGTAAATTTCGCAAAATGTCGACATCAAGTTACATAATGAACATCCCAAAATTGAAAGGACGTGAAAATTATGATGATTGGGCGTTTGCAGTAAGAAATTTCATGTTGATAGAAGGAATCGACATCGACGCCATTGCTCCGAATCTTAGTGAACTAGAAAGCAAGAAAGCTAAAGCCAAACTTGTTATGACCATCGATCCTTCATTATTTGTGCACATCAAGGACGAAAACCAGATTAATACGTTGTGGAACAAATTAAAACGGCTGTTTGACGATACTGGATTTACAAGAAAAATAAGTTTACTTCGGACATTAATATCTATACGCCTTGAAAATTGTGAATCCATGACCAATTATGTGACTCAAGTGGTAGAAACAGCGCAACGATTAAAAGGTACTGGTTTTGAAATCAATGACGAGTGGATCGGTTCGTTACTTTTGGCGGGACTCCCAGAAAAATTCGCGCCAATGATAATGGCCATAGAGCACTATGGTTTGGCGGTTAGCACAGATGTTATCAAAACAAAGTTGCTCGATATGACAGATGATGTTGGCCGCAGTGGAAGCGTGCTGGGCCCATAACCTAATGAAAACACAATAGCAGTTGCATACACGACTAATTTATTCTTAATAACACATTCCACAGATAAAGCACATGAGGTACATCTTCTGTCTAGCTGTATAACTAGGTGGCGCTGTTAAAGAAATGGTATTATTGTTAATATATATTTTAACAACTTTGGGACTGGGTCAATTGGTGTGAATTGTCCCGTGATATTTATTTATTTTATTTTAAGTAACACGTTATTTGAACAATCCAGTGATTAACCGGCAGATAGTCCTATCCAAATATTGGCTCGCGTTTATTTACATAAGCGCGGTACATACAATATAAATACAACTAACAGCTTGACATGTTTGACTTTTATAGACTACTTGTGATAAGTGATAAAAATCGGTGGGTTGGGCTGAAAACGTACGCGAAGTTTAACTTAGAATTAGTCGTTTAAAAAAAAACTTAAATTTTTGAAGAATTCCCTCCTTAGAGTATACATAAGCAAGGTTACTTATGTATACTCTAAGCTTACTTATGTATACTATTATTAGCTTGCTTATGTATACTCTAAGGTTCCCTCAATTCCTCATGGATCCCATCAGCAGAACTGAATTCTGGTAACAACGGGACTAACCTTAAAGCATATGCTTTCAAACAACGAAAGAATTTTCCAGATCGGTTCATAAATGAAGGAGTTCTGAGGTAACACACATTTAAAAAAAAAAGAACATACAACTGAATTGAGAACCTCCTCCTACTTTGAAGTTGGTTAAAAAGCCGTGGTAACGTTAGTGTGATTTGACTTATGGCCTCTCCAGCAGAGGATCGTGGGAAATGTGAATATTTTTCAATAAAAATAAATGCAAAAAAATCTCAAAATCTTAGTGGGGTAAGTATACATTTTCAAAAAATCAGAAATATCGAAATTTCTCGAAAATGGTGCAACTTTTACAAAAGTCATTTTACTTATGATATTTGGTAGATAAGCTGCCCACTTATCTCCCATTTCAGTTTGTCGTACTACTTACGGGACACACACTGGCAGCGCGGCACAGCGTATATGATTCAGAGTTATGCAACGCGCTGGGCACGCTCCGTCTGGGCGCCGCGGTCTGTGGAGGGCTTCAACTTTGGACCAAAAATCGGGACGTCTGGCAACGCTGGATCGGACCTTGAGAAAGACAGGATATTTTTCACACAATCATACCTAACCCATGCTTCTCTGATTCTTCGGCTTGCCTAACAAACACCTACACCAGAGAGAGAAAGAGACAGCGTCGGACTGGCCATTATAGTCAAGGTGGCATTTGCCAGCCGGGCCCCAGCCTGCGTGGGCCCCAAAGAGTATTGTAATATTATATGAACAAGAGTGGCAACTCTATGGTCAAATATGCATGTATGGAAGGTGCTGCTGCCCTACGCCCTGGTCAAGAACTAATGTGACGTATCTATAGATGTATACCTATCTATATGTATATGTTGGTAGTGATGTACAGCTATAATTTACGCGTAATTATAACTATTCGTATTTTAGCCGTCTAATTCAAATCAGCATATACGAAGTATAAGCGGCTAAACCCGATTTGCACTATACGGCTAAAATACGAACATTGGCAAGTGGCCTATCAATTAAAGTCCTTGACCCTTAGATTATTTATACACTAGATAGAGCTTCGGCGGCATGAAAACGTCCCGAAAAATATAAGCCAACTTGGCTTATATGTCATTTGCCTCCCTTCAGTTTGAATGACGTAACGCGATCGTAATATGAAGCTGTCAAAAGAAATTTGTGGACGTTTTGTATCGCAATGTTTGCTACTGACACTCTATCTAGGGTACAATTTGGTACGCCATGGCCATGGCCGATGAATGACAACTGACAAGTTTGACAAGTCAACCAAGATGGCCGCTAATTTAGTTCTTTAAAAAAACACCAGAGAAACACTCGCGGGCCTGGCTTGCGGGGGGGGCAGTATTTTCCGATAGCATCCCATCTACCATCATCTAGTCTCGGGCTCCGGGCTTGTGGTCAGCCACCCGGGCCCTTCCGGCCCAGTCCGACCCTGGAGAGACAGAGAGATGTTTATTTACACATATTCGATACAAACACAGAAAAATACTACTTACATTTGACAGGAAGTTTACAAATAAAATTTTAGTAATGTTTTCAAGTCCCTGTATGGTGACAGATAGATGTTTAAGAAGGTGCCTAACACCTACCCTGTTTCGATTTGTTAATTAACTATGTATTTCGTTCATTTTCTATGGAACTTAAGGTCTGTTTGTTGTTACTTAAGTTGATTTATGTTGAAATGTGACTGTTTGTTTCCTAAATAAAATTTAAAAAAAAAAAAATATCGAATAGTGTAAATTGGGCCCCACCCAGCATAATGTTGTGGCAAGCCACAATGCTGTTTTTCAGTAGGTACCTACGCCACGCTACGGTATATACTTAGTCGATCGAGACTTCCTGATAGGGTACGGAAAAGATGGCAAATTCGACTTCGAGATGACGATTAAGACCTTATCATTTCGATACAATACGGTCTTTACTGTAAAATCACCATTATGCAGTTACACCAGTATACTTAGGAGGTATATATTACTTGACACCGTAATTATTCCAGCCCATTACACATCAAGGTCACACATAATTGCCTTTCTGTATCGATTGTCACTATCGTTTAGCCTTATCGATATTTGATTTGATCGATAAAGATGGGCGCGTCACTAGGTATCGCGCGTTTTTCACACAGTTATTTTGGACTCTACATCTGTAACAATAGACACTACTTTGATTTTTTTTAAGGCAAAAAGGTGTGTCGTGTAGGCTGACTCGTCGGGTGGCAACAAGCAGTCTACGCGAGTCCAATTATCTGAACGGCATTAATAGATATTGTACATTAGAAGTGATATAGTGGGTGTGGTAATGTAACAGTAAATATTTGAAATAGATTTTAGCAAGTATCAGAAATGCGTCAGTGCATCTAAATTAAGGCGCAAAGTTTTGTTTGAAGATATAGTAGATCGCTGAGACGTTCATCGGCGATTTTCAAGTTAAACAGTAACTACATTTATTTCTACTTTCGTTGCATGATTCGTTTTCAATTAAATTTATAAAAATATTTTTCCATCGATTCGATATTGTTTTAAACTTTCGTGATTTTCACTCATTTACTATACTAAACGGGACTTATCACGCAATAAATATTTATTTAACTACGTGATAAGTCCCGTTTAGGACCGGAAGACTCAGTGTAGGTAGGCCTCCAACAAGATGGAGCGACGAGCTGGTGAAGGTGGCGGGAACGCATTGGGTGCGGATGGCGCAGGGCCGATCCGTTTGGCGAGCCTTGGGGGAGGCCTATGTTCAGCAGTGGACGTCTTTCGGCTGAAATGATGATGATGATGACACGAAAAGAACATGTCTAGTCACAAGCGACTTTTTGAGTTATACGGTAATTTTTTAATAAGTGCACAAATTTTGATATATACATGTGATACAGTGTCGTTAAAATAACAAATTTCAGTATTTTTCGTTATAATTTTTATCACTTATTTTTTTTATTTTTCATAGTATTTATTGGATGAATTACTATGAACAACTCAAATTTCAAAATGTAAAAAAAAAATCTTGAACAGTACCTCTACCATGAGTTTACACTAGTTCACAGTGATCGTACTCGCTAGCGACGGCGTAAATGTTTTGTATGGAGAATTGTACTTCCGTAAGTGACCGCTAGAGGCGCTGTACAATTCTCCATACAAATAATTTACGCCGTCGCTAGCGAGTACGGTCACGTAAACTAGTGTAAACTCATGGTAAAGGTACAGATAATCATGATCTATTAACGATACTGAATCACGTAAGTATCAAAATTTGTGCACTGATTAAAAAAATACCCTGTATTAGTGGTTTCTGGTATGAAAGTTAGTCATCACGAACAATTACATTACTATGTACTTAGTTAACCATTTCTTTAAAAGTTAAAATATATTTATTATTTTCAGATATCCATATTTAATCCAATGGTAAGTTATAGTACTTTGCGAGCTTTACATTTTGAGATTATACTCAATCTCATTTTTCAAAAAACATGACTAAACTAGACAATGTGCTTTCCGATTACTCTTCATACCTACCTATATGACAATACAATATGCATGGGATGCTACATAGTTTAAGTTAGGAGCGTAGTAAGTACAATAAACTTATTTCCAATGAATTTAAGATGATTTCACGTAATTTACACGATTTTAGTGACCTCATCGGTTAGTATGAAAATTTGTTAGTTATTTAAGTACCTACCTATACCTACACTTTCGCTTGCGGTTAGTAACGTTCGCTGTAACGTAACGTGGTCATGGTCTGACTAATTTGAAACATCAATCGATCATACTTGTAATTTCGTAGGTACCTAATTATTTAAGTTTGACGACATTAATAAGGTACGGTCATCAAATAAGCAGTTATTGGGATTTTTCTTTACATATTTATTGACTTTATAAGTTAAGATGACAGTAAAATATTCGGCCTTTCTATGGAAAATAAAACTTGATGGTTGCAATTGCAACACTGTTGTAGAACAAGTTAGTGCGGTTAAAATACAACCTGTATTTGTCGACCTTAAACGAACGACCATAATTCAAACCCTTGTATAATAATAATTGCTTTAAAGTTTAAATTATCAGGTCGTCCATTATTGTCGTTCATTGAAGGTTAACAAACACACATATTTTAACCGCACCCGAACAACGAACAGCGAATAAACTGTTTACGTATATTTTATATAAACTATTAATAAATAAAAAAGTTTATAAAGAAGTTAAACTTTCATGTAACCGTAAATAAACGAGTCAAATAATAAATGTCGATTTGAATATTTGGCGGCAAGTCAGGAAGTTGCGGAAAGCGCCATCTAGGCAACACTAGTAATAACGACTTAGCACTCAACTCACAAATTACATGATATGATTTTATCATTGGCTACAACTACGATTTCTGAAAATTAATTTAAACATACATTTCTGTAATCGAAAAATCCCAAGTGTTAAAATATTATTTCTATAAATAAAGATAATCATCAATATTTCGAATCTAGGCGGCAGAAGAGACAGACGCTGCGCTAACTTGCGTTAAAAATTGGAAACTAGTGAACAAAGAGCAAACCAGCCACTAGAAAATAAGGTTGCAGTGTTGCCATCTTAGTAACTTAATAGCTAAATTAGACGTTTTTTTTCAAACTACGCCAACAATTTTTTCTGTTTAGTGTTACAGAAATTTCAGCGCCTAATTGTCGTTTTCTATAACTTGTGTCATTTCAAACTAATTTCCGACTTACTAGTGACTTTTCGTATAAAATTTTAGCCACTTCTGAAAAAATAAAGCGGCAACACTTTACGGTTATGTTGCATCCCTGTCTTTTTGAATACACATCATTTGAACGGGAGCGAGATGCATGCAAGACTTTCAGCCATCAATGCCATCATAACCATCTTGTGCAACTGTTTCTCCGCGGTCGTGTTCTAGTGCAAACGAACGATGGACGCCATTCGTACGAGATAAATCTTTTCTTCGCTCGTGAAGCGACAGTGCGTACGCGTAACTCGGTGCCGGTTGTGGAGCTATGCGATAGTGTGATTGTGGTGCAAAGGTGGTTTCGAGGAGCTCAGTGGAGTGAGGATTCGGTCTCGGATACAGGGAGCAGCGAGAAGCGCGAGGCTCGTGCAGCCGGCCAGCTTCGGTCGCGGGCGCGAGAGCGATCGCGAAGCATGGCGGACGCGAGCTGAGCGGCCGCCGCGTCCGGTCCCGGTCTCGCGGGCCGCTCGCTTTACAGCCGGCCCAATGAGTGCGGCACGGCTGAGGTTATTTTATGGGTATATGTGTGAGCTGCCGGCGCCGCGAGAGGAAGGCACCCGAGATTCCCGAGAAGCAAGCGGGGCTCGGCGCGGGAGGCACTAAGGGCCCGGCGGCGGCGCTGCTGCCGCGCGACCCGCGGCCCCTGCGCCCGCTGAGGCCGCTGCCCATCATGGCCAACTCCATATCCAACATCAAGATGCACAACCCCATCAAGAACATGGTCAGCAAACGGCGGAAGCGCTACATCCAGGACGGATTCAACCTGGACTTGGCCTGTATCCTTTTTGAGTGCGAAGTGCTTCTGTGTTTAGGGCGCGAGCGTAGGATTGATGTCGGGGCTCGGAGCTCGGGTCTCTCGGGTGAGTACTCAGGTGGGCGCCCGCTCCCGCGGCTTGCCCTTCGGCTCCGCACAAGCGCACGTCGCTAGCCAACCTTGGAATTATTGTGATAACCTGGCTCGATCATCGTTTTACTTCTGTCAAGGGCACTCGATTCATAACCTATAAATTGCGTTCATATTACACTTTATAAGGTTATGCTCGTTTTTGACACTAAAACTATATATTTGCATTTGAATTAGTGATCATGAAAGTCTAAATAAGTGGCTTCACGAGTCTTATTAGGAGTGCAAGGTTGTAGTAGGAACGTCATAGAGTTCAAATTGGTTGTTCAAAATCTGGTTTGACTGCTTAGAATAGTGTTCCCATAGTCCACAGAGCAGGTGTGTCAACTCAGAAGCAAACAGTGCCTGCTCCACTCAATATTTACCTTGTATAAAGCAGTTGAAATCTTGCATAGCAACAAGCAATATAACCTATAAGTTGTGTACTCATCACTCTGCACACACAGTTATATGTGTAGGCTACTTGATAACTCTTTCTAAAGGCTATAAAATTAGATTTACATGCGGCATACTATAGTTTCAAAATATATTTTGAGGAATTTGAGGTAAATTCCTATTTAGTACTTTTTACTTATAAGATTCCGTTCATTATTTAAATTCAATTATTTACTTTTGAAAAATTTTTAAGTGATAAAATGAAGTGAATGAAGAAAAAAAAACTTTGGACTTTATGAATGCTCTGGAATTAGCTTGGATGTGAAACTTGAAAAGTGAATGGGAAAATGTGTGTGTATAGATCACATTTGCTTGTGAAACTATTTGAAATTTGATTTATTAAAACCAGTTTCAATATAATTGCCAGCATGAATGCTTTTAAGTGTAAATTTAAGCACCAGTGTTGCATATGAGCAGCTATTTGAGCATTTTATAATTATGACAATTTAAAATCTTATCCCTTAGGTCACACAAATTAAGTTTAGATTAAAGACTTAGTAATTACTTGAGTTATTTAATACTTTAAAAATATACCTATAATGTGACGTTATAATTGAATGACTAATTTAATGTATCACTAACCCATATCCAATTAGTACTTGTACACTTTACAATTATGCCAATTTAACTTGAGACTTGTCATGTTAAAATTGGCCTGCAAATTTAATAATTAAAAAAAAATTTGACAACCGGGTAGCCTAGTAGTTAGAGAACCTGACTACAAAGCTTGAGGTCTCAGGTTCAATTCAAATGGGCCAGATATTTGTATGCAAAATCTGAATGCTTATTCTTGAGTATTGGGTGTTTAATATGTATTTAATTGTGTATCTATAACACAGATTGTGCTTACTTTGGGACTAGGTAAATTAGTGTTAGTTATCCCACATAGTTACCAATTAACCCATTTACAACTAGTAATTGTAAACTTTACAATTACATGTGTTTAAAATTTTAGATCTCACCGCTTAATTTAGTTGGTAACACTATGAATTTGTCCCCTGTTCCATCTATCCCTACCGCCATATCCCCCCCTTATAGATATGTGTGGAATATTTTTCCTTTGTTCTCCACCGGTAGGGATATGTGGAAATAATATGTCCATTTGTCCCCTGGTTGGGATAGGTGGAACTTATTCCATATAGCCCTACTATGGATAGGTGGAAAAATTTCCACTTATCCCCACCAGGGCACAAACAAGTATGGATAGATGGAAAAAATTCCACAAGTCCCTACCACAGTGGATTTTAGTAGGAATATATGGAATAATATTTTTTTTTTTTTGTATTTTTTTTTTTTATGTTAGAAAGGCCAGACAAACGAACTAGTGGGTCACCTGATGTTAAATGATCACCACTGTCCATATACACCCGCAGCGCTTTACGCGATGCCAGTGCGTTGTCGGCCCTAAAGGAGAGGGAATAGGGTAAGGGGTGAGGTATTGGGCCCCCGGCACTCTCACTGACCGTACGAAACACAAGCAGGATTACTGCTGCTTCACGCCAGTGTTCTGTGAGAGGGAGGTACTGCCCCGGATGAGCCGGCCCATTTGTGATGCAGCGGTTAGCTACAACACGGCTCTTACCACTACTATATCCCTACCGGTGGAGAAGAAACGAAAAATATTCCACATACAGTCAAAACCGTTTATAACAACATTCAAGGGACAGCAATATTTGGTCCTTAAACACGGTTGGTCATTGTAACCAGTGTTACTTTGGTATATAAGACTGTGTTGGGTTTTTTTCTTGGTTGTTACATCCAATATATCGTTGTAATTGGTGTCGCTATAAACGGTTTTGACTGTATCTCTATCAGGGGGGATATGACGGTAGGGATAGATGGAACAGGGGGAACTTCCCTTGTGACTTAACCCCTCCTGTGAAAGAAAATGAAAAAATCCTGTATTCTAGTCTCAACTGTTTCATAAAAATCCAATTATGCAAATTAAAAAAAAATACAAAAAGAATGGCAAAGGGTTAAGGCTGTTTTATTTAATACTAACAGTACTAACTGTTGCCCATGTCTCTGTTTGCGCAAATGCGTTTATTGCTATCCTGTAGGATCTATACAATTTTCTTTGATAAAAACAAGCCTTTGTCTTTTCCTGGGTGCCTTACTATCTCCGTACCAAATTTCATCTAAATCTGTTACATTGTTTAAGCTTGAAGGGTGAACAAGTTTTAGCAGGTTATATTTAACATTTCAAAGACATACTTGGACTGCTCCTGACGATGAGATATCACAGTGGTTAGAGAACTTGACTTTGAAGCTTGAGTTCCCAGGTTCGAATTCTGGTTGGGGCAGCTATTAGTCTGAAATAGTTGAATGTTTGATTTTTAATACCTATGTATTTAAGTATGTATTTATCTATATAAGTATGTTTATCCATTGCCTAGTACCCATAGTACCTACAAACTTTGCTTAATTTGGGACTAGGTCAATTGGTGTCAATCAAGATTTATTATTATTACTTAACATATTTTAATGACTATTTAATCACTAACCTATTTCTAATTATACCTGCTTGGTCATTTTACAGTTATGTCACTTTACAAACTTTGTCATTAGTGAAATACAAAATTAGTTATGTATAAATCTTCCCAGGTAAATTTTTCGCTTCGAGCCCTTATCTTTCAAAACAAACGGTATTGTCATACATAGTATTAAGGTTCAAATTTAATGTAATGGCTTGAAGCGAAAAATTCACCTGGTAAGATTTATACTATAATGGCTAAATGGCTTCAATTTTTGTGATAAAGATAGCATATTTATGTAAATACACAAAAAAAAATACCAATTATTTGAATGATTGCTTAACCTTTCGAAACCCAAGCACTCAAAACTGTCAAAACCCAAGAACATTAAATGAATATTTGCGTATGGTTCCATTTGGCTTGACAGTACTTTTTTTTGCTGACTCCCCGGTAGCCGGCGGGAGTTGAAAGGTTAATACATTGTCAACCTGTTTTCAAACAGCTACTAACTTAATACTGATCATATTTTTTATTCACTAAATTGATTTGTATGGATAATTTTAGTCTACTAATATTATAAATGCGAATGTTTGTGTGCCTGTGCATGTTTGTTACTCTGTCACATTGAAAAGGCTGGACGGATTTGGATGTAATTGGGTACACATTGTTTGTTGGAGGCATATCACTGTCAATATTCGTGTAGGGCACTGTTCAATACATAGGCGGCGGCGGCGACCAAAAAGTTGGACAACATTCAATGGTGGTTAACTTAACCCCACATAAAACTAGAAAAAGTTCCATACAGGTGTATGATTGATTTCCGTGTTGCAATGGAATCTTTCATACAAATTTAACTACCGGTGGTAAGATGTCGAACTTTTTGAAGTCCATTCGCATGAGACTACAACTCTGTTCATGTGCATTGCAACGGAAGTTTAAAAAAAATATATTTATTTCTAAATTATCATACAAGCTGTGATTAATGCAAGACAAGATGAAATTTTGAATGTGATACAAAATTAGTATTTCTAGTTCTGTTAATGCTGGACAATATAATGCATTTACTCAATTGTTTTTTCAACCTTATTACATTTGAGGTTTCCATATGTCCCAGTTCATTATTTAATTTCTGAGAGGAGGCCTGCGCCCTGCAGTGGGGCGTATACTTATAGGCTAGGATGATGATGAATGACAATAATCCAGGAAATCATTGAAACTATTGAAAATACATACATATCTATCTACTTATGTATTGAAAATTAACGAAAAGTGTAAAATCCTTGAAGGACGCAGATGAATTTGCGTGCAATAGTTTGATACTTATAAAACCAGTAAAGTTCAAAATAAGATATGAAACATGTTTTGACTATTTGTAATAAAAAGATTTTAGGTATTAAGAGATAACCTGTGAACTACATACAACTGTGGCTTCTAGCTTGTTTAGGAAATGGAATACAACATGAATAAAACCCAAGCGAAAATAGTACTCTTTTTGCTATAATTGACAGAATAGTTGTGGTTGTTGCTTGAGGATTGTTGGCATGCTTCACTACCAGTCGCTTAAACTATTGCCTTCTTAATTAAGTCAAACTTACGCTCTTAGAGGTATGTTTGTAAGTATCTAACTAAACCCTTTTTTAAAATTAAAGAAAAAACACAACAAGAGTTTCTGGGAGACCTGGGCAATTATTGGGATAATAATGGCTCCATCAATTTATGCCATTGCACAATCATCATTAGGCCAATGTTGAGATTGGGTACACTGGTTAGATCAATTTACCAGAATAATTTCCTAATAGCAAAATTTCCATTTGCATTTTTTCCCAGATGCTTTTTTTCTCACCATGATTTCCTACTGAATCTTATTTTCACAGTAGTTTTTTCTCAATAGGCTACTTTCCTAACTAGTCAGTCTTTTAGATTATCAAAAAATATTGGACACGTATTTTTTATTTTGTCAATTAAACAAAAAATTACGAAGATATGGCGCGTTGAAGTTTCGCGTGACGTCACTTGTTCCTACACTTTGTATGAGCGTTTTAGGAACAAGTGACGTCACGCCTCGTCACGCGGAACTTCAACGCGCCATATCTTCGTCATTTTTTGTTTAATTGACAAAAGAAAAATTACTTGTCTAATATTTTTTGATAATGTAAAATACGGACTAATAAGAATTATTATTTTTTTACCTAGGAAACATCCCTATTTGAATTCACACAGAAATAGTGTCGACGGAGTTCCGCTCGCGCGGAGCTCCTTCTTCTGTGTGTTTTTGGGCGCTTCGGGCCGATGCAAACTTAAAGTAAAGTAAAAAAGTGAAAGTAAAAAAATCTTTATTACCAGAACCTAACTCGATACAAAGAAAAAAAAATAAAACAAACAAAATAGGATAAGTAAAACTAAAAACATTACAAAAAACTACTATGCTAAACTTACTGCTAGGTTAGGCAATGGGTCCCAATCTCAGCGTATGCTGGGCACGACGCCCAGCGCTGGTTTTCAGACTGGTCCCTAGAAGAGGGGCGGTCGCTACTCGCGATTATTTGGTTAAATATTAAATATGAATGCTTTATTGCTTAACATAACCACAGAATAAGTAATAGTACTAACGTACAGAAGGATCACTCTCGAACAATGGTCAACTTTAGGTATAAAAACGTTCCTACTCCTACTGCGTGCACGCGAAATTAAAACTTATCGTGTGATACGAGCGTTCATATTCCATTGGGCACCGCTGATCCGAAACCAAGGGCACAGGCTTCCCACTCGCCCATATTTGGTAGGTATATAAATCAAGAAAGATAACAGTGTGTATTAATTCAGTAAACTACCTTTAGTATGTAAGTAAGTTATTTATAATATCGTTTAGAAGTCATTGTTTGTTGCAAAAATCACAGAAAAAAAAGATGCTTAATTACGCGCGACGCGGCTAGCGTGCGAAGTGAAGGCCGCGCGACAACCTACTGCCATACTCCTCCCGGGAGGAGCGCCGGCCGAACATACCTAAACTGCGGAGTGAAACCCCCCTGACATAACCTAATCCTAGTACCTACCTATGTTTCTGTGTCAATTAAAATTGGGAAAAACGTGATTGTGGAAATAAGCTTCAGTAAAAAACCATAGTGAGCGAAAAAAAATTTGGAAAAAATGTAAATTATAATTTTGCTACTAGGAAATAACAATTCTGGTAAATTGATCTAACCCAACATTGGATAAGACACTGCCAGAAGACTTGATCAGGTGCAGTAGAACTGTCCACTGTCCGTGTTCAGTAGAATACTGGCTACAATCTAAAACAAAACAGTTTCAAACTTCCACAATAGTAGGTATGATACAGTTCGCTGCTTTGCTAAAAAACCGGCCTAATTCGAAATGATACGCTGTGGAACTATCCACCTTATTTGCAATAATTAAAGTATTCAGTTACACAGCGTATCATTTCGAATTAGGCCGGTTTTTTAGCAAAGCAGCGAGTTATATACTATGGGACCAAGAGAGACTAGTTGGATGTGGTTTGTGAGGTCTGTTTGACTACTTTGACATTTGTCTCATGCTCATGATTAGGATTGGTTTATAATTAAATGAGCCAATCGCAAAAGACTAACGTCATACGGACCTCACAATACCAACGCCATCTAGTGATATTCCATCTATCGAAAAGCTCTCATTGATGATTTAAAAGACGCTGAGGAGGTTGAGATGAATGTCAATTTTTTGTTTGTGAAGAACTAGGTAGTAGAATGATTTAAATATCAGATTAACTTCAAATTTGTTCTAATGTGGAGAATGAAATAATCCTTACTAATATTATGAATCCAAAAGCAATTGTCTGTCTATTACCTGTTTACGCTTAACCCTCTGAACCGATTCAGTTGATATCTGGTACAGAGATAGATTGTGAGACCCTGGGAGGATAGGATAGTTTTTAATTCCAAAAATTTGCATAGTTCCAGTGGTACATTGCAACACCTAATAAATTTATATCAGCAGCAATCTAATGGTTGCATTGTGTTCATTTCACTGTGATGCTGATGATTCTCATTTATTCCAATCACTGTATAGTCAACCAAGAAACTCCTTTGCCACCCTAAAGTTCAATGTCAGTTGTATGACTTAAGACGTCAAAGGCTATTTTCACTTACAAGTCAATGTGACAATCAGCCTTATTGTTTTTATTCTGATGTAGGAACTGTCACAAAAAATGGTAAACCACTTACTTGGTCGACTATACATATATCTAAAAAAAGTTGTATGTTTAATCATTAAAATGCACTGCCGTTTCCAATATCAGTACTTGTACAGGTCATTCACCCACCTACACAGCTAAATTAGGATTTATATCAAGCATATCAGTTTGATTGCAATACTTATTATTTATTATTCTTTTATGTTATTAATTTCCTTAATTAAGATACGTTTTTTCCTTGAGTTTTTTCTCGTGATTATCGTAATTGAGTTTTGTGCAGAATTATTTAAAAAATATACTTCTATCATTTAGTAATAGTGAATTTTAATACAATCAATATTAACATAGCGTCTAAAGATTTTAGACTTTTATACAGGATGTCCAGTAAATAATGGACAAGCTTCTATCCACAGACGGCATCTTAGGCTGATCTCTAAAATGGACTTTTATTAGTTTTAGTAAAATTTCTGTGGTTTTTGATATAATTTTTCTTTCTTTTTTAACAAAATGACAAAGGTGCTCTTTAGATAGAAGCTTGTTTATTATTAACCTGTCACCTTGTATAAATACACTACATGTAGACATTATCTTGGGCAACTAAGGGACATGGTTATGGGTTGTGAAGTGGTCCGGAAGGGTTATTTTACTCCAAAGGGGCAAAACCAAGTTTCTCTAAGGCTATGAGCAAAATGTCCTCAGGGGCTACTGCGGACTTCTAAACTCGAAGTTCGCATCATGCCGTCCTTTCACTATTATAAGCGTGAACGCAGCGGCACGATATAGACATTGTGTGTAGAAAAGGTGCAGTCTTAAAGCCCAACACACACAGAAAGTGGGCGCGGGGCGGGTCGGGCCCGCGACGGGTGTATTTACATGGCGGTGTATGGACGACGTCACACCACACAGGCCTTATACTACGAAGTGCAAAATTCGAACTTTGTCTCGTGCCGTTCCGCTCACGCTAATAGCATTTAATACGAGAGCGAGCGAGACGGTACGATGCGAACTTTGATTTTCGAATTTCGGAGTAGCCTCCCTGATGGCGGGCGCGGAGCGGGTCACGCCCGAGCCCGCGCCCGTCGCCCGACGTCATTAAAAGCGCGCGGACCAGCGCATTGTTGTTTTTTTACTGTTATCTAGCATATTTTTAACCCCCGACACAAAAAGAGGGGTGTTATAAGTTTGACCGCTATGTGTGTGTGTCTGTCTGTCTGTGGCATCATAGCTCTTAAACGGGTGGACCGATTCGGATGCGGTTTTTTTTATTTGAAAGCTGGTTTCTTGGCGATGGTTCTTAGACATGTTTCATCAAAATTGGTTCAGCCATTTCAAAGTTATCAGCTCTTTTGCTAGCTGCGGAAGGGATCTTAGATGCATAATAGACATTTACATTATTTTCAAAATATGTGTGACCAAATTGCGTCGGGGGTTTTTAAAATTTTAAATTTATAGTTATACATACAGGGTTATTTGTAATTCACTAGCATCCTTTTAACCCTAAACTCCTACCACTTAAACAAATATTTTTGGTTTTACGGCTTTTGTCATAACTTAATATTTTTGGTGTAATAACGTTTTGAAAATTTGAGATTACCTCTTATTTTTACGATACTCTGTGTATTTGTATGGGAAAAAAAGTGCTTCATTTAAAAAAGTCGTAAAACAAAAAACATTTGTTTGAGTGATAGGAATTCAGGGTTAAGAGGATGTCAGTGAATTACAAATAACCCCGTATATTACTCTTGTTGGCAACACTGCACTGGCCCGCGCGCTTTTTGTGACCCGCGCCCGTCGCCCGGCCCGCGCCCGCGCTGTGTGTGTGTTGCGCTTTATCGTCTTTCCTATAACGGCGCACGGGGCCCGTGCCCAAAGCCCTCCAGATATATTCGTCTGCACGAAAATAATTAGTTTTTGTTGTTAATGATTTATTTATTTATTTATTTATTTATTTATTTATCACAACTTAACATGTAACTTTACAGCAAAAGCCAAGACGTTATAGCTAGTACAGTTAAACCTAATTTCCTTAAAATTACATTACAAAATTACAATATTGCCGATTGACTCATACACTCACCTCTAACACCCTCTTCCATTCCGCCAACAATCTCTCTATACCTGTCGCGAATAAATCACACTGGGGTGATGCCGCGAGCAGAGAATTAAGAAGCGCAATCGCGCGGGAGACGGTCGTCTGCCGGCCGCGGAGGCTGCGCGCGGGCGCGGCGGCCAGCAGCGGCGGCGCGCGGCGCCGGCCACAGTACTCGTTAGGAGCATACAGCCTGAGTATCAGTCCCAGAAGAGCCACGCTATCGAGCTTGCCTCTAAGGATTTGCATCACGAAGCTGAGAAGACTCATCTTTCTGCGCAATTCAAGAGAGTCGTATCCCAGCATTCCCTGATAATACCTTGTGGGGTACATATATGGGTAAAAGAAGTGAAGTGATGATATTGACAGTCATTTCAATACTTTTCAAACAGACGCCATATTCTTTGGTGCCCAAGGGCCCTGTACCTCTACCATGAGTTTACACTAGTTCACAGTGACCGTACTCGCTAGCGACAGCGTAAATGATTTGTATGGAGAATTGTACTTCCGTAAGTGACCGCTAGAGGCGCTGTACAATTCTCCATACAAATAATTTACGCCGTCGCTAACGAGTACGGTCACGTAAACTAGTGTAAACTCATGGTAGAGGTACTGGTATGTCCTGTGCTGACCGCATAAAACTGGTTGAACTAGCTCTTTTTTTTACCATACAACGCATTCAATGAATCCGAACGTACAAACATAAAGGTCCATCACATCTGCTTTTATTTATAAACACTTAATTATCTTTCTTAACATATTTACTGGGTGATAACGAGTGCCAATTGAAAGGCAGAAAAAGAAGGTGTGATTTAGATTACGCGGCCATAAAGATATTTAATTTATATTCTCTCTTTTCTTTTGTATACCCAATACAAATAACTTTTTATTGTATTGTACACCACATAGTAAGCATTCTAGAGCGACAGTAGGGGAACGGGGGGGGGGGGGGGGGCTTGCTGTAGTTGTATGCACAACATTTCCAAATGGCCTAGTGGTGTGAAATTTTTTTCTCTATGTTCGGTAGGTCTGAGAATAGGTCGTAAGCTACTTTTCTTCGCGGACGGAGTCGCGGGTAACAGCTAGTTTAATATATAAAAATCTCGTGTCACGGTGTTTGTTATCGAACTCCTCCGAAACGGCTTGACCGATTCTTTTTAAACTTTTTTCTCTATGTTCGGTAGGTCGGAGAATAGGTCGTAGGCTATAATTTATAATGGCAAAACAACGTTTGCCGGGTCAGCTAGTCTAATATATAAAAATCTCGTGTCACGGTGATTGTTACCGAACTCCTCCGAAACGGCTTGGCCGATTTTTATGAAACTTTTTTCTCACACTCGGTAGGTCTGAGAATAGGTCGTAGGCTATTTTTTTTATCCCCCCCCCCCCCCCCCCCATTCTTCGTGGACGGAGTCGCGGGCAACAGCTAGTAACTCATACATAATATTGTAACTCGTATACAAAAATTAAACACACTAAACGTTAACATTAACTTTGTCGGTACTTCATATAGTATAAATCTTCCCAGGTGAATTTTTCGCTTCGAGCCATTACATTAAATTTGAACCTTATTACTATGAAGATACCGTTTGTTTTGAAAGATAAGGGCTCGAAGCGAAAAATTCACCTGGGAAGATTTATACTATACTTGCATCAGCTTATCCACATTTTTTTATTTGTTTAAATTAACATAATTATTCAAGCAACAAGTTATCCCAAGGAAGTCTGGGTCAGCGTATTTATGTCCATTAGATATAATAGATCCCAGAACCAAGGTTAAGAGGCATCGCCAAGAAACCTGCTTTCTAATATGCTGCTTTATGCTTTATGCTGAGGCGGGACCTTTTTCACACACAATAGGGATGTTTCCTAGGTAAAAAAAGAATAATTCTTATTAGTCCGTATTTTACATTATCAAAAAATATTAGACACGTAATTTTTCTTTTGACAATTAAACAAAAAAAAAAAATTTTAAATAAAAAATTAAACCTCCTTCAAAAAACATCCAAAAAACTATGAAATAATAATGGAACCAAACCGACCACAATAAGCATGAAAATATCTTTCTTCTAATCTGTTCGAAGTCGATGCCTCAGCTCGAGCCAGCAGCAGGAGTGGACCTAGTAATCTAACTTACCTACATACCTACTATCTATAGGGCTTTCACACTCCTGCTGGCTTGTGCTGAGGCACCGACTTCGAACAGATTAGAAGAAAGATATTTTCATGCTTATTGTGGTCGGTTTGGTTCCATTATTATTTCATAGTTTTTTGGATGTTTTTTGAAGGAGGTTTAATTTTTTATTTAAAATTTTTTATTTTTTGCTTTTTAGTTGTTTCTGTTTAAAATAGATGCGTAGGTTAAAATCATCAGTTTGACTTCGAAATAAGTTTATGTTGAAAATTCTATTTTTAATGCTCGACGGGGTTGTGTCGTTTTATTACAGAGTTCCATGATACTTTCTGAATGTAAATGCTCGATTTGTCACCGAAAATACTAAAATCGCTATACGTTTCTCTTGAATTTTTGAGGAGTTTCTTCAATTCCTCATGGATCCCATCATCAGAACTGGATTTTGGTAACAATGGGACCAACCTTGAAGCATATGCTTTCAAACAACGAAAAAATTTTCCAAATCGGTTCATTAAGGACGGAGTTCTGAGGTAACACACGTTAAAAAAAAAAAAAAAGAACATACAACCGAATTGAGAACCTCCTCCTTTTTTTGAAGTCGGTTAAAAATGACGAAGATATGGCGTGTTGAAGTTCCGCGTGACGAGGCGTGACGTCACTTGTTCCTCACTCACGCGAAACTTCAACGCGCCATATCTTCGTAATTTTTTGTTTAATGACAAAATAAAAAAATACGTGTCCAATATTTTTTGATAATCTAAAAGACTGACTAGTTAGGAAAGTAGCCAATTTAATGTTTTATTTTTTATTTTATTTTTTATATTTTTTTCTATAATTTTTGTGTGTGAAATAAACTTTTTCATTCATTCATTCATTCATAATAAAAAACCGCATTTTAATCGGTTCATCCGTTTAAGAGCTATGATGGCACAGACAGACACACATAGCGGTCAAAGTTATAACATCCCTGCTTTTTGTGTCAAGGGGTTAAAAAATGAAATGTCAAGAGGGATTGATCAGTGTTTTATCGATGATTAAATGTCACTTAGCACAACATTGCTACCAAAAAAAAATAGACCTGTGTGTGTATGAAGTTTAACAAAATAATAAATTAGTAAAACAGTAACTGGTTTCATTTTGCTACATATTAAATATAAAATCAAAACCGAAATGCTCAACACGATTACTGACAGGTATAATTAATATAATTACTTAACGAATTAATAAATAAATAAAACGGCAATTTAGTTAAATTTTGTTACAATTTAAATATAAATCCAAAACGAAAACGTTTAACAATATAATTCCCAGGTCTAATTTAATTACCCAAGACATTCAATGTAAATTGATAATTAATCATCGATAGTTGATAAAGCACAATGGTCTTGACGTTTGATTTTTGCTATGAAAATTTCGCCCGTTGCTGATACAACTGACATTGAAGCGGTCGGCCAAGGAAGTGTCTACCATTTTTGAAAAAAGTTGCTGTGAGATCTAAATGTCGTTAAGGTTGACGTTTCTAACTGAGTGAAGTTAAGTCACGTCATCATTGTAAGGAAAAATCGACCTCGTTCGTATCATGCATGACGTGCAATTGAACTTCTACCGTAGGGTGGTAGACCATATTTTTGGCCGACTGTACATACCCATGGTAATTGGTATCCACGATCCAATTATTCTGACTTCGCAATCGACGGCAGTTACATTCAAATTGGCAATTATATTTTTAAAAAATATTAACTTGTAAAGCCCATTCCAAATTTTGGCTATCATAATTTGAAACTTAAGTGCTGAAGCTGAAGCTTAAGTGAAAAGCTGAAGTGGGACTGGGCCGGACATGTCTGCCGAATGCATCCGGACCGATGGGCGCGAATCGTTAGCGAATGGGTTCCGAGGGATGGCCAAAGGAGCAGAGGCAGACCTAAGAGGAGATGGCGGGACGACCTGAGCGCTTTTCAGCTCGATTGGCAGGTGCATGCCCAGGATAGGGAAAAATGGCGGAGGAAAGGGGAGGCCTTTGCCCAGCAGTGGGACATATTATAGGCTATATAAAAAAAAAAAATTTGAAACTTATTATCAATCAAGAAAAGTTCACATTTACTTTGTACTAAATTTAGTGGGCATTACGAGGTTAAAGCCCTTTTATTCTTCCCATCATCTATTTGTATTCCTATTTCTGCTGTACCTACTTTATCAACAATACCCATTTAAAGTGCGCCTACGACGAAAACCTAAAACAATCCACAGTTTTCAGGTCATTGCCTCATAACATGCAATTGTTACAAGTTTTATTTTAAGATCTCTCTGTTTTCATCAACAAAAGCTCTGAGTTTCATATTCGCTGTTTTTGCAGATTGAGAATGAACTTGTAGTGTTTGAAACGCGTTAGCATTTTGTTTGTGATAGTTGGGCCCGTGTGACAAATGTACTGTTTTATGTGGTAATGGAGGGGTTTTTTTTTATGTAAAGATGTGCCTAACAGACGTTTGTAGCTGCGGTATGCTCCCGGTATTGAGTTTTTGTGGCGAGAACCGGGAATTCCGGTACCGTATTTGTATGGAAATCCAGTACAGGGAGCAAACCCTATTTGTAGCGAAGAAGCAAGTTAAAAATACATATTGTAGTTAATCTCGATCTATATTCTATTTTTTAGTATTTTTTGTTATAGCGGCAATCGAAATAAATCATGTGTGAAAAATTAAACTGTCTAGCTAGCACGGTTCATCAGATACAGCCTGGTGACAGACGGGCAGACAGACAGACAGACGGACGGACGTACAGCGAAGTCTTAGTATAGGGTCCCTTTTTACCCTTTGGGTACGGAACCCTAAAAAAGAAAACTGTCATGACTTGGCTTCTCGCCCGGCACCAGGTTAGCGCTGAGTTTTGGGACACCTTGTACCATACTTGTACTTTGTACCAATGTCGTTCATTCTGGGTCAGCAATTAAATTACAGGTACTTACTTAGCCACATGATCATGTCGAATTTGCCCCCTACTTGTAATGAACTATACTCTAACGTATCGTTCTCTAATGCTAATGCACTAAAATTCGTGAAATACGGTCATTAACTGGTTTATAATGAATATAAATCCCATTCTTCGCCGTTAAGCCTCAAGGTCGGCTCTCATTATTCTAATGGTGTATTGTGGTGAAGTAAAATTGGACAAGTTGCTAAATGTGCATAGCAACAATGGCGGATTTACATAAACGAGCCGGCGGCCTTCCTTAATTAAGTTCTGCCCGTGCTCCCGTTACTGTACTTTCTTCATTTTAAATACAAAGTCCTGACGGGAAACCCTATGCGTTTTAAATTTACATAATATCATAATGAACCGAGATCGTTATAGAAATTCAAGGCTAATTGTAACGCACGGTTTCTAAATTTTGCTCAAGGAATTCATCATTCTTAGTTCAAAATTGCTCAATCGGTTAAAAGTGATGGTAAACGTTAGGAAATAGGACGGGTTTTAATTTCGGCGCCTGTCCGAGTTACGGGCAGCAACGGGCGGCTGTACGGAACCGGAGAATGTGTGTACTAAACTACAACTCCGTACAGGGGGGGCTATTACGTAATTCGTATCGTATCGTTCCTGTCACTCTTGTGCTTATTACCACTTGCGTGAAAGGAACGGCACGATAGGAAATTTGAAAATCGAATTTCGTAGTATAACGCCTGTATGTCTATTCTCCGCGCCCCACCGGTATCGGCTTGTCCGAAGAAGATCATGGTGTATTTACAGCAGCCTTTCGCAACTTTTTTCAAGGACGGACACCCTAACTCCACCTTGTCATGATCTGCGGGCCCCTAAAGAAATGTAATCTGAAGTATTACAAATACGAAAGTAACTCTGTCTGTTGTCTGTTACTACTTCACGCTTAATCCGTTTTGAAATTTGATGTAGAGATGATTTGAGATATGGAGTGGCGGGATACAGCTAGTACTCGAGTCATTATTTGAGTGTTTGGTCGGAGTCACTTTCGTGGATATATTTTTAAGAAATGGCAGAAGACTAATAACAGTTGCCAGTTTACCTCTAGTAAATAACTGAAGAATCCATCAAAATCTTCAGCCGATTCGTAAAAATGTGCCCTCGAAAGTCAGCCGGTTGAAACGCTCGAAATCATCTATTTTAACTTGAAATTTTGGTTTTGTCTGAGGACCTTGAAGCTGGCAAATGAGGATCAGTCGGACGTCATCGCTTTTATGTCGTAGTATGACAGCGTACTTAGTAGGGAGTGTCGGGTACCCTATACCTACTACGAAATTCCGTTTTCGAATTCCGTATCATGCTTATGCCATTCCGTTCACTATAATAGTTTTAAACAGACGAGTAAAAGGGACAGCACGATACGAACTCCGACTTTCACAGTAGCCCCTCTGTCTATGACACCTGGGGCCGATTTTTGAGATCACATCTGTAAAAATACCACTCGAAAGTGTTAAAAATTACGATTATGACATTAGTTTTTTTATACTACGCCATGCCTTCGCGTCGATTACGCGAGGTATAATATAATACGGACGTATCATTTCACGCAGGGCCATATCACACTATCGAGTCGCTCACACTCCAACTTGGAAAACCGAAACTCACGTCAAAATCGCGTTTCTGAATATTTTGTGAACAAATACAAATCCTTGTTTTAAGTACTTTCGTATTTACTTAACCGGCATTTAAGTCAAAATTGCTCAATCGGTTAAAAGTGATGGTAAACGTTAGGAAATAAAACGAGTTTTAATTTCGGCGCCTGTCTGTTTTGGGTTTGACTTTGGTTCTGTCTTTTCACCAGAGATGTGCTATGTAGCTATGCTGCGAGGATTTGAAAGCTACGTTACAAAACTATGTGATCGTTTCAACTAATGCTAAGCTATGTAAGTTATGTAACCGCTCGAGGAAGATCCAGAACACGGATCCACAGCACGCATCCAGAGCACACATCTTTCCATATAAAAACAGCTTAAGTGAACCCATTTCCACCAGTGTTATACTATGTGGACCAATAAATATCATTGGCGGGTATCAAACACATCAATAGCAGTTTTTTTTCAGCGTTTTTAACTCGATCTATATATTTTTTTTACTGAACTATTTTTAAAACATTGTACGGAGGTACTACTTCTTGTACGACTCCGACTCGCGCTTGATCGGTTTTTTTGTCAGACAGAGTACTCTTAAAGCTTAGTGGACCGTAGGTCGAGTTTAGCTGTAAAGTAACGTAGCGTAAGCGGGCCGCAATTGTGAGCCGACGCCGATCCACGGCACGAGTTTTTACTCCACTGGCATGAATCTTTTTTTCTCTTGTTAGGCAAGTTGTTGCTATGCCAACAACTTTTTGCTCTGTTGCTATTAAGGATCCCGCGTTAGATAATTTGACTGGCTTGTCTTTCGCTGTAACAATTTAAGTTTTATTTTCGTCTACACTTGTAATTGCCTGGTTGGTACCTTTCCGTTTATTCGGCGGAGTGGATAAATTGACTCATCCCCTTGAGACATCAAGGCTTCAAGGTACGTTTTCAGAAGTGGGATCGAGGTTTAGTTTTTGATTGATTGCTTTTCATTTGACCTCGACGCGTTTCCTAGTGTTTGAAGTAACGGGAAGTGGTTTAGCACTTGTTGATTTATTAAAGCTCCACGACAATAATTGGCATGGTAGTATTGTCGACGAGTAAACGTTTGATCTTGTTTAATATTCATAATCATAAGATTAGTCTAGTTACCCAAATACTACGCTCTTACCTTGGCACCTGAAGTTAGTTCTTACCTACTTGATACCAATGTAGCGAGGACCGTCTTGTATGATAATTTTGCTTTTATATGGAATAGAATACAATTGGCCTTTACCTGCGGTTCGAAATCTCGGGATTTTACTAAATTCCCATGGGAATTTCCGCAGATTACATCGCGGCCTTCATTTAAGTTGCATGAAAAATATCCGTGCATAATTTTATGTGCCTAGACTTAGCGAGTGAGGCGCAAGCCACACGGAAGAGACGTGAGACGCTGGCGCGTCGCAATCGCGGCGCCCCTTGAATCAGTTTTCATACTAAATGTATGCCACACTGAAGAGACGGGGCGGGGACACGGACTGCGACGCGCCCCCGTCCCACGTCTCTTCTGTGTGGCTTGCGGCTGCAACGCGAGGATTTTACATGTTTGAATCCTGATTCTGTGGGATAAAAGTAACCTACTTGTTATTCTAGAGGTCATCATCATCATCATATCGCAATGATACCGGAAACAATTTATTTTTTACTCATAAAAGGGTTAAATAATTTATTACGTCTAAACAGGTGTCCATGGGCGACGGTAATCGTTTACCATCAGGCGATCCGTCTGCTCGTTTGCCCCCTATATCATAAAAAAAAAAAAAAAAAAAAACAGTTAGATCAAAAATTATTTTTACTACGTATTAATTAATGATTTATTGCATTATGAATTTGTTTTATCTCGTTTAAATTTTCGGGAAATATTTTTGCCTGGTAACACTAAGAATATCCCCCAAATTGTTCACAAATGCATTGGAGGATGTGTTCAAGACGTTGGACTGGAAGGGGGCGCGGCATTAACATAAATGGCGAGTACCTCTCACACTTGCGATTTGCAGATGATATCGTCATCGTGGCGGAAACGCTGCAAGATTTGCAACATATGTTGAATGGCCTAGCTGATTCTTCTCAACGCGTTGGTCTTCGGATGAACCTGGATAAATCCAAGGTTATGTTCAATGAACATGTAAGTCCGGAACCAATTGCAGTTCAAGGCAATATTCTCGAGGTTGTTAAGGAGTATGTTTACCTCGGGCAAACTATGCAATTGGGTAAAAACAACTTCGAGAAAGAGGCCAACAGAAGAATACAGCTGGGATGGGCAGCGTATGGGAAACTGCGTCAAGTCTTAACGTCGCCAATTCCACAGAGTCTAAAGACGAAAGTCTTCAATCAGTGCGTCCTACCTGTCATGACATACGGTGCCGAAACGTGGACACTCACTGTAGGGCTGGTCCACAAATTTAAAGTTGCTCAACGTGCTATGGAAAGGGCTATGCTCGGATTTTCTCTGAAAGATCGAATTCGCAATGAAGTGATCCGACAGAGAACCAAAGTTATCGACATAGCCGGTGGGCTATGTCGCATTAGCACGCTGAAGTGGCAATGGGCAGGCCATATAACCCGAAGAACCGATAACCGTTGGGGTAGACGAGTTCTTGAGTGGAGACCACGGATCGGCAAACGTAGCGTGGGACGTCCTCAGACTCGGTGGAGCGATGATCTTCGCAAGGCGGCTGGCAAGAGCTGGATGAGAGTGGCCGAGCATCGTGCTCAATGGCGTGCCATGGGAGAGGCCTATGTCCAGCAGTGGACGAACGTAGGCTGATGATGATGATCAACACTAAGAAATGTCAGAATTCCACGAAATTAAAAATCGTAGATTAGACTATGTGGTTTAGACCTACTAAAGCAGCAAGGTTAAGGGACATTGTGGTCCCATCTTGTTTTTGGACGTCCATGTTTCCTAATTCCGCCTCTTGGGTACCATAGGTGACTTGTTTAATCCATTTGTTTCGCATCGAAGCATGTGGCTTGTCCAACCCCGCTTCTGGTCTACTCGATTTTATATGACCACCTTAGTTTTCCTTTTTATCTCTGGTTTTAAGATTTAGTCCATTGGTTTGACTCCCAAACTCCCAACATGCTTCTCTCCATAGGCGATAATGCTTAGTTGATAGGAAATGAAGATCGTCGTTGGGGGTGCGGTTAAAACACAACCCGAATTTGTCGACCCGGAATTAACGACAATACAATGATGCACGACCTTACAATTCACACCCTTATGGCAATAACATGAGGGTTTGGATCAGGTCGTACATTATTGCCGTTCATTCCGGGTCGTATTTTTACCGCACCCGTCGCTGCCAGAATCACGTGTAATTTATTCATTGAAACATTGGCAACAGTATTTTGACCACTAAAACAGGATAAATTATACCAGTTTGTGATGTCTACGAACTTACGTACAGCAACATAGTTCTATTGAAATTAGGGCGAACAAATATATCGCGATGAAAGCCGTGCTTTGCGCGTATTCGGTAATTAGTGTTAATGTAATTTTATGTCAGGGTTGCTCAAGGGTAATTAGTAATTACTAATTATAAACAGCGAAATGGTGCATCTCTTCTGAGGGGCTCTGTGTTCTTTGGTTGTTAGGTTGTGGACTGAGCAACTGGAATCAGCGGTGGTGCAGGACCTAATATGTATTTTATTGTATCAGGTGTTACTTTGCAGAGGCCCATATTAATTAAATGAAACAATTACTTTGCTCTCCCGCGACCCGCAAAGCAAATAAAAAGCAAAAGCGGGTGAGCAAAGTAATTGCTTCAGTTCACTAATATGATATGTATTGTGTATTGTTTTTTATATTGAAGAGAGGGGGGGTGGGTTCAGCACAAAAAAAGCACACACAGCTATAAAATTAATGACTATATCATGGACAGGGATGTTTGGAAATAATTCCGATCCGCATTGGCGATCCCTAGTTTCAAATAGCGTATCTACTGTGTTAAAATTTTTAATTGTATTAAATACTTTAGATATATTATTTAATAACGATGTAGATCTGGTTGAAAAAATATACCTTGTTGAGTTTCTTGCCGGTTTCTTCTCAACAGGGTTTTTTCCGAACCGGTGGTAGATTCTTCGACGTTCATAGGAGCATCAATTGATGCCTAAATTGAATAAAGAATTTTGACTTTGACTTTGACTTTGACACACTAACATATGACGAAGCTGTGGTGCACGTTTAGAAGAGGAGAATGATATAGAGCTCCGCAAAATAACGCCTGAAACAGTCTAGAAGTATTCTTTTAGATTCCCCAATAGCTTATTTTAAACCCCCGACACAAAAAGAGGGGTGTTATAAGTTTGACTGCTATGTGTGTGTGTGTGTGTGTGTGTGTGTCTGTCTGTGGCATCATAGCTCTTAAACGGGTGAACCGATTGGTATGCGGTTTTTTTATTTGAAAGCAGGTTCCTTGGTGATGGTTCTTAGACATGTTTTATCAAAATCGGATCAGCCGTTTCAAAGTTATATAAGCTCTTTTGTTAGCTGCAGAAGGGATCTTAGACGCATAATAGGCATTTACGTTATTTTCAAACATAATGTGCGACCAAATTGCGTTGGGGGTTTTTAGGGTTCCGTACCCAAAGGTTAAAAACGGGACCCTATTACTGAGGCTCCGCTGTCCGTCCGTCCGTCCGTCCGTCCGTCCGTCTGTCCGTCCGTCTGTCCGTCTGTCCGTCTGTCAACAAGCTGTATCTCGGCAACCGTGATAGCTAGAGAGTTTAAATTTTCACAGATGATGTATTTCGGTTGCCGCTATAACAAAAAATACTAAAAAATGGAATAAAATAAATATTTTAGGGGGCTCCCATTCAACAAACGTGATTTTTTTGCTCGTTTTTGCTCGATATTGATAACGGCAACAGGTAGAAGCTTGACATATTCACAGAATATTTAATTATGTATTGACTTTAAAAATAAATCATTAAATTAAATTAAAAAAAATATTTAAGGGGGCTCCCATACAACAAACGTGTTTTTTATAGATAATTGTACGGAACCCTTCGTGCGCGAGTCCGACTCGCACTTGGCCGGTTTTTAAAATTTTTAATTTATAGTTATTTTGCATAGTTTCTGTCTAAACTTAACTAACATATCAATTAAACTTAAATAGCATATCAAGTGCTAAGGAGGGCATTCTAGCAATCTTGCATCATTCACAATGATTCAGAACTGTGGTCCTATCCTAACCTGACCGGACGCGTCGAACAAAAGTAATTCTGCACATGCATTAGTCGTGCGTTGCACTAATTAACTTACGAAGGGGTGTCCGATACGGAACACTGTCATTGTGAGTTGATATCTAGGTCAAACAAGGTGATTCATGACTAATTGATTGTAATGCATAACCGCTTAACCCTCTTTGCAAACGTCAGCTATTCTATCCTTTATTTAATTGGATTTGGAACGGTCTTGGCTTTTAGTAATTTTATGTACATTCCGACTATGACTTGGTAATGTAGGCACGTATGTTTTCTATTTTTATTCATATCTGATTCGTCGAGTAATTATTTTAATTATAGTGCGTGGTTTATGTGAAAGCCCTCTGCAAATGGATAGCTGTTTTTCGGCGGTCCTATTTAAAATAAAAGGTTTCTAGCTTTACAAAGGTATCCTAAATTTTTTTGTCGTTAGTCAAAAATACGGTCGTCTACATACGTCAGTGGATGCTACAGCATTATATACTGACGAGCAAAAATAAAGGGTCGGTTACAAAAATGACGATAACTACAAAACCCGCTGTGATGGCTTCTTCGAGTAAAATGAGTAAGAAGAAAATGTTTAATTGAGAATAAAACTCTTTACTGAACTCATTTTACTCGAAGAAGCTATCACAGCGGGTTTTTTAGTTATCGTCATTTTTGTAACCGACCCTTTATTTTTGCTCGTCAGTGTATTATAATCGAAAAACGTGTTTTCATCTGTGTATTGCATATTAAAACGACGATATTGGAAATGGCTGCCCGGGAATCACACTGAAAGGAAAAGCTCAAATTTCGTCATATAATGACTTGTTGTCGAAGTGTTGGGAAAATAAACACGTCGTTTTCGTAATAATGAACAATTGTTAATTCCTATTTAAGAATCGGCATAAAAAAAAAATATTCAAGCGTCTAAGTTCGATCGAGCAGACAAGGTGGCGGTGATAAGATGACAAACAAATATTGGAAATGAATTTGACTCCCTGCTATTGATACGTGGTGCGGTGACATCACTGGGTTTCAAAGGGACCGGCCATTTATATAGACGATATGATACTTGATAACTCTTATGGAATAAACAGAAATAGAATTCGTATAACGGCTATGGTGATAGAAAATGTAAATGGTTACATAAGTAACGGGCCATTTTAATAATATTGCGCTAAATCTCAAGGCTGAAAGTCGAGAACGTTTTATAATGAGCATTTCGCCCCGTCGACTGTGGATAGGAATATGTTTAAAGTTGGATGCGTGTTGTCTGTCAGAAACTACAACATGGAAGGAAAGGAATACAATATGTTTCAAGAACAGATTGAAATGGCTGTAGCATTTCCGTGCAGCTGCAATTTTAATTTATAAACAGCAAATAAATACGATATAAAAAGAAAAGTCGTAACAGATGGACCGACTCATTCACTGACTAGTTGACTCTCTGACTGACTGACTTATCAACGCCCATCTGAAGCCCTTGGCCCTAGAAGATCTTTATGATGTAGGCAAGGAATAAGGACGTATTTGTTGAAATTCCCTCGGGATCGGGAATAAATGAGATTTATATGTTCACTAACGATACCGATGATGATGATGGATTTTTGGATGTTGTTTTTCCACCAATTTGCATTCCGCGCGAAGGAAGTCGCGCGCAAAAGCTAGCAATGTAATAATTATAACCGCTGCATGAAGTTTACAATATGTCAATGTCAATTAAATATATTGCAAGGAAGCACTTTGTAATTTAATTACTCATTTATAGAAACCGCGGTCGTCGATGAACGGGTAGCTTGTGTGAGTAAAGACACACGCAATTGCGTTTTTTTTCGGATTTCCGTGACTATTGGGTTTTACTTTTACTATCCTTTTGTCGCATCACTTCCGCTGCCTTTTGACTCATATATATGTACACCACACAGTTACACAACCGTGTCTACTACGATGAGTTATTCTATAAAAATGTTTCCTACAAGCCACTACAGGAAAAGGCTAAATCGCCGGCGCCATGGCATAGATAGGCCTAGTTAAATACTAAACTCAGGAGAATATCATAAGGATGTGTAAAAACACTGCTCGTTATTTGGGTATCAAGTTAGGCTTTAATCTCGAAAATAAACTGCATTAATCTGGGATAGTAACAGGATGTTTTCTTGTCAAATCAATGACTCCATGCTGCCTTTGTGTTCCTGACTGCATGCCTTCAGTTTATATAGAAAAGATCTCTTTAAAACAAGCTTGTCTATTCATATTTATTTTAAGTCTTTAAATCCAGTCATCTGTTTCGGTCCACATTTTTATAAACAATAAAGCACACATACAGATATTTCTCAATTAAAAAACAAATAGTCAAACATTGGAGCTAGCATGATTATCTTCTTCCCTAGCTTAATGGGTTAGTAGAAAGGCTCAATGAGATAGTTGAAAATGTGAACAGTCATCAAGGGGAAATACCGGGGCCCGTTACTCCATACAAACGTATTCCCCTATTGCCTCCCTGGATAATTACACTGGAACAAATATTTTTATCATACAATCAAGATCTACCTCTATAATGCCCCTATTTTCTGTTTTTTCATAATTCGAATATAAACCTTGGAAAAGTACAAAGAAATAACCAATTTTAATGTTAAAATCAGACGTCCGGTAAATTAATTTAACGCATTTTAATAACAAATTAAAAAAATAGGGCATAGCATAGCCAAAAACTCTCTTTATAGTATATTTGTAAGAAAAATTAAAATGGATTCAGTTTTGGAAGTGAAAATAGGGTGAATACTGTTTTTGTCATTATTTTGTAGGTAGTAGGCTGCTGTTGTCCCTTTCATGTTATTTCCTAGAGGATTTGAGGTAAGCAACGGCAGTTTTTATACATTTACCTATTTTTCATATAGCTTACTGACCGTATTTCCTTTTAATCGTCGTTTGACGTTCTGTTGAAGCTCTGAAATGGTCGATCCCCACTCAGCCTGTATTACCAGCTATCGAGTGCTTACGTTGTGGTTGTGGTGAGCTTCAAACGTGTTGCGGTCTCTGGTCTGCCCATATAGGGTAAGTTTAGTTTAGCTCACGATAGTGACGTGCCCGTGACGCCGGCGCATTGTACTTGACGACATTCGTTGCTCTAACGGTAAAATTGAGACGTTTGAAAAATTTTAAACGCGAGGAAAACGTATCTGTTTCGGTTTGGCCAAAAATGCTTTCCTATGTATGTTTGGTTGTTCTCGTCTACAGGTCGCATTTCTTAGTGGATTCTCGGGAAATTTTGTGAACAGGTTCGATAATTACTGTATTGAATTTTTTGTCGATTCAGTTTATGGAAACTTTTCAAAGTAGCGGAGCCATGGGAGTTGGAAATGTAGAAAATAAAATATTTCGGTCATTGTGCGTGGTCTACACTACAGCCAATACGGCTAAGCCTAAGCCAAAAGGAGATTGTGTAGAGTATTTATTTAATAATCATATGTTTGTTAGGAAAAACATTAAATTGTACAATTATTCGCAAAATTCACGCCGCAAGCACCAGTTAACATTGCCCAACCCAAAACTAAACATTTATAAAAAAGGACCCTACTACAGCTCAATAAAAATATTTAATAAAATCCCAATTTATTTTAAAAATGAAGTAAAAGATAGTAGTTTCTTCAGTAAAATTAAAACAATGCTATTAGAAAAATGCTACTACTCAGTATCAGAGTTCTTAGAAGACAATTTGTAGATTCTCAAGAATGGTCGCCTAGAAAAGTGTACGCAAAATATATTTGGTCTGTTTAAAATGTTTTTATGGATAGATAGATTTATAAATATTATTGTAGACTTTAAGTGACATTTTGTAATTATTGCTATACTTACTTGCTATATACTATACCCCACCGGGGTCCATGTGGATCTTTATTATTTTTGTAACAGCAGATTTAATACCATGGTTGTAATTAAATAAATAAAATAAATAAGACCAGAGAAAGTTCCACCAATCGGATTAATGAATTTTCTTGGCCTCGCTTAGCGCTGTTTTCCTATTGGAGTATTATTCTGCGCACGCCGTTTAGCTACGTCGTGGAGATCTGGTGGCTCCCATCCTTATGGTTTGTTATGATATGACTGTGTCAGATTTTTTTAATTCAATCTATCTACAGCCATTGTCTGTCCACTGCTGGACGTAGGCCTCCCTCATACTGCGCCAACATTCGTAATGTTAATTCGTAAACTATAACAATTTCCTCACTATCAATACTAGACACGCGGCAGCGTGAGAAGCCAAGTCCAAGCAACAGGAACCGGGTGAAGCAGCGCCGTGTGTAATTGTGATTACACTAACGAATATTATTCACGAAGTCTAATCTTAAGGATCAATTTATAACTTAAGGTAATTCTATTTTTAAATATCAAACACTGTTGTAACAAAGAAAACAAAGAAATAGAGTTTTATATTTGTTTATATTATTTTTTCTTATAAATAGATTTCAGGATTATCTGCAGAACTCTTGGCATCCATTTAGATCTCAATCCTTTTGTCGGCGATATCCACAACCATGTTTATTCTTAGTATTGAACTTGGCTAACATTTTTCACATTTCTTTTTCCTGTGATTATTTTATTACAATTTCGGTCTGACATCTGGAGTTATGGTCTGACTTCGGTACGCTCTCGTTATCCTCAACTCTATATTTACGTACTAAAATAATTTTATTATGCTTACGTAAATTATTTCGTAAAACATAATAATATCCTTATTATCAATAAACACGTTCTCCACTTTCCTCAACGGTAGGAGAGAAGACAGACTTGTCTGACGCACAGCAGTAAATAAATATCACGGTATACGTGACACCAATTGACTTAGTCCCAAAGCAGGCAAAGCTTGGTTTATGGGATCTAGTCAACCCTTTAATTTTCATACGTACGTAATATTTGCGCGGATCGAGAACGTACAGTCAAGGTAACTCATGAGCCATCATGGAACCTTTTGAAAGGAAAAGTCATTACGATTTTCCTTGTTAAATAATGCGATGTCACTATGACGTTTACTGTGAAATTGTTCCATGGTGGCTCATGAATTAAAGTCCTTGACCGTACCCGGGACCTCAAGCTATCCGGCTTACACTGACTAGACAATGACGCGTTTTACCCGTCACGTTATTATATTAATGCACACTTAACACATTAATGCTCATGGTGCGTCAATTAGTTTGACAAACCGTAAACGTAGCGAGCGACACTATTATAATGACAGCATAAGACACGTTAGGGCCGGCGCTCACTGACGGCATGGCACGGCAGGTTATGCGTTGCGTCATACCGCATCATCCCTCGGCACGTCGCGGCATCGTGGTATCGAAATAAAGTAACATGAATTCTAAACTCATTGAAATAAAATTCAAAAGAACAGTGCGTGGAGTCCCTCCGCGCGGAAGAAGTGAAACTTCATAATAAACCAACCCGCTCCCAATCCGCCCCCAACCCGCTCCCAACCCGCTCCTAACCCGCCCCAACCCGCTCCCAACACGCTCTCAACCCGCCCCCAACCCGCCCACAACTCGCTCTCAACCCGCTCACAACCCGCCCCCAACCCTCGCTCAACTGCCTATAGAAGTTTTACTTCCAAAACAAACGTCTCGTAAACGTCAACTTGCGTTGCGTTGCGTACTAACGCAACGCTTGTTGGAAGTTGCATTAGAAGTTTCACTTCAATAACATGATTAGTAATAAAATCCTTTGCCATGACACGCCGTGCCGTGCCGGCAGTGAGCGCCAGCCCTCTCACTATTACTGCGTTACGCTGCGTTAAACGCCGGTGCGGATGGTATACTGTTTGAACATAACGCAAAAGTCGCGTCACTGCATTTACGATCCGTCGTTGTACTTTAACGCTTTCGCTGCGGGCTGTCAGACTCGAGGCTTCTTCAGCAAAAACGCACATGTGCGTTCAAATTACTGCCAATCTAGGACAGCGGCACTAGGTGAAAGTCAAAGAAACGCATACCTATATGCGTTCCCGGCAGTAACAGCGTTAAGCACCGATGTATTCAATTCGTAAGATTTGAACGTCAGATCTCAAGTTCAGGTTATAAATACGGCCTTCAAGTGAAGCTTAATTGAAATGTTTAGTTAGACATTATTTTTTAGGAATATCTGTCACTAAAATAGCATTTAATATTAATTTTTGTCTATGGGTCCGGTAGTTCAAGAAGAAGGATAGTACAATCTGAGCCGTAGGCCCGGTGAAACACAATTTAAAGTAAAGAGCTGACCTCAACTAATTGAAAATGAGCCATGCAAAGTTAGTAAAGAAAGATCTCCAAGGTGGTCCTATTAAATTTCCGTCTGGACCGACTGACTAATTGTTCAAATCAGCCGTTACTTCGCGGTGGTCCATATCCATGAAATGCTGTGCCGCGCCGTTGGGCTAACGAGTTCAAACTGATCGATGGTGACGCCGCAATGAAAAGCTACCCGCAGACTTCTCGCATGTGTACCTACTGTACACTTTGCACTTAAGAGGGTACCGAGCGCATCGCCGTGAAGTCGGGTTACTTTGAACCTGAAGGTGTAACTTTGGCCATTGGGATTAACTTGGGATAGATTTTATTATTACATTGAAATTATGGTACATTGCCATAATTTTTTAATATAAAACTGACCCGTCATTGATTCCTATCTCACCTGATGAAAAGTGGAGATGAGACCAAAGGCGGTTACCATTGATGGTGGCCATATGTATGTAGCCTACAAATGTATCTTTTCCAAATAAATAAATATGGTAGGTTTTAACGGACCACCCAAATTTTTATGTTTTTTGTTTGACGCTCTGTATATGTTGTTTTCATATGTGCCAAAATTACTCTTCAATGGGTCAATCAAAGTACCTCGACTTTACAGCACGCGGCCCGAATGACGGCTGGAGTTAACTGTGGGCGCGGTTAAAGTACTGTTTGTCGATCCTGAATGCACGACCTGATAATTCAAACCCACGTGTAATTGCCCTAAGGGATTGAATTATCAGGCAGTGCTTTATTGTCGTTCAGAGTCGACCAATACGGAGTCGCATTTTAGCTGCACCTTTAAGCGTAAACCACATAAAGAAGGCAGCGGGTCGGGCCGCAAGTGCGGCGGGCCTATTAACGTGGCTGTATATGAATAACATCTCACCGGCCCGCGCCTGCCGTCGATGTGCTATTCATATTACACCCCCGTAATTAGGCCCGCCGCACTCCCGACCCGACCCTCTGCCATCCTATGTATGGTTTAAGCCGTGGAGCTGCTATTTTTGATTTAGTTAGCGATTAAGTTGACAAAATGAATATTATTTTACCAATTTGAAGTTCAGCCGTCATTCGGGCCACGTAATACGCTTGGTACCCTCTTAACAACATCATTGCGTACCTGACCACCAACACATCCGTCCAGCCACGTTTTTAGCAATAAAAATAAATTCACACCTATGCCTCGCATACAAATCGTGAATTTTACACATTTGTGCATTACACAATATGTTGCACAATCCACACGCGTAATTATATATGCACATAATAACCTTGCTATGCTATTGTCAAATATGTACGCGGACGGTTAGTATTGCAAGCACGCGTATCGCTAAAGTACGGTCGCGGAGCACGAACAACTTCGTACAATGACCTTCACTATTTGTATCTATCTATCTGTCTGTCGTGCGTAAATTCCCATCTCATTCGTACAAATTCAAGTGTACGAGCGCAACGGAGAATATTTAATGCGAGCGACAGAGACACAAAGTGACAGGTCATTGTACGAAATTCTTCGTGCCTCGCGACCGTGCTTTAGCTAGCACCTTACCACACTAAAGCCTTATTTAGACGGCGAGAGACATAACGTCTGTCGGGTCAGCTAGTTTCTAATAAAAAGGACATAACAAAAAAGTATAGACGCACAAATACCTGGGGCTAAATTCAGGAACGGCCCAACACGGTTTGCAAGAGGATAGGGATGAACTGCTATTCAGGAACGCCAAAAATCACTGGTTTGCGGGAGGTTTGGGCTGAGCTTGGGATGAGCCTTTAGAACTAGAACTAGGAAAATAAGCCCTCCTCTCCTCTCGCAAACCGTGTTGGCCGTTCCTGAATTTAGCACCTGGCATATTATTGTCTAACGCGCGGACGCTTGCTATCGCATTCACTGTTTCTTTCTGTCAAACGGTATAAGATGATGATAGAAAGATATGGTGAAAACGATAACAAGCGCCCGCCCGTTAGACAATATGGCCTCTGGCAAATGAAAGTAATTAATTTAAATAAAAAGGATATTACATTAAAGTACAGACACGCATGAAGTTAACTTTTTTTGTCAAGTATTTGACATCTTTCTCGTTGAAGTTTCCAATAATCTAAGAAGTTTCCTATTTTTTTCAAAATTAATTCAAACCGCGCTAAAATGCTCAGTGGTCCGCATGTTTGATATACATAACTGCTCAACTTCAACATCTATAGCTAAACCGTTTAAATGAGGGTGAGCCAGGACTCATTTAAACGGTCTAGCTATAATGCCGCATTACAGAATATTTTTTTACGTGACACAAAATTAGTGTTCTAGTTCAGTTGATTGTGGACGATATAATGCATTAACTCAATTGTTTAAGTGGGTCTGATCAAATTTAGGATGCTCATATTTCGTTGAAATTAAATAGAAAACTTAATATATGGACACCCTAAATTAAACAAGACTAATTACAAATATTATTACGCTAATACATTTTAGTATGAGCTGAGGCGCTACTACGAAATTCGAAAATCGAAGTTCGTATCGTATTATCCCTCTCACTCTCGTGTCAAATCATATTAGCGTGAGCGGGACGGCACGAAACGAAGTTCGAATTATGCACTTCGTGGTAGGGCCTCTAAGCTAGGAACACAAATTTTGTATCATGTAAAAATGTAACCCAAGCCTTGTTTGTCTTGCGTTTTTTTTAATGTTTTACAAATTTTTGTCAGTCTTCAATAACTTACTAGTTAATAGTTTACTTACACACTACTTTGATCAAGGTAGCTCTCTATTACCTCTGAAAGATTGAATGATAAAAGACACACGGTTAGAAGATTTATTTGTGTCACTCCTTTGTTAGTAGGTACGTCTCCTTATAGAACCTAGAAATACTAACATTGCCTTGATTATAATTCCAAAGTATCTGTGTCAAGTGGTTTTCCGTATGTGTCAAGCCCAGTATCAAAGTAATACCAATGAAAAAATTGTTTCACTAACAGTAACATTGATCTTGCGCATTCTGTTAAGTATAGCAAAACACTTATGACGAGAGTTGCTCTTTAGCAAATCTGTTCATTTACTAACTATCGGATAACCTAGTGGTTAGAGAACCTGATTATGAAGCTTTGAGGTCTCCGTTTTGCCGCCTCCGGGTTTCGCAGTCCCTAACCTGACGTGGCGTTTCACGAGACTTCACCGTTTGAGAGGATACGATGCGAAACATATCCATATATATAAATATAAACGTAGTCCCCTGTTTCCTCCCGGATACTGACATTTGAGCAAATATTTTTTTAACGTAAAATCTATATTTACCTCGGCCATGTTTTGTTTTTTTTTTCCATATTCCTATTATCATAAGTGAGTGACGTTGAGATTGGGCGATTTTTATAGTTTTGAAGCTATAAAAATCGCCCAATCTCAACGTCATTTCCAGACACTCATCAAAAGAAAATTATTGATACTAACAATGAAACGAAAACAGGGGGGCATAGCTAAATCCTTCCTTTAACTATTTTAAACTGGTCAAGTTTTTTAGGAGAAAATAGGGGACTACGAAATACTGTTTTGATCAATTTGCAGTTGTCCCTTTCTTGCTGTACTAATACGGAGGGGTTGCAGTGAGACAGCGACATTAATTAAAATACCTATTTTTCAAAAGTCTCTCAGGCATCGTATCGTATCCTCTTGAGACGCCTTGCCGCCAAATCTTCCCATAGAGCGGGCTCAATGGAACATCTCTTCATACACACTACATTTTGATTAAGTTTATTTTAATGAAAATTATGAACATCGCTGTGTTTATTGTTTTACCCAGCTTTACGTAAAATTTAAGGCACTATCATTTTTCCTGAATTAAAAGCACCCTGCAGTAGCCTATAATAGTAAGTTCACCGCCCCCCGTTGTATTTTAATTAATTTACTGTTTTGTTTCAAAATAAATGAGCCTGCTTTATTGGCCCCAGAGGAACTATAATGAAATTAAAACCGCTGCTTCGATTAGTTACAAAGTTTGGACATGCCCGTGGACATTTTAGGGTTTGAAAATGAATTTTCAACTTCTGGGTTCTCGATTCGAGGGTCCCTTCGCTCGCACGTAACTTTAATTTCAGTTAACAGTTTTGACCGAAACAGCTGGATGTAGTGTCTTCGTCTGATGTTAAATTGCTCAACGATATTATTTTTAAAATACCCTTTTGTATTACTGGATTCATCGCAGTAGTTCCTTCTCTAGTTTCTTTAGCTTACAGGAACTACTACGGGGATTCTTTTGCACTAGATCTGTTACAATTAGAGTTGCCACTTCTTGATTTAAGGGTTACCAGTATTAAAAATACGCCTACAAAAACGGCATTGCTTGTAAAAAAAAAAACCTTTATATGCGCCCTCTCCCGACCCGGTCTCTTGCCAGAGTGCCCAGCTGTGGGATACATATATAAATAAATAAATAAATATTAGGGGACAATCTTACACAAATCGACCTAGTCCCAAACTAAGCAAACTAGACGACGATAAACATACTTATATAGATAAATAAATACTTAAATACATAGAAAACATCCATAACTCATATGGGAAGAGATGATGAAACTCTATCTAAAATTTGTATAGGTGCACTGTTTTGAGTAGTTTTTCTTGTGATCTTCGAATCAATCAATGCTCTGAGCTTTTTACATAGGTTTGTTGATTTATGAATGAATCCGGATATTACTCTTGCATTTCCTTAACCACCTTCCACCAGATATTACAGAGAGGGTGATAGCGATGGGCTTCCCCGCTGAGAAACTGGAAGGCGTGTACCGGAACCACATCGACGAAGTCTACAGGTTCCTCGAGAAGAAGCACAAGGATCATTATAGGATATACAACCTTTGCTCCGAACGGTCCTATGATTCTAGCAAGTTCCACGAAAGGGTAAGTGACACTTTACTTCTATTTTTACATAATGAAATCAAATTCATAAGGAATAAATATAATCATCTCAGATAAAACATTTGCATCTTTATCTAGAGGTGAATCTTGACTCTGGAGACATCCTTCTTTATCACTTATGACGAAGATTATGAATAACAAAGATGTATTTTGATAAAAGCTTTCCTAGTATTTTCTGAGGACTTAATGTTAAGAACCTGTGTTACTTCTACTATCGGCATATTGTGACTGCAAGATAAACTACGTCAATTGAAGTCACATCATTCACAGAAACTCTTATCTAATCTGCCCGCGAGTTTATTAGAAAGATTTTAGACACGTAACATTAGTTTGCTCGGCGATAATCTTTAAATCTTTTGGTAAGACTTTTTCTTTTCACATTTGTTTGAAAGATGGAGTTTGAACCGTAATTTAAATTCGCTTGGCGACAGGGATGCATAAATACAATAAGTTGATCGCGGTTATTTGCAAGCTGTGACAACAAATAAACATGGCCGCGCCTCCGAAGTGGAAAGTCGTATGTCTTAAAATATTGCATGCACATTACGCATTTCGCCGCTGCGGTGGTGCGGTGTAGTGGTGCTCACAATTTCGTACGTGTAGAATCGCACGCATTCACATGGCCAAGGCATCTACTTAAACAAATTCACAGGTTCTCTATCGCCGTAGGTGACTGCTTGTTGCTATGTTGATCGTCATCGTCGTATAAACCAAAACACGTCCACTGCTAGACAAAGGTAACCTCGAAATAGTTCCACAACGAGCGGTCCAGCGCAGCACGCATCCACGTGGTTTCTGCGACCTTCCTTGCGATCATCATCATCATCATCATCATCATAATTTCAGCCGAAAGACGTCCACTGCTGAACATAGGCTCGCCAAACAGATCGGTCCCGCGCCGTCCGCAGCCAACGCGATCCCGCAACTTTAATCAGGTCGCTCCATGTTCTTGTTCTTACGATCGGCGGTCCATAATTAATAATAATATTACTTCATTAATTAATTCATTTTTATTTATCTATTTTTGCTTAATTAGTGTCTTCTTGACGATGGATTTGGATTTTGTATCTGTTTGATTGGATATAAGTACATAGTTTTTGGAATTTTACTTAACGTATGTAATTTTTATTTAACCAGTCAGTTATTGCAGGTAATTTTCATGTTACAACGAAGCTTTCAGTCAGTCATTTTGTATAGGCAGTTAAATACTTTTTAAACTCCCTTAACAACAGCCTTACGAAAGCATCCAGAATTCGTGTACTACATTTAAGTTTAGGTCGAAATCTTTATGAACAAAATGCTTGTAATCTAAAATCGATAATGGCCTAAGTTTCAATGATAGAGAAAGTTAAGATCCCTGTTTATTTTCGAGAGTTCAGCCTTCCATTTAAGCCTTCCGTGGCATCAATGTTTTAATTTTTTTTTAAATAACTTTTTGTTGCCCGCGACTCTGTTAGCAAAGAGTTCGTTTGTCGTTATTCCGCGGAACTACGGAAACAAATGGAAACACACGGAACATGGAACTATGAAATTTTACGGGATGAAAGTACCTTATATGTTAATCCAAGCTGTAAACTATCGGTGTGCCAAATTTTACCAGAATCCGTCAAATCGTTTTAGCGTGAATGAGTAACAAACATCCACACATCCATCCATCCATACAAATTTTCACATTTATTATATTATGTAGTTGCATTAGTAAGGTACCTATAGGCAGCTAGACCGTTTAAGAGGGTTTATTCCTGCTGAGTTGGCAACGTTGCATTTTTGTTGGAATAATCGAGAAAAACGAACAAAAATGCAACGTTGCCAGCTCAGCAGGTATAAACCCTCTTAAATGAGTCCTCGCCCGCGCGGTACAGAGGTTGGGAGTACGACGACAAAGGGGGCCGGGAGAGGTGCGGGCGGCAAGCGCGCCTCATGTGCCTGCCGCCACCACCTGTCCCGGCCCCCTTTGTCGTCATACCCCCCAACCTCTGTACCGCGCGGGCGAGAACTCATTTAAACGGTTTAGCTATAGTACAGTAACCGCAGCCATAAAGATTGCACACGGTCTTTGAAAAATGACTGCAAATGTCCTTTTTGTGATGTGTTTTTTGTGTGTTACACACACACACACATAAACACACAAAAAACACATCGGTCTTTGTAAAAAAACTGCAAATGTCCGACATTTACCGAGTCTTTTCAAAGACCGTGTGCAATCTTTATGACCGGGTACTGCAGTGGCGAGGCGTGAATTTTTTTCCAGGTAAATCCGGACGAAAAAAAGCAAACAAAAATCATACCCCATTTCTTAGTAGCTATACTAGGTTATATTCTTGAAAACTAGTACTTACGTGCAGTAATTCGGTCCATAAGACTGCAGCATATTTATCCTTTCACTGATATCAGTATCAAAACAATATGTTACTTATACATGAATTAGACACTGAATTATAATCAGATTTACAACCTGACAGACGATAATATGTACGATTAAATTTCACCGATATTGCGCATCAACACTGATCTAATATTGTGTTTTTATTAAAATTATTTCACATAATTTTATTATAATATAAATAAACAAACTACAAAACACTGAGCGATTGACATGACATTACCTAATGTTGTCATTTCAATAAATACCACACCACAAACAAATCGACCGCGCTAGCGGATCACGTCCGGCACGTTCTATGGCTCCGAATCGTACATACAGTGACACATTCCGGCAGCGCGGCACAGCGTATACGATTTGGTGTTGTGCAGCGCGCTGAGCACAGCCCGTGGCGGTTTAATTTTGTCTGTTTATAAATCTTATTATAAAAATAGATAAAATATCGTACTTTCTGTTTTACACTAAAACTCGATATTTTAAAATTCAATTTCGCTCCAGTAATTTTAAATAAGTCTACGAATGGCTGCATGAATGTCAATTCCGTCGGCTATTCCAAGTGGGGTAAATTAATTAAAAAAAAAAGCTTCTGTCAAAGTGAAATTAAGCCTTATGCACAATGTAGAAAGTCTTTTTTTAAATGTGATAAGCCGATAGAGACCGGGTTATCTTCAGCCTATTCCATGCCTATTCTTACGGTCGACGCTTGTAGTGAATCTATGGTTTTATGAACGAATATTTACATGTGTGAGTGTACAATTCCTGCCGGAATATTGAATTTATGAATGACTGATTGGTCTTGTGGATATTTTGATGCGTTTTGTTACTGCACCATTTTGAAAAATACTTAAAAGTTTATTATGGAAGAGTAAGTCTCTATACAAACAATCGGTTACTAAGAGAAGCGTTTGGTTACTTCAAAATTTTAGGCAACCCGCCGGGGATTCGAGTTGTTAGCACCCTTCGCCACTGGGGTACTGTAAAGATGTTATGCTGTTGATGTTTATACGCACAAAATGTTATTATGGACAATTATGACTTGGGAATTGCCTCGAGGAAAACTAGACTATTCTTACTAAGGAAACTAATATAAATTAATGTGTAGGTATCCTGTTCCACCCTCGGCTCTATGGTGTGATTTGATTGCGCACTTATTATACCTATTACTAATATTATAGTTGGAATTTTATAAGCTAGGGGTTTAGGACTGCAGACCTCATCTGGTAAAGATAACATTGTTCTCGTTTGTTCTATTATGGGCGCACTACAACGCCGACGATCCACCTGAGTACCGCTTACAATGACGAAAGCCCTTTCTTAATGAGCTAAGCTTTTGCAATTTCAATCTTGTAACTTAGAGAAGACGGTAGCTATTTGTTTGAATTTTTTGTTACTTGGTCTGATTAGTTATTAGCGGTAGGCTTCAATAAACGAGAACAATGTTGAGTTCTGCAGTCCTAAACCCCCAGCTTATAAAATTCCAACTATACGTCGTCAATTCATCATCGAGTTTTTTATCTCCATTTTTTATTACGTATTTGGTACCACTACATAATTATTATATTGATGGTATATTATTATATTATAATAGTAAAGTCACTTTATAATGAATATAATGATACCTGTGACAGTGAAATTCCGTCAAATAAAAAACTTACACAATTTCATACATACTCGGATATGAATATGAATGAACCTTTAAAACAATACACTGGTTTTCTTTGCACAGACCTGTAAAAAGAAATTGTCGACTTGACATAACTCTACAAAGTGTTTTATAATTAAACCAGAATCAGCAGTCAACAACAATCAGTTCATCATCATCATCATTTCAGCCGAAAGACGTCCACTGCTGGACCCCCTCCCCAAAAACTCCCCCAAAAAGATAAACGACGAACGCTCCTGCGCTGCCCGTATAGAAGTGGTTCCTGCGACCTTTACCAGGGGCTAAATTCGGGTTGCGTTTTGCGTTGCCAAAAATCGCTGGTTTGCGAGAGGTTTGGGCTGAGTTTGGGATGAGCCTTATTTATTTGTTTGTTTCTTTATTTATTTTGAAGCTAATTAACAGGAGGCTCATCCCAAGCTCAACCCATTCCTATCCTCTCCCAAACGATTGAATTATCGCTCGCAAACCGTGTTGGGCCGTTCCAGAATTTAGTCCCAGATCGTCAGTCCATCTTGTTTGGGGGCCTTCCCACGCCACGTGTTTCGGGTCGCGGCCGACACTCTAGAAACTTACTGCCCCATCGGCAATAGATTCTACTAGTGTACGAGTTATGTGCCCTGTCTACTGCCACTTAACGCATACACTGCCACTTGACTTTCACAGGTGCCACCGACGCATATGTCCGTTCAAAATATATGAATAATTATGACAGCGGCACTGGGCAAAGTCCCGAAAACGCATATATGCGTCAGTGGCAGTGAATGCGTCTGGCGACTCAGAAATATTTCATATTAATTTTATAACAGCCATCATAGACATGTCACAATCTTAAAATGACACGTGTTTTTTGGATATTTCATAATTACAGAACTTATCAAGTGGATTACGTACGGTTTATCTTTGGCTTAGTCTAGTAATGATGAAATAACGAAATGCTCGAGAGTAAGCCAAATTGAAATTGGTACCTACGTCCTAACAAACATTGAACAAATACAGGGGGGATTCGTCAGTTTCTAAAGGTACGGCGGAAAACTACATTCTACCTTTTTATTAGTTTTTCTATTCAATTTCATATCCTCAATTTAAAGTCTAGGTACTTCAAATCCCAATTTAACAGTGTTGCCGCCACCACATTTTTTTTAGAAGTTGCTAGAAATTATTCAAAGAGTCACCAGTAAGTGGGAAATTGATTCCAAATGTAAGCTATAAGTAAGTTAACTGACAAAAAAGCCAATGAACTGAAGAAGCTGCTGACATAGTCCTGCATCAGATCTAGCAATAAAGTTTCTAAAGTGGGATAGGAACACTGATTTAACCGCGTTTGTGTGTAGTCGGAGTTTCGCTTCTATTAGGCTGCGGCTCCACTGAGGCGGAGACGAGCGGAGCTGAGAGGAGACGTGTGGGGATCGACCAATCATATTACATGAAATCCACATCTCGTCTCCGTTCATGTAATATGATTGGTCGATCCCCACACGTCTCCTCTCAACTCCGCTCGTCTCCGCCTCAGTGGAGCCGCAGCCTTATTCTTTATTCATAGACTGCTCATCTGTAGCTAAGCAGTGTACAAGAAATAATTCACCAATAGAATTGCTTTATTTCCCTAGTCTCGCTCAGCACAGCTTTTTGAAGTGAAACTTCTAATGCCACTTCCAACAAGCGTTGCGTTAGTTGACGTTTACGAGACGTCTGTTTTTGAAGTAAAACTTCTATAGACACTTGAGATTGGGTTGGGGGCGGGTTGGGAGCGGGTTGGGGGCGAGTTGGGAGCGGGTTGGGGGCGGATTGGGAGCGGGTTGGGGGGGGGGGGTTTAAGGGGTTACATTTTCCCTCATAGTGATATTTTTTATTATGAAGTTTCACTTCTTCCGCGCGGTGGGACTCCACGCACTATTTTTTTTTTCGTACAGCTAGCTTGCACACCTTAGCTACGCGCCTTACTAACACTAAGCACTAATGACGAAGTTATATGTATACCTACATACACGCATCACGGTTGTTTCCCCAAAGGGGTAGGCAGAGCAAACGAAACACTACTTTTACGTTCCGGGGCTAAAAGTTAGATAAAATCGGTACAATAGAGACAGGTTGCTAGCCATATGAGGAAGTTGCTTTTAGCTTTTTTCCGCCGCTTTTCGTGTGGATGTAGCATATTCGTACTGCACACGATTAAACTCATGTCAAACGCAACGCACCTACAAACTTGTCAAAACAAAACTGTCACGCAAACGCGAGACACGCACACAAGTAAACATTTCCCATGTCCATGTGGTCATTGCCTGTCATATTTTTTGGCACAGGGGAGAGCGCGTGTCATTATCATACATATAATAAATCTGTAACAAGTCGGTGTCTGTACATTGAAGATATTTGAGAAAAACTGTCACTAGGGCTATTTATTATCGCAGTAGAACCCGAAACAATGATTTTTAGAATTATTGTCTGTTTGTCTGTTTGTCTGTTTATCTGTTTGTCTGTGCGTTTGTGCGCGCTACTCTCAGAAACGGCTTAACCTAGAAAGATGCGGTTTTCACTGATATGTTGGTATTTTCTTGGATTAACATTTAGTGTTTGTTTCATTTGAATCGGTTCACAAAAGAAAGATACGTCTATTTTAAGAATTTATCGAACTATTTTTATAAGAGTTGTTATTATGAACGCGCTAATCTCAGGAACTACTGCTCCGATTTGAAAAATTCTTTCAGTGTTAGATAACCCATTTATCGAGGAAGGCTATATATCCTTCTGCATGTCAATGATATGCTGCCATCCGGCGGCATTCACTGTTATGCGGATGATAGTACGGTTGATGCCTCTTACACCGGCCGCGCCGGTATTTCTCGGGAAAACGTTATAGAGTGCCGAAACAAACTTGTGTCTGAAATTGAGACTTCCCTAAAAGAAGTTTCAGAATGGGGTCGACTTAATTTAGTCCGTTTTAACCCCACTAAGACACAGGTTTGCGCGTTTACCGCAAAAAAGTCTGCGTTTGTCGCGTCACCTCTTTTCGAAGGCACTCCCCTTGCTACCACAGCCAGTATCGGAATCCTTGGTATTGACATCTCGAGTGAAGTCCAGTTCCGCGACCACTTGGAGAGTAAGGCTAAATTAGCCTCGAAGAAGCTCGGCGTGCTCAACAGATCGAGACGGTATTTCACTCCAGCCCACCGCCTTCAGCTTTATAAGGCGCAGGTTCGCCCACATATGGAATACTGCTCTCATCTGTGGGCGGGGGCTCCCCGGTACCAGCTTCTCCCTCTGGATCGCATACAACGGAGAGCGACTCGAATAGTCGGCTGCCAACGAACTTCTGATGGGCTTGATTCCTTGGCGCTGCGTAGAGATGTAGCTTCACTGTGCATCTTCTATCGCATGTACAACGGAGAGTGCTCCGAGGAGTTATTCGGGTTGATCCCTGCCGCATCCTTCCGCCACCGCCCTACGCGACAACACTTCCATCCTCACCATCTGGATGGTTGGTTGTCTTCTACTGTGCGTTTTTCCAGAAATTTCCTGCCTCGCACAGCAAAGCTCTGGAATGAGGTTCCTGCTGCGGTATTCCCGGACCGATATGACCTTCAAGCTTTCAAAAAAAGAGCGTACTCCTACCTAAAAGGCCGGCAACGCACTTGTGACTCTTTTGGTGTCGCAGGTGTCCATGGGCGACGGTAATCGTTTACCATCAGGCGATCCGTCTGCTCGTTTGCCCCCTATATCATAAAAAAAAAAAAAAAAAAAAAAAAAAAATATCATCACGCTAACACCAATAGGAGCGAAGCGGAGCAGAAGAATGTTTCAAAATCAGGGGTTTTTGAAGTAAAACTTCTATAGGCACGCATGGTGGTGAATGTGAACGCGGGTGAGGGGGGTTAGCAGGGGGGGGGGGGTTGCGGAGGCGGGTAATTTTTTTTATATCGAGGAACTAAGGAGAGCCATAATTGATGAAATAGCGAATTTGTTAAAAAAATAAGCTGCCCAAATTACTAATTCCACGCGGACGAAGTCGCGGGCAAAAGCTAGTCCATCATAAATTCTTGCCAGTACCCAATGACAGCGATCAATGAGGATGATGGACACTAGACAGCCATTGCTTTTACGACTCGGCAGCGCTGCGAATGTTTTCTCTGTTCACTGCGGGTGCCGTCAAGTCAAGGTAACCGCCGTGCGGCGAGCATTCGGCCGCGCAATGAATAGAGAAAACGCTCGCCGTGCGTATTCGTAGCAAGGTAGGCATGTAATACCCACTTTACCAAAATGTGTCTTACTCTAAGTGTGAGGCCACACGAGCGTAATTTTGTGAGTTGTGAGCGGCAGAATTTCGGTTGCGCCATACATTGTGTCACGTGAGTGTCACGTGATGGCGCGGACCGAAATTCTGCCGCTCACGACTCAAAAAATTACGCTCGTGTGGCCTCACCTTAAAAGTGCACTCCCGTATCGTACACTTTTCTAAAATGCCTTTGACATGAGAAAATCAATTTCCAACCGAAAAAAATGCCACATACTAGTCACACATACTCGTTATGGAAAACTAATAACTATGGCTATATTGTAAAGTAACTAAACAATGAGAAGGCGTGTTCATGACTTTTTCCTTAAAACAAAGCGTAGGGAGGTATTCACCATAAAGTAGTAGCATCAGTAGTCACTTGCGGAAAGTAAATTGGGAGATTTCTGATGAATAACAATCGCTATGGTAAACATGTGGTCAATAGCCACTAGTAAATACTAATGAAAAAATGTGATATCGTCACTCTTTTCGAGGTAATTGATTATTGTTTAATTTATATTAGGATATTTTTTTCCTACCAGACTTTAGTTTCCCTCGTTCCTTTTAACCTTCCTTGTTTTTCCGTCATACCAATTCATTAGAAATACGCCCTGATAAGGCTGTAACCAGGAATCACCATTAGCCGGGTCTCCACTGGGCAAGCACATGAGGCATGATTTTGTTCTACACAAAGCTCAAAATCGCACCGAAAATGGCTGCCTCGCGAAGCGGCTTGCTCAGTGAAGTTCCGGCTATTCCGTGGTGGGCCAGCAGTGTGCGAAGAAACCCATCAATTGCAAAGCTTCGCTGGCTGACTGGAGTTAGGAATATGAAGCAATCCTATTGGTAGATATTTCCTTGCACACCTGGTCGATTCTGGTTTATAGTAAGTCATGGTAGATAGTGGTTTCACCTATGACCTCTCAACCAGATGGTCGTGGCTTCGGGCATGGGCTCGCACTTCTGAGTTTTTTGGAGTTTATGCGCGGAATTACATTTGAAATTTACCATGAGCTTTACGGTAAAGGAACAAGCAACATCTTGAGGAAAACCGCACACTTCGGCGAATAAATTCAGTGATAATTGTGAGGTTCCCAATCCGCACTTGGTTTGACCTGTGCCCTGCAGTGGAATGTATTTAGACCCAGATGATAACCTGGTGAATAAATTGCAGTGACAATGCGAAAAGGCGAAAAAGTTACGTATAGGCGGAGTCGACTTACAAAATGGGACTTTCTCACAATTAATCTCATGATGATTTCTTTGGCATATTATGTATGGGCATGACATGACATTTAGCTAAAAGCTGCTACGCGATTCAGTAGGAATAAAGACATCCTGACAACTAATTCTAAGACGCGATACTAGTAAAAAAAAAAAAAAACATTTTATTTTAACCCCGAAAACCAGAATAATTGTCAATTAACTAACTACAAAATCAGATTTTAGCTGCTTTATCATTATCATTTCAGCTGAAAGACGTCCACTGCTGAACATGGGCCACCTCCATGATTTGCCAACCAAACAGACTGGTCCTGCACCATCCGCATCCAACGCGTTCCCGCAGCCTTAATCAGGTCGTCGCTCCATCTTGTTGGAGTTAGTTACACTGCGTCTTCCGGTCCGTGGACGCCGCTCCAGAACCTTCTGGCCACATCGGCTATCAGTTATACGAGCGCTGTATCTTCTTGAAAACAAATAAATTAGTTGGTTTTAACTACCAATTGCTATACAAAATCTGTTGAAGAATCTTGTTTTTACAGCTCAGAAAAAGTACGTCAGTTGATTGGTGGCACTGTTCGTATTTTAGCCGTGTACCTAATGCAAATCAGCATTACGAGTATAAGCGGCTTCACCCGATTTGCATTAGGCTGCGTTTCCACCAGAGATGTATGAGGATGCGTTGCGAGGGATGTGTCTGTCAGGAATCAATAGAAACACTTCATTCACTTAGGACCTTTTAAATGAAGTGTTTCTATTGGTTCATGACATGACAGACACATCCCTCGCAACGCATCCTCGCACAGCTCCGGTGGATACGCAGACGCAGCCTAACACGGCTAAAATACGAACAGTGGCAAGTGGCCTAACAATTAAAATCCTTGACTGTACCATCATCCCTGTTCCATCGGCTGTACCTGGTCGTAGATTATATATTACTAGCTGACCCGGCAAACGTTGTTTTGCCATTATAAATTATAGCCTACGACCTATTCTCAGACATACCGAATGTAGAGAAAAAAGTTTCATAAAAATCGGTCAAGCCGTTTCGGAGGAGTTCGGTAACAAACACCGTGACACGAGATTTTTATATATATTATATTAGATATATATATATATATATACATTATCTAATATATATATAGATATATATATATATATTAGATAAGGTTGTGTATATATCACAAGTCTGTTTACATTTTAGCAATCAATTTACGCATTTGTTATCAATACCAACTTAAATTAAAATAACGTCAATACAATATTTTGGAGACGATACCGATTTGCATGAGACGAACCGTTCTCCGTTTAACTACGCAGCTTTTTATCAAGTTAATCCTGCTAATATTGTTGTTATTAGTTTATGAGTATGTGTTGGCAAAAAAAATGACTGCTGCTAATGTAAAAAAATGTGAAAAAAATAAAAATCAAATGCCAAACTACAGGAGCTTTTGGCACTATTCAAAAGCAAAATCCAAACATTCTATTGCTTTCTTTCGGAGGGTCGGAGATAACAAATAGTTCTCACACTCTAGACTAGATGACGCCACCTTGCACTGATAGCGATATCTTATCAAAGTTATCATGGTTCTTAAAGCTTCATTGGACGGTGGGAGAATCGTGCGAGTTACGTTTACACGGCTGGGCCGCGCGGCTTTGAATTTATAAATGATCAATCATCGACAGCAATGTACAGCAACCTGCCAGTTGTTCCTCGCGCCGTCTCAAGGCTTCACCTTGTTACCGCGAACTGACTAGCAGTTTCTATGAAATGCACGCCTCGTGTACCGATAGCATTGCCAGTTGTCAGTGAAGGTCATTCAACCTGGCTATCCGGCCTGCCTGGATTTGATAAGGACTTGATTTCTTTCGGTTGGAATGCATCGATTCAGCGATTTTTAGCGGGCAATTGATTGATACAGGCGTTTGTTTGCGGAGCTCCATGTCAATGACTTACAACCTGCCTTGTTTCGCCGCTCTTACACGTGTACAGTCAAGGAATTTAATTTCCTACCCACCTAAGTTTGAATATCGTACGGCAAACTGTCACCATAAGAGCTTAGCTTTTGACGTGTTCCAATTTACATTTCGACCTTAGTGCATTGCGAATATTACACGAGATTTTTACGAAAAGGGTAGAGGGAATTAAGTTCCTTGACTGTACGACAGCTCATGTTTGTAATGCTGATCAGCTTTTGCCCGCGACTTCGTCCGTGCACTATTCAAATTTGAGGTAAAGCTTCGTCATCTCTTTCATTGGTGGGTCAGTCCCAGCCTATATACGTCCCGCTGTACGGCACAGGCGTCCTGTCAGAATGAGAGGGCTTGGCCTGTAGTAGACAGTTTGAAACTTTGTCTCATCATCCCGTACTGATAATGATATGTTTTAATAATGTCTGTTTCCTCATCATAGGTATTACTGTCAGGGATACGGACAGCTTGAGCGGGGTTAATGCACGGCTGACTATTTCTCGACCTGAAAAATACGACAATAATGCGTGACCTGATGATTCATGCAGCCCTCATGTAATTTACTATAAGAGCGTGAATTATCAAGTCGACAATTACTGGTCGTACATTAACCTCACCCGACAGCTTGATTCCTTTTTCCTTGTTTGTCAGGAAAGCCTATACTGCTGCACCTGCTAAAAAAAAACCGCGGCCAAATACGAGTACGACTCGTACATTGAGGGTTCCGTACCTCCGTGCAATGTTTTAAAAACAGTTCAGCAAAGAATCAAGCACTAAAATCGCAAAGTTATAGGTAGGTTTTCGAAAACATACAAACTGCATGGGTCGCTCTGACGCGTATGCGGCGCGGCCATGGCTATGGCAGTTAGGGCCCTCGCCTACGGCGACTTTTTGTAGCGATGCAGTAGCGATGCAGTCGCGCGTTCGCATCGATACAGTCGCGATGCGGTCGCTAGCTGTGTACCCTCGCCCACATAATACGATTCAGTCGCGATGCAAACGCGATACCGTCGCGCTTCTGACGCGATGTAAACGCGATACCGTCGCGCTTCTGTCGCGATGCAAACGCGCGGTTCTCTACTAACGCGCCACCCTCCCTCCGTTCCCTCCCCGATGTCGTCCGACACGGTCGCGCGTTTGCATGGATACAGTCGCGATGCTGTAGCGCGTTAGTAGCGCGTTGGCATCGCTTCTATAGCGCGTTACAAATGCGACTAACGCGCGTTAGTAGCGATGCTGTCGCGCGTTTCGTAAACGCGCGACAGCATCGCTACAAAAAGTCGCCGTGGGCGAGGGCCCTTAATCGTTGCCTAGCAACTGTCAGCTGTCGCTTAGCAACCAGTGCCACAGTTAAAAACGCTGAAAAAGACACGTTTCTTGTATGACGACCCCCTTTATTTTTTTTACTTTCTTTTACTTTTGTATTTGTTGTTAAAGCGGCCATAGTAATGCATAATCGATGAACATTTCAAGTGTCTAGCTATTACCGTTCAAGAGATGGATCCCTGTGACAGACAGACGGACGTACAGACAGACAGACAGACACCCTTTTACGGAACCCTAAAAAGACAGAAATAGTATGACATGCCGAGTTAGTAACCGGTGAATAGCAAATCAATGCGCAGTGCCAGATTTGAATATGAAATTGAGAACTGCGTATTTCCACATAGTAACGTCTGTGACCTGCTTGGTTTAATTCGTAATTCTATTCTAGCTTATTCAATACAATACAAATATTCTTTATTGATCACCAAAAAAGTACAGAAAAAATATTAATAACAATAAAATGTTACCCAACCCCTCACCCCTTCCCTCTTCCCCTCCCTCACCCCCTTCCCCTGTTCCCTTTCCTTTAGGGCCGACAACGCACTGACATCGCGTAAAGCGCTGCGGGTGTCTATGGACAGTGGTGATCATTTAACATCAGGTGACCCACTAGTTCGTTTGTCTGGCCTTTCTAACATAAAAAAAAAAAAAATCAGGCTGACAATAGGCGGTCTTATCGCTCAAAAGTGATCTCTTCCAGACAACCAATAGGGATGTTGACCAATCAACTGACGTACTTTTTATGAGCTGTCAAAACACATTTCTCCCATAGATTTTGAATGGCAATAGCAACATATGACGTCACTTGTTCGCATACTCAATCAACTAACTATTTATTTGTTTTAAAGCAACAAAAAATCTAATTTTGCAGTTAATCGAAAATTAATCTGGGTTTCAGGGCTAAAATAAAGCGATTTTTTACTGGAGTCATGTCTTCGAATTATTTTTTAATGGTGTCAACATCCATATACTGGATACATGTACAAATATGAACAGGTTTGTGTAGGTAGCGGAAACTACAGACAGGAGAAATTAAGAGAGCAGTGAAGGATTTAAGAGATATTCGTATCACTATCGATATTATAAATTATGAAACATGAGAATACTTTTCTTACTCTTTCACTCTAAAATGGCTGGACGGATTTGTATAAAAGGTATGCACATCGCTGGAACTCTGGAATAACACATAGATTTTTTTTATCCCGATATTGCTACGGGGTAGGGATTTACGCACATGTGTTTTCAATAACAGGTTCCCTTGTCCATAACATTATGCCTTATGCCATAAGGCTTATGGTACCTAAATTTGGTAGTCATAATTTAGTTAGTCGCAAAAACGTTAATTTCAGTATTTTTGGTAAGGTCATTTATAGGTTATTGAATGCAGTAAGTTAGCTTATAGTCAACGGAGAAGAGTCAAGAAGTAAATCCCGACACATTGTACAACTATGAAGTTTCTAAATATTGACAAAGTCAACCATTCAAAAATAAATGATATTACATACTTGTTGCATTGCGTGTGACAGAACAGTAAGTATAGCATTTTTTTCCTACGGGTGACATTGTCAATTATTCGGAAACTTCATAGTTAAGTGCAATGTGTCAGGATTTACTTCTTAGCGGCCGTTGACTAAGTATTGGTTAGATTAATGCAGTGTTTTTCAAACTTTTTCAAGACGTGGCCCCCTTTGGTTTGAAAAATATTTTTCGACCCCCTGCTTACCTCCACTTATGCTAGCTACACACGTAACGATATATCGTAGCGATTAATCAGTGCAAACCAATTTGCGCAGATTTATCGATCGTGTGTATGACAAATCGTTGCAGATTATTGTCATACACACATTCGATAAGTCTGCGCAAATCGGTTTGCACAGATTAATCGTTACGATTTATCGTTACGTGTGTAGCTAGCATTACAGTTATTTGTATTGTCTGACATTGATAATACAAACATTAAATAATCATATAAAATAACGATGAGAGTATTTGATAGATACTGCGACCCCCTTAAGGGGCATCTGGGCATCTTGAAAACCACTGGATTAATGAAATAAAAATACTGTAGGGTACTACTAAACAAAACGATACCTGTGTCGTATTCAAAAAAAATTCTACATAGTTAAGGGCTTAATCAAAACAAAATAACGATCGCTTCCTTTGTGTCACGAAAGTTAGTCATACAAAATATATGGGTAACATTCGTCACACAAAGGAATCAATTAACTTTTGTTTTTATTAAATCCCTTAATTGTGTACACTTTTTTTGAAAACGACTCACCTTCGGAACTTTAAATTTTATGACAGTCGACGACGTTAAATTAGGTTACTTTAATGTAATAAAAAAATATGGAAAATTAAATTAATGACAAATGAAAATTATGGCAAACGATAAATTAGGATTTTTTTTATGGCAGTCAATTTAGACCCCATAAAATTTTCCTAGGGATAAATAAGTTAAAAGTTTTCATTGTGAATATTTACTAACAAATGCATAATAACATCCACATATAGAGTCGAAACGGTCATACATTCTTGTATTTATGCAATAATTTTTCCTGTTACATTTTTATAATCGCTATTTCTTACAAGCTCCTTCAAGAATTATTTTGTCTGGCAGTGGAATTGAAATTCCGGGATTTCTCTTAATTCCAATGGGAATTCCCAATAATGAATACCGTGGTCTTCATTATACACCGTGTGACGAACACCCGTGCAAAATTGAATGTCTCCAAGCGGTTGAGATTTACGCATGTAAAATCCCCATCCCATTGGAATATCGGGATAGAAAGTAGTCCATGTGTTATTCCAGAGATTCAACTACTTCTTTATTAAACTGTTTTATTTTTCTACATAGGTACGCACAGTCGAAGAAACTGAATCGCGTACCTACTAGGGTGGAACCTCATCACAATCAATTTCCCGATGATTTCTTTGGCAGATGTAGATAATGTCAAAATGACATTTGGAACAAAAAGGTTCCTCCACCCTGGTACGCAATTCAGTTTCCTGGACTGTACCTAGTTTGTACGGTCCTCTACGTATTTTCCTTGATTTCTTTTGAATTTTCCAGTGCTTTGGTTATGTTATTGTAATCATCATCATCATCATCATTTCAGCCATAGGACGTCCACTGCTGGACATAGGCCTACCTCATTGATGCCCAACCATTACGGTTGAAAGCGACTTGCATCCACCTTGAACCTGCGGCCTTCACCAAGTCGTCCGTCCATCTCGTTGGTGGTCGTCCCACGCTGCGCTTGCCAGTCCGTGGTCTCCATTCGGGAACTTTTGGGCTCCAACGGCCATCTGTTACTGTAATGCTGTTAATTTTGTTGATACATAAATAAACAAATATGTACATAACATACCAATTTTAATCCAAATCCGTTCAGTTATGGGGAATGATTAACAGCACAAACTTGTACGTTTATAATCTCTGTAGTTCAGTGGATTAGTGGGATAATTAACATCGTTTAAAAATAATAGCTCAATACATGTTTTTATGGGATAAGATTATGTACCTACATATAAATGCAAATTGTTTACAAACACGCTCAGGACGTGCCGAGAGGCGAGTCGGAAGTTACGCAAAAGATTGGATAACATTAATTCGGTTGTTTACCTTTTAATTACATGTGTTCGAGTCATAATGTGCTGCTAAGTAGGCGTTTTGCATTGATTGAATCAATTCTTTAATTAACGCGTTTTATATGATAACGGTGTTAGAGCGTAGGTGTGCCTGGTGGTGGAGCGGAGGCGTGGTGGTCTGGTGGTGCGGTGGCGGTGACAGTTGTAATATTCTAACTTGTAATCGTATGAAAGGTTATGCGGTACCGAACCGCGAACTCGCTGTCTGTGCGTTTGTGGCTTAAGCGTTAAGGCGTTGTGATGCGTCGCCAAAGGGGAAGGCAGATGCACTCTAAAGATTCAGAAAATTGTGCCTGCAATGATGTTTTCTAACAGACAAACTAAAATGTCCTTCCCAGGGTCTCACTATCTCCATATCAAATTTGTTCCAAAACGGTTCAGCGGTTTAGGCGTAAAGAAGTAACAGATAGACAGACGAGCGTTACTTTCGCATTTATAATGTTAGTAGGGATATAATAATTTAATAACAAAGACCAACATACAGTCGAATTGATAACCTCCGCCTTTTTATGAAATCGGTTAAAAAATTACAGTAAATGTTCACCCACAGCCTCCGAATTGAAATGCATAATATCGCATTCAAATTAATAGCTCATACATAATAATCGATGCCAGCCAGGCTGCACTGTGATATAACGAGCGAATAATTTTATGACATAACAACAGTTATCTGTCATTATCTTTATGAGCGCGATTAAATTTGTGTGTCACATTCGTATTATCAACCTCTATCGTCGGCTGATAAAGCGTTGTTCACTCTAGGCTGATTTGTATCACAATATGGGACTGCCATACAAGTATGATAAGTTGAAGAGAAAGCAACGATATTTTAAAGCAAGTACCTGGGCGACCGAGCTCTGCTCGGGCAGAAACTCGGTACCATGCGTTTTCCCAGAAATAAGACCAAGCTAGATCAATTTTTCATCCCCGAAAACCCCCACATACCAAATTTCATCGAAATCGTTGGAGCCGTTTCCGAGATCCTGATTATATATTTGTGGGGGAGGGGGTTCGGGGGTTTCAAGGGGGGATGAAAATTTCATTGGTTTTGCCGTAGGATGCACAGTTTTCAAGATATTTGACAAAAACACCGGAGGGGTTGGGGCACAGAAATAATTTATTATTATTTCTGTGGGTTGGGGGGTGAGAGGGGGGAGGGGGGATGCGTGGGAGGGAGCGTGGAGGTATCAAAGGGGGATGAAAATTTCATTGATTTTGCCGTAGGATGCACCGTTTTCAAGATATTTGACAAAAAACCGGAAGGGGTGGGGGGGGTGAGCCACGTTAAACTATCGTCCGTAAACCGACTTTACAGACAACCGGTTTTTCTTGTTCTTTGCTCCCAATAGGGAACGTGCACATAGACGGTGCTGCCAACTGGTGTCATAAGGGTGCCATCAATTTGAATGCTTTACCTTGATAAGTTTGTTTTACAGTCCGCATAGTGTCTCTTTTGTCGCATTAGTGCTGCCGCCTATAGTTACTGCATGTTCCCTATAATACTTTTTCTCACAAAAAACTAACTTTTTCTCACAAAAGAAGAAACTTCGTTTTCTCATGAAAAATAAACTTAAAAAAAAATCTAAAATCCTTAAAAAAAACGTGGAATCGAACCGTCCGTCCGTGGAATCGGATCCGCGACCACCCGATTTCTACTGTGCTATTATGATCTGCTTGAAGCCGGCGAAATTTAGCTTTGTATTCTAATGCAAACAAAAATAGCCGGAAAACACGAGTAAAAGCGGTTTTCTGAAAATGAAACATAGCTAGATCAGTTTTTCATCCCCGAAAACCCCCACTTACCAAATTTCATCGAAATCGTTGGAGCCGTTTCCGAGATCCTGATTATATATATACAAGAATTGCTCGTTTAAAGGTATTAGATTGGGAATGTCTAAAAAGAATTACCAGTGGTTTTTATATTTTTTTTTGTATAGAAAAGTCAATTATAAGAAACTAATTTCAATATTTTGTCATTTAGTTCTCTACTTTTTTCAAAATTAATTATTGAAACTATTTTAGTTGATGACGTCAGATTATAATTGAGGGCTCCCACAATGCCAAATTTCTAAATCTATCTAAATGCGTACGATAAGGCTACTACCCCTTTAATTGTTTTTTGCGTAGTGGTACACTATACACTGTGTCACTTTACTGGCACTGACAAAGTGCTAGATGTCAGACAGCGGGTCCAAATCAAACTCCGTAGTATAATCCACGCGTAAATTGTGAAGAATTTTAACCACATAGAATAAAGTACGACTTGAACCGGTCACGCAATTTACACCAATGTCAAATGAAGGTCATTGCTTATTTGTTATATAATAAATTCATTACATAATATTAAAATTAAATAACTACAGAAAACGATTTAAAAAGCATTCATCTCGAAATGGTTTTCGATTTTCTATACATTGCAAAAAAATAGACATCCCCAATTCGTGATGCTTGTAGAACCATTTCTTCCTCTCATACAAGTGTAAGAAGAACGCGTTCATTCTCATAGATTCGAACTCTTACGGTTACATACTGTTTGGTTTCTAAAGATCTTCCAAGACTTCCATCCAAAAGTATTCAGTTTGGGACTGTCGATGAGTTACCAACATAGTTGTGGATGGGTCTTAAAGATTTTAGCTGGTTCGGGATCTTTTAGGGCCACTTGCTGAATGTAGGTTAAAAAAAGATACATCTTTGACCCTGGGTTATGGGACTTATGAGTGAGAATTTCATACATTTTGACAATCCTTAACATTACACTGATTTAGCCCTTAACTCGGACTTATATACATAGTTAATTCTGGTCTGAGAAAGCTTTTGATAGAGTACAACATAAAAAATAGTAGAAATTAAATGAGTGCGTCATTTTGTTCGTGGCTGCCACATTTTGTCGTGAAATGTTGGATTATGGCAGCAATATCGTAAGTCAATTTCTGGTTCATTTTCCATCTGTTTTCCTATAACCCCCGACACAAAGAGACCCGTATAAGTTTGACCGCTATGTGTGTGTGTGTGTGTGTGTCTGTCTGTGGCATCATAGCTCAGCGGGTAAACCAATATGGATGCGGTTTTTTTTATTCGAAAGCAGGATTCTTGGCGATGGTTCTTAAACATTCTTCATCAAAATCTGTTCAGCCGTTTCAAAGTTATAAGCTCTTTTGTTAGCTGCAGAAGGGATCTAAGACGCATAATGGACATTTAACTACATACTTTATTTTCAAACAAAAGTGCGAACAAATTGCGTTGGGAGTTTTTATTTTTTTTACTTTATAGTTATGTTTTATGTCGTACTCTAAAGGTACTGCACAAATCACTTACTTTAAAAAATCATGATCATGAACAACCTCTCGTCGCCGGGGAATGTAAACAATTCCATTTTCCCTGACACACTCAACCCGGATTTCATTCATCCCCATGGAAGTTATGTCTTTTTAATTGAAATTGTGGGACTGTGAAAAAATATACCCTCAAGTCTTTTGTAAAGAATCTGGGAAGTCTGCAGAATACTAATCAGCGCTCGGCGGCGGATTTGCTCTTGCTAGCTGTTTTCTTTTTACTACATAATTTAACAGCGGAATTTATTGACTACAATTGCTTTTCTCCTTCAACTGTGCTATTTGAAATTTTCTTAACGCGTAAATCTTATTATAGTCGAGTTCTGCCGTGATATTTCTTTGGGAAGTTCCCAACAGTCGTATCTGGGTAGCTAGGTATTTGTCCTCTTATTCAGCATGGTTCTGCATACGCGGAATACGGAATTTCCCTACTGACGAAACTAGCCTTTCAACATTTTTTCGTTAGTGGCAAAAACGCACGGTATTTTATACTACTTACTAGGGTTTTTAGGGAAGTGCTTCGCCTCCGCGGAGGCATAGCTTAACCCTTTTCCAGGCCCCGTATTTTTAGAGGTGCTAGTGCTACTACAAAACTATTCATTGTGAATTACCTATGCAGGATTAATTTAAAAGCAAAGCATATTTTAAAGAAATTCAATTGATTTTCCACCATATTGTAAATGAGCAAGGTCGAAACTTTGTGTAGATTTATGTGGTCGCTATGTGCGGTATGCATGGAAAAGGGTTAACGGAGACTCCGCGGAGGCGCTCTCTCTCTCTTTCTCTTTGAAACAGCTGTTTTTCGGCTTTGTCACCTTCCAAACGATTTCTAAGGGGTTCATAAATTAAACGTGAGATTTAACGTACAGAAACCTTCGTTACAACTCCGCGAAAAAATACGGAGGCTGAGGTACAGTCGGCCAAAAATATGGTCTACCACCCTAGGTCGCTAGGTCCCTAGGTAGGTATTTGCACGTCATGATACAACGAGGTTTTTTTATACAGAATTTTGTTTGTGCTGATTCCGGTCCAACAAGTTTGATGCACGGATATGAAGGGTTTGACTCAAAATCAGCGCTGTAGCAGGCATCTACTACAGCTTATGCTGAGTCAAATTCCTTTTCAACATCTACAATTATGTTTTTTGTTTTTATTGTTATTGTTGTTCTTTTTATTTTTCTCAGTGTATTAGTCAGTGTATTTTCTTTTTTGATGTCGAATAAAGTTATGTCTATGTCTATGAGGTGGATTTTTCCTCGCAATAATATGCTATCAGTGACTAATGACTTCACTCAGTTGGAAAAGTCAACCTTAGCGATATTTAGATCTCACAGAAACTTTTGTCAAAATTGGTAGATTACTTTCTTGACTGAACATACAATTTGTTTAGAATAACATTTTATATTTAGACAAGAATAGAGGGCGCTGCCCAGGAACCGTAACCACACAAAACCAGCCAAAAGTAACATTGCAAATGTAATTCTTGAAGATACGGTACATATTTCTAACGGGGACGAAGGCTAAGTCCATAAAGCGTAAAACACATAGGACGGCAGCTGGTCAGGAGTACAGCAGGCCTATTTTTTTTTACTAGTTGGTTTAAGAACTCAAAGGTCCAGGAACTGTCCAACGGACAGGGCAATAGCACTATTAAGTGCTCTTGTGTCCGAGGTTCAGGCTACCAATGTGTTTGCTGACAAATGGGGCTTATATTAATAACTAAGATTAGGTTATTTTATTTCTAACAATCTAGACACCTTGGTAAATTACTGTACAGTAAAATTACATAAAGTTTACCACTGACAGATGGTTTGCCTTCATTTCATATTCAACTTTAACGACCTACAAATGAAGCCAATTTTAGAATACTGTTACCCACGTTTGCAGATTTTGTAATAGCTACTTTATTTGTATGGCTTTAAAGTTGGAAATAAAATGAAGGTAAGCCATCTGTCAGTGGTAAACTAAAAGTAAACGTATTGTAAGCCTGTTTTGTCTACACTAATATTATAAAGAGGAAAGATTTGTACCTATTTTTGTATGTTTGTAATGAATAGGCTCAAAAAGTACTGGGCCGATTTAAAAAATTCTTTCACCAATAGAATGCTACATTCTTCCAATTTGACATAGGCTACATTTCATTTTGAAAAAATTAGGGATCCTTGGTAAAATTTGAACAATGTAACCGAAGGTGTAGAAAAATGAGTCTTAAAATGTCTTTCGTCGAATGCGCTGCCGAAACTATTAGCGATAGAACAAAATAATGTACAACAATATTGAAGAACATCATAATGTCTACAAAAAACTCCGCGGTAGCATATGTCCAACTATTGTAGTTATGTCACTACAACAACTTTTTTCATTTTAAACATTAATGAAAATGCTAACCAAATTCAAACCATGCTATTTATGTGTTTATATATTAGATAAAGTGATTCAAGAGGAAGGTTTACAAGTATAATACATGCATAATATAGTTGTACCCGTGCGAAGCCGGGGCGGGTCGCTAGTAATTTAATAAAATAAGACCGACGGCGGGCGCGAGGCGGTGTGATGTTCGCATACACCCGATACCGACCTTTTGCCGTCCTGTTTGGCTCATGTACCCCTCCGTGTCATTCCAGGTGGTGCGGTACGCGTTCGACGACCACACGCCTCCGAACATGGAGCTGATACTGCCGTTTTGTGAGGACGTGCACAGCTGGCTGAACGCGGACCCACGGAACGTAGCCGCGGTACATTGCAAGGCGGGGAAGGGGCGGACAGGTCAGTAAAGAAATTATTATTATCTTAATGGGTCGTACAGATTTTTCTGTTCGCGTCTCTACCTGTGGACGTGGCAAAAGTTAAGTGGTCTATAGGTACTTAGTTTCCCAACCTTTTTATGGACTACCGCCCCCTTTAAAAAAGAAAAAAATATTTGATTACTCAAGGCTTCATATGGCAAAAAAAAAATTACATAATCTTAATAAAGTATTATACACCGTGAAATTTTAGTGGTTGTTTTCCCGAAACAAGGTGATTTAGTATCGATTGTACAATCGATTTATAATTACTATTTTGACTAGAGTCAAAAATCCAATTGTGAAAAACGAAAGCCGAAAATGACCGCAAACCAATAGTAACGCTTCGTTGGTACCTAACCTATCGTACGATCGTACGCTACTTGTACCAACGAAGCGTTACTATTGGTTTGCGGTCATTTTCGGCTTTCGTTTTTCACAATTGGATTTTTGACTCTAGTCAAAATAGTAATTATAAATCGATTGTACAATCGATACTAAATCACCTCGTTTCGGGAAAACAACCACTAAAATTTCACGGTGTATATGTAGTAGTAGTATGTAGTCGCAGTACTGAATGTTAATCAATTTAAAAACCGATTAGACCAACACATTAGCAGTACAAAGAATACTTGACTAAGGAAAAGCTAGATACAGGCACCTATCAGTTGCCCTCAACTGCCTGCCTGATAATATAAATAATAATGGTAATAATATTATTTGTTATTTTTTTATTTGGTTATTTAATTTTAATTTTGATGTAATTTTGATTTTGAATTTTATTTATTTTTAGTTTATTATTATTGGCTGTAATGTTTTTTATTGACCTGTAATTCATGTATTTATAAAGTTACACTTTAAAAATAAATAATGAAATTTAAATTAAACAAATATTGAAGGGGGGCTCCTATACATAAAATAATTACATGTCACAGTTAGTAATTGTCTTACATCTAAAGTGTTAGTACCTATGCATTATTGCCTATTATATGCAGCGCACTACAGTGGTTGAGATACGCTCCATCCAGCCTGCCAGCAAACATTGCTAGGATGCTGTTGGTGCTAGCCCTCACCCTGCTAAACAATGAGCCTGCTCTTTTACGCGTGATGGCAGAGAAGCTGTCAACGCGCGCCTCCGTGAACATTGCTGACGCGGTGCAGTGGCGAGGTAGCCTCATCATCTTAAATGAATTATTATAATATTAGACTCGCAAGGCGCTGTACTGTTTCTGCGTATAACCCACAGGCTACTCGTATAGAAGGATGTGCAAAATGCTCTGAACAATGTTACCTTTACGGCAATTGAGCTACACGTGAACCTCACGCACTCACGCTCCCGTTCGACATCAGATAATAAATATTTGTTTAACAATACTTATTTAAAACGTCTGACGACGCTGTAATGTGGAACATTAACCAACTTAAACGAGTGGGAAAAGCCAACACCTTTTAAAAAGCCATAACATTCCACCCCCCTTGACATCTCAATGCCCCCCTGGTCGAGAATTCCTGCTCCGAGCTGTTTTATTCCACTAATTCATATGCTACTGCCGGCCACAGGAAGACATGGATGTCAGTAACTTGTTTAGTACAGAACACATACAATGTACTGAAAAAAAACACATCATCGAAGAAACATCACATTTTAACATTATCTAGTATACATCGAAATAATGCCCATTAGGGATAACGATGATAACAAAAAACTATTCCGAGATGCAATTCTAGTAGAAAATACTTTATTTTGACCCTGCAAACCAGATTAATTTTCAATCAACTGTAACATTAGGTTTTTCCCTGCTTTCAAACAATTAAATTGTTAGTCGTTTTAAGTATTTATTGCAAATCACACTACGAACATGGATGTTATTATAATAGGCAGGTATAAAATGTGACGCCCTGTTAGGGACTCAGAGGGCCAATTGAGTCTATTAAATATTTTAGAATTATATTAGGTATATTAATTCTATGAACACAATTATCTGATATAAATATTTATATAATTGGTGGTGTCATCAAACTTATTTCATATGGATGCCTATCAGTCTGCTCGTATGTACTTAATCTGGTGCAATGTCATCCCTTGCATCGTCACTCACAAATCTCACAATAGGCACAAGAATCCGAAGAAATGTTCCCATCTCGCTCCCTCGACAAAAGAACATCGCCTGTTTCCATGCGAGATCTTTTCAATGAGATTACAGACTGTAATGTAGCAACTTTTGTCACCGCTTTGTCATTCCACACGCGAAACACATAAAGGTATCTGAAGATAACAATATCTCTTGTCTCCATACGATTCAAAGGTTAGCTACCTAAGTATTTAACCGTATTATAAAAGAATATTGAACTGTATTTATTACCCGCACCAATCTTGAAGGTTCTCGTGGGATCTGTTAGATAGGTACGTACATAAATAAGGCGATGTCTAAGGTCGCAAATTATACGTGGGACGCATTATTCCCCGTTCCCGGGTTTGCCCGTCTTTGTCCGGCCCAAATTTTACGGCCTATAATTGTCGCCACTACCAACCGACACCAACCGACTTTCGCACCGGGATCGTAAATTTAAAAAAAGGAACCTCTTACAAACCGCCCCATCTATTTTTGTGGCCAGTCGTAAAGGGTATAAAAAGCGCGGGGATCGGACCATAGATATCTCTCCCTTTGTGTTTTTTTTTTCTTACAAAAAAGGCGATACAGTTTTATTTCTTTCATCTCTAAATCCTTTATGGGTTTTCGGTGTTTCGGATGCGAGTAAATTAGGAAGTGGGAGGTTATAGAATGATAGTAGTTGAGCGAAAATATTTGGTGTTTAAAAGAATGCCCTTTCGTGTTCCCGGATCCATGTCGATCCCTCGCCTCCGTTGTGGTTTTTTTTTGTTTTGTTGTCGAGCAATTGGTGCCACTCCGTAGCCCGGTACTGAACCGGCAAACTAAACTTACTTGACATGCTTCAGACAACTCTTGACTAAGTTTCTGTCCTCATAAAAATCTAAACTAATCGAGTCTGCGGAAAATTGCGGGTTGGTAGTACCTACCAAGAAATGTTCGGATTGCTATAATTCTGTTATAGAAAAATTCAATTTTTTTCACCCGTCAGCCGAGAAGGAGGATTATTCTGTAAAGGGAGATATGTTTCGAATATTGACGGAGCGCTAGTTCTTCACATCATTACTTTACATCTTGTTCGGCATTTCGTTGTTTCTGTTGGTTAGTTCGCAATGTAGCCAAATATATATCGACCGTGCAATTTTTCAGAATAAAAAGTATTGCATTTGCTTAATTTTATTATTACTAAGACTCCGCTGTCCGTTCGTCTGTCTGTCTGTCTGTCCGTCTGTTACCAGGCTGTATCTGATGAATCGTGATAGTTAGACAGTTGAAATTTTTACAAATGATGTATTTCTGTTGCCGCTATAACAACAAATACTAAAAAATAACATAATAAAATAAATATTTAAGGGGGCTCCCATACATACAACAGACATGATTTTTTGCCGTTTTTATAGATAATGGTACGGAAACCTTCGTGCGCCAGTCCGACTCGCACTTGGCCGGTTTTTGAAATAAATAAAATATAATACCTACTACCTACTTATACAGGTTATAATATAAAATTATCTGTGTGCTAAATCTCATCTCAATCCGTTCATCCGTTTTAGCGTGAAAGAGTTAAAAACATTTATACAGTACCCGGCCATAAAGATTGCACGCGGAAGACTCAGCAAAATGTCGGACATTTGCAGTCTTTTTCCAAAGACCGATGTGTTTTTGTATTCTTTTTTGTGCCCACAAAAAAACATCGCTCTTTGGAAAAATACTGCAATTATGTCCGACATTTGCCGAGTCTTTTTTCAAAGACCGTGTGCAATCTTTATGGCCGGGTACTGTACATCTATCCTCAAAAATTGTCGCGTTTATAACCGTTGCGACTTTGCCGTAGTCAATTAAACAGTAGTATCTAGCTGATGTGTAATGTACTGTTTCCAGGCACAATGATTTGCTGCTATTTGCTGTACAGTCAGCAGAAGACGACGGCAGACGAGGCGCTACAGTTTTACGGGACGAAAAGGACGCACGACGAGAAAGGTGATAATAACTAAATTTTCATAATCTTTTGTACGATTAAAACTCTCCACGATATCATAGTTATGGTAATAAGTGATCAAGCTAGACGAACAGATGAATATTCAAGCGTGTCAACCTTGCTTCTTGGCAGTCTCCGTGTTTCGCCTACGTTAATATCGAGTTCAGTTTATCCGGGGATACGAAATTTGCGTACGTTAAATTATTAAAGGTGACATTAATTTTATTCTTATGATGAAATAGTCGTTATTCAGTGTAAACAACTTTTTTTTCTTTTTTTTTTAATTTTTGTCAGGATAAGGTGTTTGTAGAAATCAAAGGAATGACTGTTCGTCATTTTTGTGTTGCTTTCATTCCTTGAATACCGATTGTACAAATAAATGTAAGGCAAATAAAGTCTGACGTTGCCGAACAACCCGGTAAGTACGTTGGGGTTCTATAAAAGTTTTCTATTCAAATTATGACGTCCGCTCTATTCTAGACAATTTATTACTGTAAGTCGCCGCCATGTACTTGCTTTGTGTAATCTACTATTTATATGTAGAGCAATGCTTCTTATATTAGTAGCAGAGATAGGCATTAATCGATTAAATAATCAATCGTAAAAAATTTATCACGATTAATTTAGTTGCGATTGAATTAATAAAATAATAAAATAATAAAAATAATTTATTTCAGGCAGAACCCATATTACAAAATATAAAATTACAAAAAAAATAGTGAAAAATTCAAGCAAGTCAAAAGAAACAAATTAAATGAAATTAAAATAATAACAATGAAAATTAAGAAAAGGAAAATTATAATTGCGCGGCACTGAGTGAAGATCGTCACTTAATTTGACCAGTGACGATCTTCACCCAGTACTTTCACTTAGTAATTAATCGATGGAGTTTCCAATAACGATTGATCCAACGTCGTTATAATTGACAAAATTTCACGATTAAATCTCGATAAAAAATTGGAACACGCATGTTACAAAACTTAAATGTCTTGTCATGTGTAATTTTTTTTTACATAAAACTGACCCGTGATTGACCTGATGAAAAGTACAGATGAGGCCAAAGGTATCTCACTGGTTCAGTAACAGCCTATTCACTCTCGCCTTGAAGAGCCCTAGGTTGTACATATCTGGAATTACAGACGACGGCGATGATGAACATAATATGCTTCCAGTCAGCCCCAGGTATTTTTAAGTATATTTCAAACTAAATACAAACTGAAATATAGATGCACAGAAAAAACCCCAGAAAAAAGACCAATGCTGGGAATCGAACCCAGGTCCTCAGCGTTCCGTGCTGCGTGCTTACCCCTACACCATCACTGGTCTAGAAGTTAGCGACGAATCTTTCCCATACATCGTACACTTCAGTCTGTTATAATCACATTTAGGCAGTGATAAAGCGCATCTATGTTATGCCCTCTACCGAGAGACTTCAACACTCCTTCGGAGCTACCCGCTCACCTGGACCAAGAGATGGCGCTACTAGGCCAACTTTTACAAGTTAAGTATGAAGTATCTTTTTCTATTTATTTTTTTATTTTCTTCAACTTCATTTTTTTTTTTTTTTTTTTTTTTATTACTTTCACGGTCATCCCGTGAAACCATATATTTCAAACTAAGTACAAACTGAAATATAGATGCACAGAAAAAACCCCAGAAAAAAGACCAATGCTGGGAATCGAACCCAGGTCCTCAGCGTTCCGTGCTGCGTGCTTACCCCTACACCATCACTGGTCTAGAAGTTAAAGTAATAAAAAAAAAAAAAAAATGAAGTTGAAGAAAATAAAAAAATAAATAGAAAAAGATACTTCATACTTAACTTGTATTTTTAAGTAATAAATAAGTATGCATTCTTTAAGATGTAGCAATTTGTCAACATAACTCGGAACTTTGGCCTACAAAGAAAATTTATTTATTCCTAATATTAAGTCAGAGAAAATTAATCTAATTAATTAATTGATTAAAAATTTAGTCGCTGGTAATTAATGGTCGATTAATTTAATCGTGACTAAATTAATCAAAGCTTACGACTAAGATTAGTCAGTCGTCATTTTTAATTGTTAATCGCGATTGACGAGCTCTTTCGTGTTTCGCGCTTAACAGTGTCCGGTTTACGTTGCAGGCGTGACGATACCGTCGCAGCGGCGCTACGTAGAGTACTTCGCGGCGCTGGTGCGCTCCCGCCTCCAGTACACGGCGACGAAGGTCCACATTCGGGAGCTGATCATGTCGCCACCTCCCATCATCAATGGCGGGCAGTGCTCGCTCGAGCTGACTGTCTCACAAGCCGCGCCGCCGCTCAAGGTGAGCCAGAATACTTGCGCTGGTGCGGTCTCGCTGCAGTACGGTGGGCTGCACAGAGGAAACAGAGGGTAGGGTATGTGGGGCTCTCCCACAAGGCCTATCCACTAAAAACCGCACGGATTCCCTCGTTGACATTGTGAATGCCACGGGAGCATGAAGTGACACCACGATGACCCGGGATGGGGCTCCTCTGTCGACACCGTGCAATGCGGGCTCGGCTTTCCCCGGCCTCCCCCGCTGGTGTCGGTTTGTGTAAGATGTTAACTCCTCGTGGCCTCCGAAGAAGCCCACGTTCCCGGTAACCCAGGGTTACATGTCGTTAGCTCTCGTGTCCTGCTCTGAAAGCAGAGTGGAACCGAGGGCACAATCGCTTCCGCCCACAGGCTCACCCTCACCCTTCCCTGCCCGGGTCTAACTAGCAGGTACTTAGCTTGGGTTCGCCTCCGTCGAAAAGACGCCCGCCCTAATGCGGGATGTCGTCCTCACTGCGGGCCCACAAAAGGGCCCGCTGGATCGGTTCACCCGCAAGCAAGTTGCGGGTTCACCTCAACACCCCTCCCCCCCAGTCAGTCAATTGCCACAGGCCATGAACCCCCTTAACCACCAGGGTTAACAGGGCGGAACCGTAACGGTCGTGCAGCCCAGACGATAGCTGGTACTACCGCCCGGGCACATGTGGAGATTGCTGACCCCTTCCCGGCCTTCCCCCCCCAGTCGGATATTAGCCAACGGTTAGCTAATTCCTCCCAATGAATTAATTAACCGTTGTTGCCCAGGGTGCACCGTCTCAGGCGTTACCCTTCCCCACTCCATGAGGCCTTACGCCTCGGATAGAAGGGAGTGGTAACACCCGAGCACTCGAGTTTTCCGACGCCGCACCCCAACTTGCACATACCCGAGTTTACTACACCCGACGAGTTAAGTGCTAACGCAGGGTTAAGAAGTCTCATAAATGTCATAATGTATGGAACTGCCATCCTTAACTTAAGGTTAACGATTTAAACTGTTACCTAATTTTAACCCTAAACCGTGCAAGTTGCCCTTAGCCATGATGATGATGATGTATGGGGACGCCTTGCTGAGTCAGGCGGGCTGTCGATCGTTTGCACAGTCATTCAGCCCAGTTCCCCGTGGTTGGAGCCGACAGGTTACTGTCCCAGCAGCGCTCCCACACAGCAATTCTCCTCGAATCTTCTCGTTCTCCTGCTGAACAAAAGGATATCTTTGAGACAGACATCCTTTAGCTCCTCCTCCCTCAGCTCGTCACTCCCGAATACATCACGCCTCGCTGCCGCGTACAGTCGACTGCAAAAAGATCGATACCGCCAAAGTTACAAAGATATGTATACACACCTTTATTGACTTAACATTAAGGTCGTGTATACATATTTTTGTAACTTTGGCCGTATCGATTTTTTTGTAGTCGACTGTACATGACACACTCGGTTAGGACGTGCTCACTCGTTTCCTCCTTCCCACAATGTGGACAGGAGGGGTCACTTTTTATACCTATTACGCTTAAGTGCCTATTTAACAAGTTATGGCCAGTAATTATGCCAGTTATAGTTCTTAAGCTACTCTTACCTAGATTTAGGAGATACCTAGTTCTTCTGTGGTTTATGCCATCCAGCATCATCTTCGATTGTCTGCACCTGCCCTTAGCCATAGTGAAATAACAGTTTGGCAGCAGTGGCCGTGGCGGGTGCTCCGAGGCTATGGGCCTAGTCGTTCTCAAAAATTTGTACACAATTAAGGGATTTAATTAAAACAAAACTTTGGGCAACGGAAAGTTACCCGTATAGTTTGCATGGGGTCTATAATGACTCCCATAAAATTTTAAGTCATAATGTATCATTAGTCATAATCAACGTTAGTCATACATTTAGTCATACATTTCTGAAACAATTTATTTTTCGGAATTGTTATAAAACAAACCTAACCTAACCTACTGCATTCTATAAGATGGCATTTAAAAAAGTCCTGAAATAAATACCGTTTCAGAAATAAATCACTGTATGACTAACGTTGATTATGACTAATAATACATTATGACTTAAAATTTTATGGGAGAAAAGGGGCACCGAGTTTGCATGACTAACATTCGCTGGGTGAATATTCGAGCGTTTTGACCGCGCGGTTAAACGTCATTACCATTCGATGATTATTACCACAACCAAACGACGAATCGCGCGAAATTGTATCAAACTAGATTGAGCATCGGTACTGTCTTAAGTTTACATAAAAAGTTAACCCTAAGCATCATCCATTTTAATAATTTCTGCTCAAATGGTAATGACAAAAAAAAACGCCGTAAAGACGCTGAATATTTACCCCGCTACACAAAGGAAGCGATCGTGATTTTCTTTAATTAAGCCAAAAAAAATTGAACACAACCCGGCTACAGATTAGTCCAAAACATGTCTAGTTAAACTCGTTTAAAGACCTCAGTGATCCGAATTTTTTCACTATGCGCAAGCCTCACGGTAGTTAGCAAAGTGGCCCTTAACCGTTCAAACCCAAGCGTGTTTATCTCCCGCCTTCCAGGTCCGTTTCGCGACTAAAGTTGAGTTCCCACAGGCGCCGGCGGGGTGCCACGAGGTGCGGCGCGGCGGGGGCGCCGTCTCCGTCGCACTCACGCACTGCACCCCTCTGTGGGGCGACGTGCGCGTCGACGTCGCCACGAAGACAAAGATGTACATGCGGAAGGAGAAGCTGTTCCATTTCTGGTTCAACACGTTTTTTCTCGCGGCCGGCGCGGACGCGGAACCGGTGCCGCCACTGCCGGACAGTGAGTACTTTCTGATTATTTCATACTAATTACAAACTGAAACATAGATGCACAGAAAAAACCCCAGAATGCTATAAATTAAAAATTTTAAAAACTGGGCAACGCAATTATGGCACTGTCAATGCCCGTTATGCGTCTAAGATCTCTTCCGCAGCTAACAAAAGAGCTGATAACTTTGAAACGGCTGCACCGATTTTGATGAAACATATCTAAGAACCATCGCCAAGAAACCTGCTTTCTATTAAAAAAAAACCGCATCCAAATCGGTGCACCCGCTTAAGAGCTATGATGCCACAGACACACACATAGCGGTCAAACTTATAACACCCCTCTTTTTGTGTCGGGGGTTAAAAAAGACCAATGCTGGGAATCGAACCCAGGTACTCGGCATTCCGTGCCGCGTGCTATTCCCCTGCACCACCACTGGTCAGGAGTTTAGACACAAATTTTTCCTATGCATCGTACATTCCAGCCTGCCATCATCACTTTTGCAGTGTTACAGCGCCATCTATGTTCAGTTCTCATCGAGAAACAACACTCCTTCGGAACTAACCGCTCACCCGAACAAGAGATGTCGCTACTAGGCCGTACTTTTAACAAGTTTGGTTTGAAGTATCTTTTTGTATTTTTATTTTTTCAACTTCAATTTTTTTACTTTTACGGTCATCCCGTGAAATCCATATACCCAACCAAACTTGTTTACTTTTTGATTAGTCATTTCGGTAGGTATAAAGCAAGGCACTGGTCCCACCTCCGACGATGAGCGAGAGCGAAATCTAGTTGGCGAGCAGCGAGAAGCGAGTGTGTAGTTCGGATCGGACAGTTTTGTGGCTCGACTTTAAGCGAGTATTCAAGTGCGACCGGCGATTACTCGCAGCACTCGCTCGGGCGGGGCTCCACTCTATACAGTAAAATGATTGCTTGTTAGTCTCTCAGCGCGAGTTTAGACCGCCAAGCGAGCATCGCTGAGCAAGTTTTATCGTTGATACTGTTGATAGCTTTTTATCGCTGCGATCAACTAGTGAAGAGAGAGTCCTCGCCGGCAGTGTGAACAGCCAGCGATCAACTATAAAATATGTCTTTCTCTTTTACCGACACGGGATCTTTATGTTCGTTTCTTGAGCGAGAAAATAGTCGATAGCTGGTCGCTTTCCCTCCCTTGGTAGGACTAGTGTCCTAGGGCGTACTTTCACTTTTTGTAATTTTACAGAAGAGACATTTTACTTTATGCTTTTGTGTTAAATTTTTAATTGGCAGGCTAGTACAATTTTTCGATTTATGGGCAGTTTTACCCTTGTTCTACAGAAGGAACGATTTGTTAGCTTGTTAAGCTGTTCACAGTCCCATACAAATTTTAAATTCTTGGTAAGTCCAGCAATTACAAAGTTTCCCCACGATGCTCTGGTAAATTTCAAATGTAATTTCGCACATAAATTCTGAAAAACTCAGGGGCCCGGACTCGAACCACTTACAAGGGCTTTTGAAAAAAAATGTACCTTGAATGAATTTTTATATTTTGGGGTTTTCTTACTTAGAATCAAGAGCACTGCTCATTTTGGTATAGAAAAAAAGTGTCCTTATTTTTAAGTTAGTTTTGTCTTTTTTTTTCATACTCTTTGCTCGTCAAATATATCAAGAAACACTTTTCACTATCTGAATCAAACCGGGTACTGCCGTTTCGGCGAAAATTATTTCGCAAAATGATTCATTTGGCAACAGTTAATTTTTCTGAAACTATATATTTCAAACTAAATACAAACTGAAATATAGATGCACAGAAAAAACCCCAGAAAAAAGACCAATGCTGGGAATCGAACCCAGGTCCTCAGCGTTCCGTGCTGCGTGCTTACCCCTACACCACCACTGGTCTAGAAGTTAGCGACGAATCTTTCCCATACATCGTACACTTCAGTCTGTTATAATCACATTTAGGCAGTGATAAAGCGCATCCATGTTATGCCCTCTGAAACTGTAAACTATTCAGGATATATTTCAGGACTATCCTGTAGGTTAGGTTAGGTTTGTTTTATAACAATCCTGAAAAGTTTACAGTTTCAGAAAAAATAAACAGTTGTGAAATTAATAATCATGAATCATGCCAATCAATCACTTTTCGCCGAAACATTAGTAAACCGAATCGAACTAATACATAAATCTCCATTTTCAGGTTCCAATTTAGAAACGTTTAAGTTAACGTTAAATAAATGGCAGTTGGACGACGCGCACAAAGACAAACAGCATAAACTGTGCAGTGCAGACTTCAAGGTAACCCCAACACTGAATCCTACTAACTGTTTCCAGCACTTTGTCTGATTCCCGTGGGATATTTCTTGCCTGATATAGAAAGTCAACCACCAGTCTACAAAAAAAAATCCATTTTTAGGGTTCCGTAACCAAAGGGTAAAAACGGGACCCTGTTACTCAGACTTCGCTGTCCGTCTGTCCGTCTGTCACCAGGCACCAGTCCACAAGAAAATTTCCGTTTTTAGGGTTCCGTAACCAAAGGGTAAAAACGGGACCCTGTTACTCAGACTTCGCTGTCCGTCTGTCCGTCCGTCTGTCCGTCTGTCACCAGGCTGTATCTCATGAACCGTCATAGCTAGACAGTTGAATTTTTCGCAGATGATGTATTTCGGTTGCCGCTATAACAACAAATATTAAAAAACAGAAAAATAAATATTTAAGGGGGCTCCCATACAACAAACGTGATTTTTTTTCTCGTTTTTGCTCGATATTGATAACGGCAACAGGTAAACACTTGAAATATTTACAGAATATTTAGTTATATATTCACCTTAAAAATAAATAATTTAATTAAAATAAAACAAATCTACGGTTAAAAGGCAAAACGCATGAAGCGACATTTTTTGAACTTTACATGAAACCCGGCTCAAACGACGGAGAAAAATTCGCTGATTTCAAATAGTATATATCTCATTTTGACAAAAAGTGTCGCTTCATGAAGCTACACTTTTTTCAAAATGAGTTGACTAGCTTAAAAACATGTCCATTTAATATACATTCCAAAATAATAAATAGCTTATCAAAAAATGTTTACACAAAATTCCCCCAAACATTTCGCCTGTGGTACCGTTTCGTAGCCAATTTTCGTAGCTGGCTACAAAATGGGAATCCGGAATTCCCTGTTTGTAGCTAGCTACGTAATGGGCCTGCGTAGTGCCGTTTGGTAACCAAGTGGTAAGCTGGTGACCAACCGCGGTTACGAATCGGTAATGGCAAAGTCCCATTTTGAAGCCAGTTACGAATTGGGTTTTTATTCCCGTTTCGAAGCTGGTTCCGAACTTTTAGCTACGAAACGGTACCAAAGGTAATTTCGTTGGTCGGGCGCCGGTTAAATCAATAATCATAATCAATAATCAATTTATTGTGAAGAATTTAGGTACAGTAACATAGGTGTTCAATAATGCACTTATACAAAAATCTCACTAAACTCTTATTACCTTTTCAGGCGTTCACACTTTTTGCTTACATACTATAATCGAGAATAAATAAAAATAAAAAAAGTTAAATTACAATTGTTAATTAAATAATCCACCACCACGACCACGACCACGGATTGGCAAACGTAGCGTGGGACGTCCTCAGACTCGGTGGAGCGATGATCTTCGCAAGGCGGCTGGCAACAGCTGGATGAGAGTGGCCGAGGATCGTGCTCAGTGGCGTGCCATGGGAGAGGCCTATGTCCAGCAGTGGACGAACATAGGCTGATGATTAATTAAATAATTGTTAATTAAATTAAATAATGTGAATATACAGGTGGAGCTGATAGTGCAGAAGCTGCCTTCTTCGTCGAAGTTCACGGGGGCCGGGCGCGCCGCCACGCCGCCTTCGTCCTCCGCCTCGTCAGGCTCCGAGGCCGACACCGAGCCAGACTCGCACTGGGACTCCGGTGAGACCCCCACACAGCCCCCCTTTAGCGACCTCGCCGACCCGCACAAAACCATCTACTACATGGAGGACACTGACTCCACCATCCCCAAAGTCTACTCTACAGCGAGCATGGAGTCAGCAGACGTGCCGGACAAAAAGAAATGTCCGGACAAACCGGCCGGACAGAAACCCCGGCTGTCCCTGGGCGACATGAGAGCGTCGTGGAGAGAGTTCAGTGGCAAGTTTTCTGAGAACAAGAGAAAGAATAGGGATAGTTAGTGGAAGTGATGTGTTGTTGCTAGTGTGGTTTATCGTGAGAACATTCCGAGTTAGGCTGTTTCAGCATTGGACGATAAGTTGGATTGTGTAGGTGAACCTTTATCTGTCATTGTGCTTTGCATTTACTTTGTTAAGTAAACCTATTCGATTATCTAACTGAGTGTTACCAAAGTTGTGGTTTATTTGTTTCCTGTGCGGTATTATGTGTAAAGAACAATTTATGAATGACAAATCTCAATGAAACTGACTTTGATGAAGCGCTTGCCAAAGCCCGCACCGTCACTGTAAAGATTATTTCACACAGCGAACAACCATGCACTTTGTTCAGTCTAACAGTATTTACTAAAACTATATACCACAGTTTAAATGTATACAAGCCGAGCAAACAAGCGTCCCAACGTTTTTTTAAGTTTGCCGCTGACAGCTGTCTTTTTTCGTGCAACGGCGCGTGGCAAAAGTCTAGCGCCAATCAGCCACCGACAGCCAAAGAGGATGAATATTCAGAAAATTGTTCTTTATGCAAAATACTTGCATATTCTTAATGCTTTTACTGTGAGAATTAGGGGCTGTTTCACCACTTTTCTTAAAGTTCGGATTAGCTTAATCATAACCTTATTTGTCAGATGGAATAAAAATTTCTGTTTCACCAGTCTTGATTAGCGCTAAGTGACAGACAAACTATTTCTTAATTTGACCATCAGATCAGGTGGCATTTAGAATTTTTAACCGTCACATAACTTTTTAATTAGTTACTTTATTTTTTTGTGGCCATGGTTGGAGAGCCCTTCAGCCGGTTTCAGAAAAATAAATCAAAGTATTTTTTATATTTTTAAAGAAAGTAGTCATGCTAAAATTACAAACGAGAATTTAAATATCAAGATTGGAATAAAAAAAATATACGTCCGCTTTTATTATGTAAAAATAAATCCAAAATTTCGTAATATTTTTTAATAACAAACTTTTTTTCAGTGGCTCATTCGTTTGTTCTACCTGAACTTGTATGTCGCCATTAAAAAAAAGTTTATCTGTCAAATGGTTTGGCGCCACTTTTCGATTCGTTTTACGTGATTTTATTTTTCTTTGTTATTGTTAACAAAGTATCGTAAATAAATACCGTTTTTGGATCAATTATAATGTTACATATTTGTTTATGCAAAAAAAATAGATGTATTCAAAAATTATATAGTTAACCATTTCTTTTGCTTTAATAATGAGTGACTCTTTGAACGAAAGTGTGCGAACAGGAACGCGTGGTCGTGAAATGCGACGTTGCCATTCCGACTTTTTGTTAAACCCACGATTAGTTAAGTGGTACTTAGTTTGCACAGGACCGGAGTGGTGAAACTGAAAAAACACTAGCTGACAGATTTGTTCAGTACTTAGTTTATTCATTGGTTACGTAACCAGCAGTTTGACAGTAAGGTGGTGAAACACCCCCTTAATGGGTGAATATTATAAATTTAAATTACATTTTTTTGTTGGATATACATTATACACATATCATAAAAGTGATAGAAAGTAATTGTAAAGCACATGAGATATGGTTAAAACTGAATAGATAAAAAGATGTATAATAATAATTTTCTTTATGCACGTAAACATTTCATATTGGAATGGAATTCGTGTTGCTTTTTTTTTAATGCAGTAAGGTTCATACATTGGATCTGTAAATGGGTTTTGAATTGGCTGTTGCATTATGAACTCAATTAGTGTGCGCACGAGGTTCATTTAACATTGCAGCTGTATGCCTGTGGTATGAAATGGGTATATATCAGTTGTGTAACATAGTTAATATGTCTCTGTAAGTGATACAGAGGGAGCATGGCATACTATTATGCACAGTGAACTATTTCGTAATAAATGCCGTAGTAAACTTTAAAAGATCTTTTTCACGTCGCTATGAAGTTTGTCGTGAGTTTTACAGTAGGATTAGGATTTCAGATGTAATTCAATGCTGAGAAGATGGAGCTATTTTTATCGTTAAGGACGTGCTAAAACTAAAGTTGTTCTTATTTAATAGACCTAATTGCCAAGTAAAATAATTTGTGTGGGTATTTATATGGAGTACCGTAAATCTGTTATAAAATAGCGCCTGCTCATGTCATTGCAAAATTTCACGTGTAATGAAATGATAGTTTTATATGTGTTTGCAAACTTATATATCTATTTGTCATACGAAACGCCGTGCATAATATTACGCCATGCATGAACATAGTTTAAAATTGAAGTATATTTAACATAACCATTGTATATAGTACACAAATTATATATTCACGTGAAGCGGGGAGATAGGCGTTGCTCCGTCTCTGCGTTACGATTGATCTCTTGAACCGATAACGATTTTTCTATATATTATTATTTGAATAAGTAGGTTCGCCTATAAAGGTTGTTGTATATGGAGAGGGGAGTGGGTAGTTTGTGAAACTACCTCTTTATAATAATGCTAACACTTTGCCCATTTTTATCGGGATTGACCGATTCGCCCCAGTTAATATGATTATAAGCTAAAGATATGCACGACATGTGAAATTCTATGCCACACGTAAAGGGACACTTAGCACACTTATCATTATCAACTTATCGATTCGCCTCACCTTGAGCCCTTCATTATTGTTTAAGTTACTTATCCGCATTACTCGCTGTCTGTTAAGTCTTCGAGTCAAATTTGAAACTAGAGGATTTGTTTAACTTGTTTAAGACTCACGTTCAGTTCGGACCTCGAGTCCTTTTAGAAGGCGCTCGACTCGAGGACTTTTAGCTCACATAGCTCTGTATAATCAAATCGAGTCTATAAAATAAGACTCAGGACTCGAGTCTCATCATCAAACTATCATCATCAGCCTTTCCTTCAAACTATCGGACGTTGACCTCTAGCCGTCAAACAGCCGCCGCGTCGCCGTAGTAATGTCCAACTAATCCGTTGTCGACCGAAGTATGTTCGGGCGACGTCGTCTACACTGCTACCGTACCGTACAAACGTTTGATTCGATCGACCTAGTTCGGACCGAACATACTTCAGCCGACAACGGATTAGGTGGACACGTACCATAAGCCTGGTGTGATCCGGCCGGAGCCGCGTTGACACTGAGATATTGACGCGGTTGCGTTTTGTTGACGTCATGTTGACTGCAAGGCGATGCCGATTTGTTACTGCGCTGATACGTGTGGGAAAAACGTAAGGTTCTTTGAGTGTACATAGAAATTAGTACGTGTCGTGCAGAGTTGTAGCTTGTATCTCGAATGGGGCTTTTCGGTCAAAAAACTGGTTCTGTTTTGAAGTTAATTAAATCTAGATTCTTGGGGGTAAAGTCTTGGAAGGGCTGTTTGATGCAACGATCTTTCATACTATTTTCTCAATGTATTTTTAGCCTTGTGTTTCAAAGCGCAGTGTCCTATCTCTTGAACATTAGCTGCCCAGAAAGCCGTGTCCTGTCAATGTTAAATGTCGATACGAAATTAACCTGACAATTGAAACAACTATGTGACAACTAAAGACGATAATAGTTTGCAGCTGTCATAATAACGATTGTGATGTTGAAAGGGATAATAATCGAATTTAGTATGAAACATCGTGTCCCGAAGGACTTCACACTGTGTAGCAGTCACTGATCTCTGATCTATGTAGCTCATCCTTTAGTCATATGGGCGATGTCTTCATTTCATGGTGTTGGTAAGAGTGGGGATCCCATGGCATTGTTGTGGCGTTCATATGTTTATGTGGGTCCCGTTTATGGCATTACAAATTAGGGTATTGTTTATGTGTGGGTGCCAAAGTGTACGAAAATGCTAAAGGAGTTTGCCCATGTAATATCGCAATTTTGAATGTTTACTAGATAATTTTACAAGCCATTCTTTCGGATGAAGAGTAATTGAAATAATCTGATAGGACTTAGTTAATTTAGTCATGAATAAAAAAATATGGCTAGTCATATAGTCTAAAATTAGGTCTGAGCTTTTATAAATGGATCAAATCTTTTTTAAGGCAATCAGCCACCGGGTAGAAGTTCGAAAAAAAAATTCGGCATTTAATGAATTCGTTTTCGAACTGAAAAGGCTAGATAGAGCAGGGGTTCCCAAACTGCGCCGCGGCGCCGTACTCTTCGCTCGCCTGGCGCATCTTGAGGTACAGTCAGCAACAGAAGCGGATGAACATTCATCTGTTGCTAAGGTAATAAGAGCGTGTGGAGGTCATTTTGAGCTCCATTGCCGCTCATCCACTTTTGCTGCTGACTATACATACAGGTATTTTCTTTTACAAGGGCGTCGCAAAGTAACGACATCCATAGATAGTCGCTATACATTTTTCAAAAAATCAGAATAATCGAAATTTCTCGAAAACAGTGAGACTTTTATTAAGGTAATTTTTTAATATTTGGTAGATGACCTGCCCACCTATCTCTCACTTAAGTTTGTCGTACTACTTACGGGACACCTTGTATAAAAAAGATTGGGAATCCCTGCGCTAGTCTTTCCGAAAACGCGGATCAGTGTGAAAGGACAACTCGCTTTATATGGGCAGACTTCTGGCTTTCGGGTTAGGTGGTTCTTGTGCGGGCAACGTTGTGTGCAGCCTGGTAACGTTGTGTGTGTCGCAGGCGCGCGGGTGGAGCGCGTGGGCCGCTACCGGCCGCTCTCGCCGGACACCGAGCGCGCGCAGAACACGTAACTATGCGAACACTCATTGTCTCACCACGAGGCGCGTTTGTGGGGGCACTACACGCACTTGATCGACGGCAGCGGCTATTAACTATACCTTGCAATTTCACCGTATGAGTCTGTCAATAGCGCAGTCAGTGTGCTGCGAGTCTGCATTAGGTGGATCAACATTTTCTTGCCACCCGTTGCTATGGTTACACAAATTTTGTCCCATGGACAACCTAAGCATTTTTCTATGTAACAGTATGAAGATGTCACTTGGGCAACCGGGGACAGAGTAAACAACACGAAAAAGTTGATTCACCCATTACCTTTTGAACGCCACACATCGTTTTTGTTACGTATAAAACTGATTCTTATGCAGAGAGCCTATAGCCGACACTGGCGTTCAAAAGGTTAATACTGTACGACTCAAAGAACATTAGAGCATCGCAGGGGGACTACTACGAAATTCGAAGGTCGTATCGTGCCGTCCCTTTTACTCTTGTTTAGTGTTATTAGCGTGAACGGACTGGCACTATACGAAGTTCGAAAATATTTTTTTTTTTAATCGGAACTGTTGATTCAAGACGAAGTCACCTCTTTGACGCCATACATTTTGAACTTCGATTAATGTATTACATAATTTAAAAAAAAAAATACATTTACAGGGGTATTGAGTCAAAGTAAATCATGTGCTGAAATATATTGGTTCAATTTTAAGATATTGTATAAGTACCGATAAGCATCGATGAAATCGAATTGAAGACCATTTGATAGCCATTTTGACGACATTTTTCTGGTTTTCATTTAGAGTTACTTAATTGCCGCTTCTCTATAAATAAGTGTACAATGTGTAGTGAACCCACAAACTGCGTCGCTACGTCAAGCACATATCAGCTTGGCTAAGCTTGACTCGGCCGTGTATCGTCCATCGCTTGCTACCGTTTGTCGATTTTGTTCGTCTCACTCGCACTCGCACGTATCCCCGTCCAAGTGTTCATTCATAAGGGATACCCGAGGTGCTACTATGCTATATCATCACGTCCTTTTCTAATAAACGTTAATAGGAAAGGACGGCCGCCACCGGACATACTCCAGCATACTAACACCTCTCCCAGTGTAATTTGTGTTTTTGTGTGTATTATGCTTAAGTTTGCATGCTTCTGCGTTAGTGTTTTTTTTTTAACTTCGGAGTGATCGTGGTTTTTACGGAAACTGCCGAGGCTATGACTTTTGAAAATTCGACGTAACGGTTTAAATGACGATTGTTTTTTATTCTGTTTATAACAATTGTATAGTGTGTACGCTCTTTATCATCTTATTAACTTGAATATGTTTTATTATCATTATTTATGAAATTTTGAGACTTCATTCATTACCTAATTATTTTTATAAACAGAATTTGATTAGTAAAATTACCAAAATTGCGTCTTAATTTTCTTTATTGGTGAAAAACTTAAGTAAAGGACCTGTTGTATGTAGTAGTGCACACAATTGCTATGGAGCTTAACACGTTCATTGGCAAGTCAAAATGCAGAACTAATACAGATGGCCAAAATAAAAAAAACGCTCGAACAATATCGTAGGGGACCATCACGCGACTTCGCGTGACTTGCCACAGCGTATGTGAAGCGTCAATCAACGTGTTAAGTAATTTTTCTCCTTTGATACCGTTTCGTAGCTAAAAGTTCGTAACCAGCTTCGAAACGGGAAAAAACCCAATTCGTAACTTAACTGGCTTCAAAATGGGACTTTTCCATTACCGATTCGTAACCGCGGCTGGTCACCAGCTTACCAATTGGTTACCAAACGGCACTACGCAGGCCCATCACGTAGCCAGCTACAAACCGGGAATTTCGGATTCCCATTTTGTAGCCAGCAACGAAACAGTACCATAGAATTTTTCTGATTTGGAACATCAATTTGTTTATACGGACACTTTACTACTACATACAACAGAGGCCCTACCACGAAGTGCATAATTCGAACTTCGTTTCGTGCCGTCCCGCTCACGCTAATGGTATTTATTACGAGAGTGAGAGAGACCGCACGATCCGAACTTCGAACTTCGAATTTCGTAGTAACCCCCATGTCCTTACTTAAAATTTTATCCTGTCCTGTCCTGTACTGTGTATCCTGTACTGTGTGAAGTGTTTTGTGTAAATATTTTACAAACATACGAAACTTAGCCAATGATTTTTTGTTTAAATATTTCGATTTAGAATTTGTAAATTCGAGCTTTTTCTCAAGAAATTGCAAAATTGCATCGTTCGCTAAGCTACGTAAGTTTATGTCATCGTCTCTAAATTCTTCCATTCCATGGTTTTAACCCCTCATTCGCTGTACACCGCTTTGCACAGACCCATCACTGGTGCCACGAGCGGCATTGCGACTTTTTAAACGCATTTTGTGCACTCTTATTTGTCGCTTTTAATATGCGTTTGGAAAGTTCGTTTTGTAAATTGATTGAGATGGAATTTTTGATTCAGCACGTCATTTCCTATGTTATACTTCGTTTTTTTTCTCTCAATAGAAATGACTAAGCAGTCTTGGCATGTCTTTTAATTGGAAACGATTTTTTAAAATAATTACCAGCCTTTTCGCCGAAAATATTTTTCCAATCTGTTTTTTTTTTGAAACTATAAAATATACAGGATATATGGAGTACCCTGTAGAGCTCTAAAGATAAGGTTGGGTTAGTTTTATGACGATCCTTAAGTGCTTACAGTTTCAGTTGGGAACAATATTTTGGACGACTAATTAGAGATCCTACTGGCACATGGCATATCAAACCTTGAATGACCTATTTTATTATAATAGTATTTTTCAATAAAAAGACAAGACAAGATTGTTTAGTTATAATTTATAATCTACGTATTGTTAAAAAAAGAACGAAGTGTAGGGCAGTGGCTATGCGGGGCCACTTGTGTTAACACTTCGGTATATCAAAGTAAACGGACAGTTAAAATTCTATCTCACGAAGCCGCCCGTGGCACACGTAACGAGCTCACGCTTAACTGGGTTTCTTACATTTTTCAGGTGAATCTACATACTTGTGAAGGCACGCGGGCCCTCGCTTTCCCTCCCCCCGAGGCAAAAGCTTCCTTAACACGGTGCACTAAAGACTAAATCCCCCGGAGCCTTTACCCCAGTGACGTTTATGATAATATGTGTCAGGAATGTGTAGATATATCTATAAATAAGCGGGCTGCCGAACGGTTTTTGTACAGCGATTTTAAAGACTCATGTGATATCAGAGTGCTGGATTTTTAATATAGATCTTGGTACTAAACAACGTTACCTCGATGTAAAAACAATTTTGATACTTTTAAGTTTCAGATATATGGTCACAAGGTGTGCTCTTGTCTAAATGTTTTGTTTACTTGAATCTTATGACTGATAAGTACATTGATTTAGCTTTTTTTCGACCTTTTTTTTGTCTATCGCACTTGTTTTTTTTTGGATAAGATGTAATTGTGGAGTAGATAGGATATTCCAATGAACGTGAGACTGGGGTGATGAAGAAACGGTAACACGTCTACTCTTTTTGATTTTGTCTATTGATAGAAGCTTGCGGTTGGTTTGTCACTGTGACAGTAAAATTGAAAAAAATAACCTTTTTGCAGACACAGCTATTAGTTTTTAATGATTTTCTGTGACAGCTTCAGTTACAGTTTTACAAAAAATATGCGATGCGTTTGATCGAACCGGTTGTCTTATGACAAATTTATAAAAACAAAAAAGCTGACCTGCAGGCTTATTGTCTAACGCTCTCACGCTTGATTTCGCAATCACTATTTCTTCCTGTCAAACGGTATAAGATGGTGACAGAAAGAGACGGTGAAAGCGAAGGCAAGCCTCCGTCCGTGAGACAATACAGCCAATTCACTTGAGTATGGTGCCTTTACAAAATTCATTATTAGAATTCATCATTATTGGTTGGCGCTATCGTGAGGTCCTTTTGACAACTTTGACATTTTGTGCCACGTTTGGGATTGGTTTACTATAGTCCATTCGCGTTAAGAAAATAGTGACTCATCAGTGCAACTGCAAAGGAAGGCGTGTTCATACGGGTATTAAACCATTAATATTAAAGCAAACTTTTTATTACATAGATAGATAAAGACGTTTATTTGACACTGCAAGCACACAATCAATATTACCAAAAAAATATAGAAATCAGTACAAACTTAAAAGTAAAACATTTTATATTGTCTGTATGCGCTGCAGTAGTGCAAAAGGGCGTAGGCTCAGTGGTCAACATTGCTTTATATGATTATAGTGATTTTTTGAGTATTCATTTTTAAAATTGACAAAAGACTCACTACTTACTGGTCAATGTGAACACAGCTTTTTAATTTACCATGATCTTATTGGTCAAGGGGCGTGGCTAAGCTGAGTGACGGACAACTATGAGTCACTGTTTCCTTAACGCGAGTGCAAGCCAGACAGTAAAGTCAACCTCACAATACCAACGCCATCTAGTGAGATGCTCAATTCTATTGTATTTTTTTGTTTGTTACCTCAGGACCCTGTCATTTATGAACCGATTTGGAAAATTCTAGTTTTGATATCCCCTTTGAACTTGTAGAAAAACTACCATGATGGTAGAAGAAGTTCTTTGAAGTCCCTCTCGCTTCAGTTATATTAACTAGAAAGGGAGTTCCGCTTGTAATATAAGTTGGACTTTGTTATGCAACAGGCCCCTGCTGGAAAAATGTTAAAAATCCTATTACACATAGAAAGCTATTTTTATTCCGGGAATGTGAAAAGCTCCCACAAAACGTAGACAACGTTGCAGGCAATAGCTAGTTGCTGATAAAGGTTTATAAATTACGAAGAAGTTACAAATTTGTAGATTTATATTTCGCAGTGACAAACCGCAATATCGACTTTTTACCGTCGATAATCGCTTCCTATCCATCTGTTGCGAATGTGCGTGTAACTTTCATAGATCTGTCTCACTCGCAAGTTGGTTAAGTGCGAAAGAGACGGAAATAGCAGAGTTGCGATTACGTTTTTTCGAAATGGTGCCCTGAACGTTATTTTTTCTAACCTAAGCATGGCCAGTGTTGGAATAAAACGAGTTTTTTTTGTTGTATTTGGACTTTCGTCGGCTTTGAATATTTTTGGAGACTAAATGGTTTAGTACATTTTTAAACTTCATTCGTGACTGTATCAGTGAGTAGTCGGAAGTTATTGGATCCTTTTTAACTGGCTCGGTAGGAAAGAGACATAATAGTTGTACCACCTTTACTGAGATTTTAACGGCTCTCTCGTAAAGTGACGCAGTTACACATTTATGTCCTAAATCGTGGTTCTCTATCGTTCCCCCGAATTTCATATGCCATAGTATATCGTTTCCCATAAATTGATTACAACGACCGCTTTAGCCTAGTCGGTAGTGACCCTGCCTACGAAGCAAGAGGTCCTGCGTTCGAATCCCGGTAAGGGCATTTATTTGTGTGATGAGCACGAATATTTGTTCCTGAGTTATGGATGTTTTCTATGTATTTCAGTATTTATTTATCTATATAAGTATGTTTATCGTCGTCTAGTACCCATAGTACAAGCTTTACTTAGTTTGGGACTAGGTCGATTTGTGTAAGATTGTCCCCTAATATTTTTTTTTTTATAATTTTAATTTGTCATAAAGTGATTTATTTCTGAAACAGTATTTTCTTCAGAATTGTTATTAAACTAAACTTACCTTCCTTACTGTATTCTATTAGATGACATTTCATAAAATCCTGACCCCTGAGAAATTATTACAAATTCATTTATGGGAAACGAAGCAAGTTGATAAATCTTATTGGGTGTATTTTTTTTTAAATCTTAAAGGTATAAAGCATCCAGAATACCAATCCATCGCTAAATAAATACTGATGGTGTCGTCCACAAACTCGACAGCCATAATAATAAAAGTGAATCGAGTAGGGTCTTAGGTTTTTTTTTAATTTGTCCGTCGCGTCGGTTAGATTATAAAAAAAATACAGGATACGTATTTTTTCTTTTGTCAATTAAGTCGAAACTGACAAAGATGAAGCGCATCAAAGTTGGATGACGTCACGTCTAAGTAACAAGTGTACCAAGGCGTGACGTCACGCGTAAAATAGAGATATTCTTTATTTCAAATGACTTAGGCCACAATAAAGAGATCTCTCTCTCCAGACAAAGAAATGTTATGTAGTCGTGATTCTGCTGAATGAAAAAACCCAAAATTATCAAATTAAAAAAAAAAGGTACGACTAAACAGAAATACCCTTATTTCTATCGAAATTCCCACGGTGTAGGGATTTTTGCAGTACGGACAATTTTTTGTTGTCATTTAGTGCATCTCTTTGTACCGAGCTGGATAAAAAAGGATAGCGGCTACATGAGGTGAGATAACTTGTGCTACTGTGCTAAAGTAACAATGAGGGTTTTCTGACTGAAATATAACTAGATGGCGTTGGTATCGTGAGGTCCGTTGACGTTAAAGTCGTTAAAGTCTTGCTTGTGATTGGCTCATTTAAGGCCACAACAAACCGGGAGCGCGTTGTATAACACTGAACCAAATACACGGTGACACACTGGCATTGCCGCGTAACAATAGTTTGCTGGCGGTACCAAGGACTCGTACTGTATCACACCGTAATTCCCCTGTAATTCGTGCACTAACGTGCCTCAACTCGCTTCTGTCATCAGCGCCCGAATCTGACCTCTTTGCAAGTCGATGGGCCGAAGTCTGTCGCACATGTCTGAGGTTCTATGAGGCGATGGATGGAAGTGGATTGTTATCTATTTCTTAAATGTATAATATTATGCTTTTATTTCCTTATTTCAAATGTTTAAATTGAATTTTCCATGAATTGGCTTACAGCTGTAATACTGTGTAAATTTTGTTTTACTTAATAAATAAATTGCGGCACACCTTATTTGATTCAGTGTTATTGACCGCGCTGGGCACGCTCCGTCGGCGCCCCGCGCTCCCGGTTTGTTGTGACCTTCACTAAACCAATCCCAAACGTGACGCGAATGTCAAAAGTTGTCAAACGGACCTCACCCGCTCAGCCTGTCTCAGTAACCCTCATTTGTTAGGGTTCTATAAATATTCAAGCCGATTGCACCCTTATGCTGGATCCACATGCACAAGCGCTGGTAAACAGGACGCAGTCATATGATAGTACGTAAAAACACTACGGCTACTACGAAATTCGATGTTCGTATCGTACCGTCTCTTTCACTCTTCAGTTTAATACTATTAGCGTGAACGGGACGGCATGATACGAAGTTCGAAAATTGAATTTCGTAGTATAAAGTATGGAGAATTCTGCTCGCTCTGTACGCTGGGCCAACGTCGACTAATCCAAGGCTCATACACGGCGTAAGAAACAAAATTTGTCTCTCCTGTGGACATGAAACTAGCGACGCCGAGTCAGCAACCTTAAGATTTATTTAACCTTTTGAACTCCACACATCGTTTTTGTTACAAACAAAATTGATTCTTATGCGGATGCGGGTAGGTTAATTTTTGTATTTACCGTCTATAGACGACACTGGCGTTCAAATATTGGCTTTTAATATTGGCTGCAGACCCTTAACTTTTGGCATGTTCATAGGAAAGCCAAGAAAAAAATGTGTATGATCGATCCCTAAAGGATACGGCTATACGTTAAATTGGGATGGAAATATATGGTGCTCCCTCAATAATGCATAATGCATAATGGGGATGATGATACGATAAGAGAATTTCAAGACCTTGATTCTAGTAAGAAAACACTTAATTTGAGTCCCGGAAACTCGATTGATTTTCAATTGAATCCAATTTCAGATTTTTCTCTGCTTTAAAACAAATAAATAGTTAGTCGATTTAGTTGGCATGGCAAAAGCCGTGGTATATGTTTGACCTGTGGCCTCTCATGGGTAATGGATTCATCATGGAGATGGTGATTGGTATAGAAGTCACTTTATGACTTGCAATTGCCATACAAAATCTATGGAAGGATCGTGATCAGGAGCTCATAAAAAGTACTTCAGTTGTTTGGCAGTGCCATCATCCCTATTCTTCCCTCGTAATGATAGCCTGTTTAAAACAGAAAAAGCATAAGTGCACACTTGTTCTTTGTAAACTTGTGCTTTTGCTTTTTAGAGCAAGTTTGTAGTGCCTTTTCATCAAATGAAGGAAATTAGTTGGCAAACGTTGGTCCAATATATAGAGCGAGCATAACGTATGACTGAGGCGCAAGCCAGTCGCGGTGCCCCTTGAATCGGTTTTCATACTAAATGTATAGAAGCGTCGCGATCCAAAGCAGACAGAGCGACGCGCCCCCGTCCCACGTCTCTTCTCTGTGGCTTGCGCCCGAGTGCTGTGCTTTTACCGGTGTTAGCTGCAAGTGTGGACCCAGCATTAGAGTTGTTCGAGATAGTCTTGTAAACGTCGAATCTTATTATTATAAGAATTCATTGTGAAGGTTATGTTTGAGGAGAGATGGCGTTAATACGTACTTTAAATTTAAAACCTTATTTATATAGTTAGTTGTTTTATTACTTACAATTTCTTCATAGCTACTTATTAAAATTTAACATGACCAGTTGAACAGTTGGTATTTTTTACGAAATATCATGCCCTTGTGGAGACTGTTGAGCAATATAGGTAGAGAAATGCAATTAAATTTTTTTTTTGTACGTTAACAATATTTTGTCTTAATCTAGGTCAAAAGGAGATTGACAGTTAAAAAAAAAGTAAAGGTATTTATTTTAAATTTAAAAACATACTTTTTATGATTCTTCGGCGGCCTCCACACTTAACTCGGGCTGAATTAGGCAAACCACTGACAATTGACAATTCTTTTCTAATCAAATCGGGCTGGGAATCGTTTCCATCGTATCCCGAGAGTTACCAAAATCTTAGGATAATGTCCATGAACTAAAACTAATTACAAGCATGCGACCACACCACACCACGCGCGGTGGTGGTCACTATAGCTAAACCGTTTATATGTATCCTCGCCCGCGCGGTACAGGGGCTGAGGGGCATGACGACAAAGGGAAGGGAGAGATGCGGGCGGCGAGCGCGCCTCGTGTGACTGCCGCCCGCACCTCTCCCTTTGTCGTCATACCCCCCAGCCCCTGTACCGCGCGGGCGAGTACTCATTTAAACGGTCTAGCTATAGGATTTTACTATCAGTCGATTTTGGTAACACGCGGGGCACGACGATTGAAACGCTTCTCGTTCCCACCCATTTGTCCCGTAAAGGGTTATGTTGACGCCATCTCTCCACAACGGCCGAGTGATTTTGATTCTATTTTAATATTAATTGTTAATGAATTACAATGCCGTTAGACGAGGCAAAACTTCCCACCAGCATGTTGCCCTTGTTCACTGTGACAAGGTACTACGTCCGTAAGGTAATCCTCGTAAACGTTACAGTTTGTGATAAAACTGTTAGTAAATAATGTAGTATCTTGCGCGCTGCAAGGGTTTTTGACTAAGTCCTTTTGATAGGCATTTTGTTTTGTAGTTTCGAACGATCTCAACTGCCGGCAATATTTTATAATTTAAAGGCTGACATGCGGCGTCGGTGTGCTTATTTAACTTTGCGTAATAGGGATATTGACACCATTAAAAAGAATTTGAAGACACGACTCCAGTAAAAAAATGCTTTATTTTAGCCCTGAAAGCCAGATTAATTTTGGATTAAATGCAAAATTAGATTTTTTGTTGCTTTAAAACAAATAAATAGTTAGTTGATTGAGTATGCGAACAATGACGTCATATGTCGCTATTGTCATTCAAACTCTATGGGAGATTGTGTTTTGACAGCTCATAAAAGGAACGTCAGTTGATTGGTGGTATCAACATCCCTATTAGATGGTTGGTGAGAGCCTCGCCCACTGTCTCGACAGCTAAATTTGCACCAATTTTTATACAGTTCTGTTTTTTCTGATGTGTAATGCTTTAACGCGTCTTACCTTTGGGTCACATTGCCAATATTCAGCTTGCTTCACAACTGTTTTTGACTATAATTTGATCATATCAAAAGCTCTCATCGCCAATTCAATATCACAATGTTCTAAACCCACACGTGCCAGTCACTTGTCTTCATACAAACGTTATTTAACGTAATGATGGCCGCAGACCTAGCGATTTACTTGCTCAAATTTATTTGCACAAGTAGTGTAACTCACTGTATTTGTGCAAGTCTAAACTTGCGCAAATAAATCACTATGCATGCGGCTACCGTTAGTCAACATAATGTCACCGACACCACACCAGTTCACCACTATGATAAAATCCTAGAGATATCTGTGTAATTAATTTGTCGGATAGAGTGGTGAATGTCGGAATATTGTTGTAATGAGCTGGCGAATTAACATAAAACACAGTATACCGACGTCGCTTTCTTGGTCTGTCTACAAAATAAGCAAAATTATTGCGTCATTTTTATTTTAAATTATCTGGGAGCCTATTTTGCTTTTTACTGTCACACATGTAAAAAAAAAGATTTGTCTAGATGACGCCCTTTAATCCCGTTTGGTAACCAAAAATTCGTAACCACCCAGCACGCCATTTGTTGCTGTAGGCAGTTACGAAATTTTGGTTACGAAATGGGACTAAACGGATGACGCACATGCAAATATAAACTTGTACAAATGTATACAAATAAATAAACCTACCACTAACGTCTCGGTTGCATCCATCTACAATATAAACCAGTATGTGATCTAGAAATTGTTTGTAAATCATATAAAGGTCTATATCTACTCTGATCCGACATGTAAAATATGTGTTTTGTTTTTAAACGCTTATTAAGTTTATGTCGTGTCATTTGTCGATCAGTACGTCCCTTTTTACGACTACAGTTAGAAAAGGATGCAACAGCGACCAACACAAGCTCTAATTTAATTTAAGTCTAATTTTTTGAAAACTACAGAAAGTTACTCTGGAACCTGCCTCACTACACTAATCGACACGCGTACCGGACAAAATCAATTAATCAATTGATCATCGATCGATGGTTGAATCGATTGGTCGATTTTGATCGATAGATTTTACTACGTCAGTGTTACCACACCAATCGATCGATCGTCGATCGATGGTGAAACAGATCGGCCGAGGTCGATAGTTTCTACTGCACATCGATCGATGATAACACAATTGGTCAACGTCGATCGATAGTCTCTATTTCTACTACTCCAGGGTATTACCACACCTAACGATCGATTGTCGATCAATGGTAGAACAGATTGGTCGACGTTGATCGATAGTTTTCAATCACTACAACAGGGTGTTACCACACAAATCTGTCGAATGATGTTAGAATTGATTGATCGACGTCGATCGATAGATTTGTACCACACCGTTCGATGTGTATATGATATAGGCATGTTGAATAGTCTGTGCTGTACTAACTTTAGTAGTTTTCAAAACAAACGAGTTTTGTCGAAGACAGTGAAAAGCTAAAATACCGCTCCTCGCAACATTTCGGGCTACCGTAGTTTTATTTAATTATTTTTCTAATTGTACATATTATTACAATATTTAGTGGTAACGGAGATCTGTTTTTCTGTAATAGATTAGAAGTAAGAGCCAGGTTACCGACTGGCTATCGATTTGACAATAGCAACGGCCCACGTTTGGGCGCGCTCGTTTTTTTTACCCCCCAAACTGGGGACGCTCCTGGTTTTTATATGGGGTAATTATTTTCCTGTTGTCTTGTAAGGGCAAGCTTGAATGGCAGGCCCATGTCCGGATTTGAATGCATTTCTAGTTTGTGTTTCTATGACGTTTTGGGAGTGAGTAGAGCGGCTGATTGTAATCGGAAACAGAGTTTTTTTTCGACTTATTTTTTTTAGTTAATTTTGGTCTTTTTACACTCATATTATACAATTGAAGCGTAGTTATTAATAGTGTGCGTGCGCGTAAGTACCTAGATAATTTGAGACCTTGAAAGGATATAGGATAATTTTTATCTGGCAATTGCATTGCTTGCTGACGAAGTTCACGGGCAACAGCTACTCATCAACAAAAATCACACTGTTGCATAGAAAATTATGCTTTATTGTTCGTTAACAGGGTTTAAATTTAGTCGTACCAATGTTACTTGACGTATAGTTGATTTAAAACATTTTTATTAGTTTGACCTGCCGCTATAATTTGATAAACGAAGTGGTAAATGAAAAAAGACCGGGATATCGTCGTGCCTAAAATACCACGTTCCCAAAATACCAAATTTTTAAAATACATTACGTATTTACCACTTTTCTAGCTTACCAGATTACAAAATAGAAGATTACTCAAGGAATGTCCTATTTTGGACATCTGCTATAATGGGAATGTAATCAATAGGTAAAGTAGTATTTTGAAAAATCTCGTATTTTGGGAACGTGACATTTTAGGCACTAGCGCGGAATATACCAGATGGTACATTCAGAACGGTCAGTATAGGTAAGTCGGAAACTAAAAGACATACAAAGATCTGTTCTTAGGAACCATGTCACTGATTTCAGTGACAAGAAAAACATAGTTCAGAAATTAAAAAAAAAAGTTTTTACTAAACTAAACGGGACTTATTACGCAATAAATATTTATTTATTTACCTCGACGTTTCGGCCACATTGCAGCAACCGTGGTCACGAGTTAACTCGTTACTCGTTGTTTAGTAATTATGAGTGAAAATCACGAAAGTTTCAAACAAAAAAGTTTTTGTTTCTCAATCAATCAATTTTTTATTTCGATTCTAATGCGAAGTTTTTTGCTGACTGTATTTTTGTTTACTGTATTGTATAGATACTATCTACACATGTATACCATATTTGAAAAATGGGTAAAATTTTAAGATTTTTTATTGAATCAGGCGTTACTTTGCGGAGGTCTTGGTCTTTATGGAGGTCATATTGAATGAATGGTCGCGGGTGAGCGAAGTATTTTTTTCAGTTCATTCTTGATTTAGTTATCGACAGATTACAGACAGATTACAGTTATCGACAGAACATGACCGGGTTTGATGCCCGAACCGAGTGAGACTTATTTTTGAAATGCAGTTTTTCTTGTCACTAAAATCGATGACATGGTTCCATAGAACAGATCTTCCTTTGTTATAGTTTCAAACTTGCTCATACAGATCGATCTAAATGTAACACCATAGGTACCTCTCTAGAATATCTAGCCCGCACGGATCTCCTGTCCGTATGAGCAAGGCACCTGACGCAAAATAGGATTTTAACCAAGGATGATATAGACTGGATTAGCAATCGCCATAGTAGAGATCGTCCGCAGAAAAATAGTTCGATTATTAAATCTAGATGGCGCTGAAATATAGCCCGAGGAAAGCCTTTCATATTACTGCAAATGTATTATTATGCAATATTTTTGAAAAATAATACATTTGTAGTAATATGAAACATCTGTTTTGCTTTCAAACCCTCGGGCTATATGTCAGCGCTATCTAGATTTAATAATCGAACTATTTTTCCGCGGCCGATCTGTACTATGGCGATTACTAATCCAGTCTATTATCAATATTATCATCCTTGATTTTAAACAATAGTACATTGTGCATCAAGGGCCGTAAGTAGGGGATTACTAACGAGAGCCTATTAGAAGCCCGACGCCGGAGGCGGAGGGCTTTTAATGACTCGAGTTTGTAATCCCCTTACTGCCCGTGATACACACAATGATTTTCATCACACTGCGAGGAAAAAAATCCAAAATTAAATTATTTTGTCACTAAACACTTAAATTAAATAAATAATGGCTACCCGCCAATACAGATTGTCACTTTTTTCAAGTCATCTACCATAGATAATGTAAACTGTGTTTAGAATTCGAATGGTCATACGGCCACATTCTGCCAACACTTACTTTTTACTTACTAAAATTATTGCAAAAAACTATTTGATATAAATTTAAAATATAAAAATTACGAAGTTTCATGAAGCGTAGACAAGTTTTGTGTAGTAAAATTGGGTTATAGCTAAGTTTTAAACATATAAATATAACGTTGGCTGACTTGAAACCTCCTTAGTCTGTTTGAAAATTTTAAAACTAAAGTTAAAACTCCCTTGGGAAGAAAAACTGTACGTAAATCCATAACTCCCTTAAGAACAAATTAGGCCTTTGACATTTAGTATACAGGCATGGAATAACACCATTGACGAGCAAGTGTGATGAAAAAGACTAAAACAGCTGAGATGCAAACCTTAACCGGAACTTCAAACCGATGTTTCTATCCATCCAAGTAAGTGGCTTTTGTGCAATACTTAAATTAAATTGTCTCCTTTTTTATTTATGGAGGATAGAAAAAAAATATCAAGTTTTAATGGGCATTTATGTTGTCTAGTTATGACTATAAAAAAAAATTAGACCAAATTAAATATTATGACTTGGTTTCAAATGCGAAATAATTCAGATTCTATTGGATGTTTTGTATTTTTTTATATTTTGTTTTGGAAGGAGTTAAATCGAATAAAGGGCCAGCATGGCTCTGTTTTAAATTAGAATTCAATTGTGTACAAAATAGTTTGTTTGCGATTACGATCATGCTAGACTGATGGATTTGGAAAGTGAAAGCAGTTTTAAATTTTTGACACTCGTAAAATTTTTAAAGTAGCAATCTCAGTCAACAGATTTGGAAAACTGTAGGATGTGTTATAGTACCGTCAGTAGCAGAAGTAGATGTGCACTGGTCATCTATTTCTGCTGCTGAATGGGCGTCATCAGGTTTCATTTGTTCTACTTATTTTATAAAAAAATATAATAGCTGCAATATTTTAAAGTTTCTAATCGACTGAGGCAGCAGGGACGCCAGTAATGCCTAAAGTATTATAGGAAAGGATAATAATGTGTGATGGTTAGAGGTTGATATGCATTTGAATGGATATTAAGATTAGATTTGCTGACAACTTCACTCGCTGCTAGTGTGTGTTGTCGCCTGTTTGTAACAATTTTGTAACTTCTATCTTATCGGTCAACCGATGATGACTTTTCCAACTTCAGGGCCCAATTGCATAACAAAGTACAACTAATATTACAAGCGGAACTCTCGCTTCAGTTATATTAACTAGAAAGGGAGTTCCGCTTGTAATATAACTTTTACTTTGTTATGCAATTGGGCCCTGGTGTGATTAATACACGACCCCGTGTTGTCAACCCGGAATGAACAACAATAATTTTATGGCAATAACATAAGGATTTGATTGAGGATTGAATTGAAACATCTATCTCCACGTATTGTAGGTAGTTTGAAGTTGAGCGTCCATTAATTTTTATGAGAATAGTTTATATTTATTACAGTTTGCTTGACAAATGTGTCAGTGTCATTTTTATTGGCTATTTTTTTGCCGACGCAGACGAATTGAGGACCAGCTTTTATAAGACCGTTAAAAAAATCTTAATTCGGAAACAACCTTACCGTAAAAACTATATTTACACAGGTAGCGACTTGAAAATTGACAGAGCGATTGAAATTGTCAGCAAATGCAATCATGTGTTCGCTGAAAAGCATAGAAGCGTTTGCCACCGGCTTGCTTTGTCCTCTTCTAGCTCACGCGTGTGAGGGGGACACGCATGTCTGCGGCTGACACTTGTTTATAATAGGTAGGTAGAGATAGTAAAATGTGGATGTGGTGAATATGAGCACAATCGAACGTCGCTATTACTGGAGAAAGGTATCTCAAAGCAATGTGTAGACTAAACTGAACCTTCAGTGTTGAACTTAAAGTTCATTTAGTATATAACCGATTTTCTGATTTGACCTTTCGACCAGAGGCGAATCTCTTCTTCATATTTGATAATTGCAAGGGTACAGTTTTATATGAAAGTTTTGCCAAATTGGGCCACTGTTGCAGACCTCTTGGTCAATTTATACCGTGGTAATACAAAAATGTGTTTTGAAATGTCGTTCTCATTCGTTTTATACGATTGTGAAGCCCCTCAAAAATGGCCTAAAGCGACAGCGAAAACCTAATTTTGCGCATGGCGCTTGTTAAACTGTACATCTGTGTTTGCCGCATTCACTTTTACGATCTTTTATGCGATTGAGAATAACAAGGTTCCATCTCATTTGAGGCGAGTTGAAATTACTTCTAGGTTTTCCGTACAGTTGAGACCTTGTTATCATTTGGAATTGATTGATGGAATCGTATCGCTTGAGATTTGAGGGTAGTGGGTGGTTTTGGATTAGTGTTCGAAAAGGTGTAGTTAGGATGGTCCGCTATCCACGCTTCATTTGGACAGCAATGTCTACAAACGGTCAATGTCTTGAGGACCTCTGTCCATCCAGAATCCAGCTAGGCAATGTCTGTTCCTATATTAACACGTTCGGCTCTGGCGACGTTCCCTTAATGCTGGCACTTCACTTGGCGTATTTCACGAAACATTTGCGTGTGCGAGAGAGGAGCACTATGCCGATTCTAGCGTGAAAAACGGAAATGGCAATAGCGCAACGCGAACACGCAACGCCAAGTGAAGTGCCACCATAAGCGCTTACGCTGTGCCGGCCGAAATGATCGTAGTCACGAATGACTGTCACCGGCATAGGAGTAAGAATTGTTTGATCACAGACGTGTCACTGGCACTGAGTGTGTTAATACATTAAGCCGTGGTAAATTAGTGGTTTGGCCTACGTCCTCTCAAGTAGAGAATTGTGGCTTCACAAAATTATCTTCAGAATTTATATGCGAAGTATTTGAAATTTACTGTTAGCTTTTCGGTGAAACGCAATTTGATTTAGCGTGTGTCATTTCAAATGTGCACTATATGCGGACTATAAGTAGATCGATTTCTCTCAGCCGGTGTTCAGCAGTAGCACGTGGAATGCTGAAGATGAGTAGGCCAGGTATATGATGGCAAGGAATCAAGGTTTTTGTTGGGATCGACATTAAGAGGGCACGATGCGCACCATTTCTCCATACAAACGTAATCCACTGTTTCCTCCCTGGATAATGGCTTTAGAGCCAATTTTTTTTTACTGTGTAATCTGTATCTACCACAGCTATGCCCCTATGTTTCGTTTTTTTCCATATTTCAATTAATATAAGAAATATGAGCTTTCAAAAACTGAAAAAAATTGACCAATTTCAACGTCATTTTCAGACACTCATCAGAAAAGAATCCCTGATATAAACAAAAAAAGGAAAACATAGGGGCATAGCTAAATCTGTCCTCTAATTATTTTTGAAAAAAATGATTTTATTGGTCCAGATTTCGAGAAGAAAACAGGGGATTACGAAATGCTGTTTTGATAAATTTTACGCGCCTATTAACGGTCTGAGCTGCAGTTGTCCCGCTCTCGCTGTACTGACACGGAGGGGTTCGGGCGAGACAGCGACATTTCATTAAAATACCTATTTCTCAAAAGTCTCTCAGCCATCGTACCCTCTAAAAGGCGTTTTTTTTATCGGTTTTCGATTGTGAAGCGTGGATAACGGGCTCTAGGAATAGATTCTATTTAATAGATGTAGGTTAGGAACGTCATAGAAACGATCGGAATGCGATTTGGGTGTAAGCTGATATGTGAAAGAAAATATAAGGAAAATACAAAAAATTAAAAAACGTTTCGGTTTGTTTAGGGTTTATTAAAATTAGTCTTCTTTAACTAAATTTTGTTTGGACAAATGCTGTCCATTACACGAATGCTTCCAGTTTTGAATAATATTTTTTATTAAGTGTCATGAGAATTTGTAACATTTTTTTTTCATTAATTAGTTGTAATTTTTTTTTATGTACGGCTTCAAATTGAATGTATAACTTATAGTTATCTGTTAAGTATTTGGCTCATGATTGTTTAAAACAATGTTCACTATTGAAATAATATCCCATTTATTGTAAATACGGATGGTTGATTCCATATCCCCTCGAAGTTGAATTTTCGTAAGCAGCGAATAACTGTGTATTTGTCGTCCGGAGCAATACATACTAATATTTATATATCACCAAGTACAAATCTAGGAGTTATTTATTAGTTGGATCCGTCGGTGTAACTAAGTCATATTCTTCAACCATTTATTTTCATTTACGAAAAGCCAAGGACGTTCAAATCAAGACTACCAACGTCTATACTATACAATAATAACGCATTCCTTTGAAACAACAAGCCTGCTGTAGCTACATCCGCTTTAGAGAGGTCTCTGTACCATACATTTTGTATGTTACTTAGACCTCTGTATAACACTAGCCTCATCTCTATTTAGTTTCTTCATGGAGCCCATAGATGGCGCTATCGTGTTAAGCAGATGTCAAAATGCAATACGAAATGAGTACAGAGACCTCTATAGTAAAACTAGCAGGTTTATTATTTGAACGGAACATGACGTTGTATAGACATCAGTCCTCTTGATTAATAGTAATAGTTCTTGTTAAAACGATTTTTACCGCCACGTATAGTATTAAAAGGCCCCATTCCAGAAATTGTGAACACCATGGTCGTTTGATTGAGAGCCAGTTAACTGACGCCTACGGAGGTTTATTGACAAGGAATATCGCTAGATGGCGCGATTGACGAGATGTCCGTTTGGCGTCACAGTCTCGCTTGAGATTGGCTCGTTTAGTTATAAACCAACGTGACACAAAACGCAGCGCGGGGCATGCGCGCGACGCCTTTGGAGCGGGCCCAGCGCGTTGTATAACACTGAATCTTATACGCCGCGTCGCGTTTTGGACTGTGTCACCGTATATATGAATCAGTGTTATACAACGCGCCGAGCATGCCTCGCGCTGCGGTCTGTGGTAGCCTTAACGCCATCTAGCGACGTTCCACTTGTAGCAGAAAACCCTTGTTGTTGTTGTTTCCAGTTATGTGTCTAGATTCCTACTAAACAAGGGAACTACGACGAAATTCGAAGTTCGGATTGTGCTGTCCCTTTCACTTTTCTGTTTAATACTATTAGCGTGAAAGGAACGACACGGTACGAAGTTCGAAAATCGAATAACAAACTCTTAGGGCCTAAGCACACGGCGTTGTTTAAACGCGCCGTCGATGCGCGTTTGTATCGATACAAATGATGGCTGATCTATGGAATGAACAACGCACTGAAAATGTGCGTTCCTAAAATGCGCTTCGACGGCGCATTTAAAAAACGCTGTGTGCTAGGGGCCTTACTACACCATTAAAATATCGACGTCACTTCACTAGGCTCCAATTGAACGCCGCGGTGTAATTGTTCCAATTTAGTTGCACTAAAGTTTCGTTATCGGTTTTGCCCGACTCCCCTTCCCTTATCAAAGGTTTAGCTTTAAAGATTGTTGTTTGCCTTATAAAAAAATGTGATCTTATGACGATTATACTTGAAAGGTGTCAAACGCGTTGCGGTACCGGCCTTCTTACGCGTCTTATGCCACGGCGTAGGCTAAGCAGGTATATAGATAGCAAACTAAAAACAAAAACATTGCATGATTTGTGAAAACAAATTGTATGTAACTTATGTCTAAGTTTTTCTATCTATCTATAGTAAGATAACATGAACTTAACCTCTTAAAGCCTGCGGCTAAGTTTAACTATCTTAAATTGAAACTTATCGTCACTCAAGAAAAGCTGAAATTTGCTTTCACGTGTGTACTAAATAAATATAGTAAAGTACATTGTATTGTTTGTGTCAAAGCAAATGTGAACCTTATTCGATAGAGAATAAGTTTCAAATTATGATCGTCAAAACTTGATCGTGGGTAAGGAGGTCAACAGACAGCGCTGAAATAGGTTTTTTTTTGTCTATGCCTTTGTCCTCAGCCTGCGCACCATAGACCAGTAATTTTTCCTCGATCATGTCCATTCGGCCAGTGACCGCATCGTGTGTGAAGTAATATGCCTTGTATAATAATAACAAATGAATTATGTATTGTATAATAATAAGAGTTGACGTGCGGGTAGGATCAGTGTGGTCGTTTGTCAATTTGAGGCACCGGTGATGCGTTGAGGGCTTTATTGAAATGCAAAATAATCGTTAATATAATAATTTAATATCGCGCCGAATTTGCTACCCTCCAGATGCACGTTCCACAAAAACTTGCGGGTTAATTAGATCGTTTCAACCGCCTCAGTTACAGCTCGGCCACGGCTTCGCGCGACCGGAGGCCGTGGCGATCGTTTTATCAGTCCATTGCGTGTGCCGCCAGATAATCACTGTGCGGCGAGCGTCTCGGCCGCGCAATGTACGGAGAAAACGCTCGCCGCTACCGGCGGTCGCGCTATGTCGAATAGCTGCAGATTTGCAGCGTTTTCGGTTATTTATTTGTGGCCCTGTACTTCTACTAGATGACTGGAAACTATCAGAATCTGCTGTTTCTACAAAAATTTGTCCACGTAAGTGTTTCAGAACGAATTCCCAAATGACCCTCAAGTTTTTGTGCTGGGTTTAGGGGAGTGTATTAGGACGAGGGCGAATTCGACGTGTGTGTGGATTAGATACTGTTTTTACTGTGGTGGTTGATCGATTGTATTCATATGTAACTGAGGCCGTGGTGGCCCAGCGGTTTGACCTATGGCCTCTCGAGCAGAGGGTCGTGGGTTCTAATCCCGGCTCGCACCTCTGAGTTTGTCGGAATTTATGTGCGAAATTACATTTGTAATTTACCATGAGCTTTACGGTGAAGGAAAACGTCGCGAGGAAACCTGCATACAGCTGCGAAGAAATTCAATGGTGTGTGTCTCTGGGACGATGCTATACCTGAAGTGTTCTTTTTCTTTGTAAGGTCGTTCTGATTCTCTGTGAGATCGGACACTGAAGCATACTTGCTTTGTACTGTGTTGAAAGATAATTTACTTTATCACCGGGATCCATTAAGAACACTAATTTTGCAATTAAAACTCTGCTGTTCCACTACGTCAGTAAAGCCCTTGCCGCGTATTTTCTTTTAAATCGTAAGTTCTTAGTTCCACAGTGATTAAAAAAAAATGTAAATTTTTTCTTATCTTAGTAAGTAAAAGATCTCATATGTCATATTTTTTTGTTTTGTCTTTTTTATATTTTGAGGAACTTCGGAATAGTCGAGTTGATTTAAAGACAACCTATGTAAAATAAAATATATTGATGTATAAATATTATTTTCTTTGTTTTATTTCGACGTGCCTTGTTTTGGAAGTGTACAGTCGGAAGCATAAATATCTATACAGCCATTTTGCCAAATATAAACACCAACGTCATGGCTATAGTTGCTAATTGTAATAGATATTTTTGGCGCCTTGGTAACGTACATATACAGGGTGTTACAAAATAACCCCTAAAGCCTGAAACCCCATGAACAGTAAATAAAACTGTAATTTTGCGCGCTGTTCTTTTTTTTTCTAGCTATAATGGTTATGGAAAAAACCGATATCGAAATTAAATAGTGATGTGCGTAATCTCAGTCGATATTTTAATTTACTATTAAAAACACTTATTTTTCCGACATTGAAAACATACTTACCTATAAAATAAAAAAAATATATACTGATTTAATTCTTTACTGGAGTACTTCCATAACCTTCAGTTATTACGGCTAATTTTGTAGCACCCTGTATTTATACAAGTAACAGCATGGACATCCGAATGAAAAAACCTGAGACGACGTCGCAGTTGTCACATAAAATATCAGGAGTTTATCCGAGTGGTAAAACTGTCCTTTGATACCTGATATACACCCTCGCCTCGTCGTCTCGCTCCGGACGCGAGCCTCAAAATCAAGGCAAATCACGAGACGAGGCGCGAGGCGCGCCTGTTCACATTCTCGTCTCGTGGCTCGTCCCGCAGTTCGTCTCGCCACTCGTACGCGAGTGTAAACCAGGTATAACACTTAACGCATTCACTGCCACCTGACTTCCACATGTGCCACCGACACACATGTGCGTGTAAAATGTATGATTAAAATTAAATAAGACAGCGGCACTGGGCGAAGTCCCGAAAACGCATTAGCTATGCGTCGTGAATGCGTTAATAAGGTAGAGGCGATTTAGCGACCACATACATTGAGTTGGAAATTGAACCTCATTGATTTCATTATACGTCACAATTTCCATTGTTATTATTGAAAATACGACTAGCTTTAAAAATATCCTTTGACAGGTATGTATTCGATTGCTGCTTTTGATTCTGTGATAGTATGCTCCAATAAATGGGGCCTATTAAGGGATAAAGAGATAATACAAAAAAAACACCCCTTTCATTTTGCAGTAAGTAAAATTTGCAAAAATGTCTGATGGGAAGTTACAATAGAGATCTTTCTCCAGGCGGATGTTATGTCCGGGGACCGAAGTCCAAAAGAAGAGTTGGAAGTTGTTTTTATGCATTCGAGTTTAGAAACTTCGATAGTGCGATGTAGAATATAGCAGCTTGTCGAAGTGACGGCTAGATGGCGCTAAATGTAGCTAGGTGTCGATCTAACGTCAAATCCGTACGCGATTATTATTTGGTAAACAATAATACAAAATTCAATAAAATTGCAACCATTTTATTTCTACAATGTCAGATTACATACAAAACAATGGATAGATTTACATCACTGTTCTCCTTATAATGTCAATATTGGAAAACCATCTGTATTACATTTATACAGTTTGTTTTTATTTATACAATTAAAACCGTTAAAACTACATACAAAATATTCCAAGAATCCAAAGGAAATCAGCGTTTTCATAATCAATTCGAAATCACAAAGTAAAAGTCCGCGATTTGTACAGTCCCAGAACGAAAAGATTCGTCCGTTTTTTTGAAACCGCCGCTATTATCAGCTCTGGGGCCATAAAACCCCGTCTTCGATCCTCTCGCTCGCTCTTGGGAGGTTATCGGATCTCTCGCTCGCACTTTGCAGCGGTTTGAGTGATGTGTATCATGAAAGTGCGAGCGAAAGATCCGATAACCTCCCAAGAGCAAGCGAGAGGTTCGAAAACGTATAACACTGAAAGCACATCGCACTCCTAGATCAAGAGTAGATCCTCAATGAACTAAAACAATTACTTTGCTCACCCGCGACCTTACAATAGTTACGTTTATGCAAGAAATGTGCGTTCATGCAGTTCCTCCACCTCCACACTGTACGAACACACACAAATCACATAAACCCAACCATCACCACCACCAAGCTACACTGACGCGTTTCGAACTCAACCAGAGCTCATCTTCAGAGTTACCACAACCGTATGCTATGCTACCAAACGTTAAACTAACAAACCAAAACAAATGTTTTAACTTGTCACTGTAACTTCTCAAGTACCCACTTTATTTTTCTTATTCTCAAACTACCCCACAAAAATTAACTTTTATTGACATATTTAAAACTACCTTGAATTTTTTTTGTTTATTTATTTATAAGGCATATTTAATTAATACTAACTGTTCAAATTCGACCCAAGCCGCAGTAAAGGAGAAGATACTAAATTTACCTGTTCATTAATAATAGACCCCATAGTGTTGTACCTAATTATTTCCATGCATTCCAGAGCATCCAGACGCAACCCCTTGCCGCAATAATGTAACACTTCATAAGAATCTGAATCTAACAATGAATGATTTGATTCCAACAAATGTTTTGCAAAATTCGATCTATCTGGATGCTCATTCCTATATGCCGAAACATGCTCTTTAAATCTAGTATTAAAACTTCGGCCTGTCTGTCCTACGTATATCCCATTGCAGTCATTACAAGTAAGCTTGTATACCCCCGATCTAGTTCCCTTATCTACCTGTTCTTTGTGGTTACATAGCCTAGAGTACAAAGAGTTGTTAGTCTTAAAGGCAACATTAATATTGTTTGATTTTAAAATGCCATAAATCTTATCAGACAAACCCCCGACGTAAGAGATGCTAGATCTATATTTGTTAGTAGACTGAGAAGGTAACGCAGCGTAAAGCATGCTATTTACTAACCGTGCCTGCTTCTTTTGAACTAAACTATCTACCATTGATTTTGTATAACCATTTGAGATCGCTATCTGATAAATAGTACTCAACTCTAAATCATAATGTTCCTTAGAAAGAGGCACAGTCAACAATCTATTAACATAACAATGGAAAGCAGCCAGTTTATGCTGCCACGGATGATTAGAAGATGCTGGTATAACAGCATCTGTGTACGTGGGCTTACGGTATATTTTAAATTGATGTTTACCATTTAATTTTGAAATCGTTAAATCCAAAAAGTTCAACGAACAATTTTCCTCCAATTCTTTTTTGAACCTTATCTTTACGTGCTTGTTATTCAAACCATTAATAAACACGTCAAGCTGTCTCATACTCCCTCTCCAGCATAGGATCAAATCATCAACAAACCTAAAATAGTACACAATATTACTATTACCCACAATATACTGATTCTCAAAATGATCCATAAATATATCTGCCATTAAAGGACTCAGAGGTGAACCCATAGCTAAACCATCACTCTGTAAGTAATAAAGACCATTGAACCGGAAATAATTTTGTTTCATGCATAAAGTTACCAAATCTATTAATTCACAAACTTCACCCGGATGCAACCGCTTCCTTTCTAAGTGGTCTTTTAGAATTTCTAGTGTCTCACTATATGGTACGTTAGTAAATAAACTGTCTACATCCAAAGAAAGCAACGTTGCATTCGGCGGTATGCTGATGTCCTTAATTTTACTAACCAAATCAAACCAAACGTAACTATTGTAAGGTCGCGGGTGAGCAAAGTAATTGTTTTAGTTCATTAATATGGACCTCCGCAAAGTAACGCCTGATTCAATAAATTAGATCCTCAACTCAAAATAATATAACTATAATAACGTGTCTCTACTCTCTGGACAAAGACCGAAATCCTAAGTAGAGTTCCTTCTCAGGAATGTTCTACTTTTGTAAAATTATTAGATAAGATAAAAAAAAATACAATTAATACCCACAAACAAATCAACAATTAGTAGGAACATATTGTATCAGTTGTTCGCAATGAGTTTTTCGGTTCAGAGATTGATCAAGTTGAAATACTCTTTCATTACCATGTATCTACATAAAGGTTGTTCCGAAGTATTCAATCGGAAATCAGTCATTTCTCCGTCAATACGGTGGCGTTTGGTGATAGCTTAGAAATACCCTAATCAGCACGCCCTATTCGTCTATGTCCAGAGGGCACAGACAAGTATAACACCACTTGCATAGAAAATTATACTTAATTGTTTGACAACAAGGTTATAATTTATTCGAACCAATTTTACTTGACTATGAATAGTTGAGATATACTGAAGTAATAAAAAACTATTCGCCTACGATGATTAAAACCAAATTAAAGTGCTTCCTTGACGTCAACAACTTCTCCACAGTCAAAAGACGACTTTCAGACGAAACTTTTCATTCCGCGGCTGTACAGTCGACTACAAAAAAAAAGATACGGCCAAAGTTACAAAAATATGTATACACGACCTTAATGTTAAGTCAATAAAGGTGTGTATACATATCTTTGTAACTTTGGCGGTATCGATCTTTTTGTAGTCGACTGTACATACATGCAATTGATTTCCTATTTTTTTTATACTAAAACTGTTTTGGAGTAATAAATCGTTTCAAATGCAGTATAAAATTGTGTTTTCCAACGCTTTAAAAAGTTTACTTAAGTTTAATAATGGCTTCCTTGTAGTGGCACAGTTGAATTAAATACACAAATGTAAGAACATAAATTTCTTCAATAATTTTTAGTTATTACATTTCTCATCCATCATTCTATGTGAAGCAGGATTGAAAGATACAGCCGAAGAAACTGAACAAAGTACCAGGGTAAACCCTTTTTAATTGCAAATGTCATGTTGACATTCCATACATATGCCATAGAAATCATCGTGAAATTGGTTGTGAAAAGGTTCCACTCTGGTAGGCGATTCAGTTTCCTTGACTGTACATAAAACCATCTCCTGTAAAACTGCATGTAGTGCAGATACGCAGTATTTATGTATGGTAGATAAGCGGATTTGCACTATCCCCACCAATTTGCGTGTGCTGTCAAAAGAAAACTGGTTTAATGCATTCCCACTTAATTCCTTTACCTGAAATTTTTAAAAATAAAAGCAGTCAAACTGTGCCATTACAAAGAAGCCTAGTTATCCTATATGGCGCCCCTCCCGCGACCCCGGCCCCGGAAACCCCCTCGACCCCTCGGCCGGGCCCCCTTGTTGGTGTTGGGGGGGGACTTGGGACGCAGCGCCTCGATGCGTTCAGTGCACCCGGTGCTTTCTCGCCCTTCGACGAAGTTCGAGGCGTAGAGTTCCGCGTTGAAGTTGGAGTTGGTAAGTTCGTGGCCGATGGTCACCCATCCGGGGCGGATTGTAGAGTCTCTGCCGAACAGGTGGATTCTGAGGAAAAAAGAGATCGAGTTTCCGTTTAAAAAAAGCCGTTCGGCTTTTCTTAAGTCATGAACGAATATTATTCGACAAGTTTGGTTTGAAGTAACTTTTTGTATTTTTTTATTTTTTCAACAAATTTAAAAAAATATAATTAAATATATTTTATTAAAAAAAAATTGAAGTTGAAAAAATAAAAAATACATAAAGATACTTCAAACCACTCTTGTTAAAAGTATGGCCTTGTAGCGACATCTCTTGGTCCGGGTGAGCGGTTAGTTCCGAAGGAGTGTTGATGTTTCTGGATGAGAACTGAACATAGATGGCGCCGTATCAGTGCATAAGTGATGATGGCAGGCTCCGGAACGTATGATGCATAGGAAAAATTTACGTGTCAACTCCTGACCAGTGGTGGTGTAGGGGTAAGCACGCGGCACGGAATGCCGAGGACCTGGGTTCGATTCCCAGCATTGGTCTTCTTTCTGGGTTTTTCCTGTGCATCTATGTTTCAGTTTGTATTTGTATGAAATATATGAATATTATTCGAGCAATATCATACCTTCTTCTTCCCAAACAGAAATGCTCCATGATATGAAAGATTTCGATCGGCTTCTCCGTGCTGCCAAATTCCTGGTCCTCAGATATGATCAAGTCTATATCAACGTTGGCATGTATAAAGTCTCCATCCGAAGACCTCCGGACGGTGCCCTTGATGCCCATAAGGCAGTGCTCCTTGGTCCTTTGGAAGACAGCGTTGTGTTCCAAGTTTTTGGAGTGCCCCGGGTTCTTGATGTTGGTCTTGATCCAGCAGATGTCTTCGCAGCGACGGAAGCCCCATTTCTTGAGGCATTCCCGGCCCATGTCCAGTCCTGGAAGTATAATATTTATGTCAGGTATCAAACTACATAAAGTACATAATGTACATACATAATGTTCATTCCTAGCCTATATACGTCCGCCTGCAGGGCACAGGCCTCTTCTCAGTATGCGAGGGCTTGGGCTCCATCGAATTACTTTGCAGGAGAATGCAGGTTTCCTCACAATGTTTTCCTTCACCGTAAAGCTGATGGTAAATTTCAAATGTAACCCGTGGTGGCCTAGCGGTTTGACCTATGGCCTCTCAAACAGAGGGTTGTGGGTTCAAATCCCGGCTCACACCTCAGAGTTTTTCGGAATTTATGTGCGAAATTACATTTGGAATTTACCATCAATGTTCATTAAAATTTGATATAATGCAATTATCTAAGAAATTGACCACTTTAAACATGAAACTACCGTGAGACTCGCTCATAGTGAAAGTATACGGATTACTCACGTCTTAAAACGAGTTTAACTCGACATGTTTCGGGTAAAGCCCCCTCTCTTAGAGCCACACTTCACGGCGGCTGCCAAACGCACATTGGCAGTGTGCGCGATTGACAGCCCCCGTGACGTGTGACTTCCTTATGTCATCGTCCGATCCCTACCGATTACTAGTAACGAGTAATGATACTATAGCTAGACCGTTTAACTAAGTGCTCGCCCGCGCGGTACAGAGACGTGGGGGTAGACGACAAAGGGGGCCGGGAGTAGGGTTGTCATCTCTAAAAATCAAAAAGCCGAACTAATCCGTCAAAAAAGCCGGACTTTTGGGTCCCAAAGCCGGACATTAAGAAAAATTAGGGATTTTTGACAAAAATATCGAATAAAACACACATATAAAAGTGGGACTTTTGAATTCCAAAGCCGGATGCTAAAAAAAGGGATTTTTGAGTGTGTGTATGTGTCCGTCCGATGCGGGCGGGGGCGGCGTGGCAAGACTGGGCAAGGCCGTGCGCGCGCGCAGTGCGATAGTAATAAAAAGCCTAACGAAAGCCGGACGGCGCGATGCGCGGGCGGAAGACAGTTTGCTCTCCGCTCGCCCTTGTCCGCTCGGGCGCTCGTCCGCCCATCGTCGTACGAATCGCCACTCTGACAAAAAGCCTGACAAAAGCCGGACAGGCCGAACACGTACATATTTGGCCGGACGCGACCGCAAAAAGCCAAACATGTCCGGCTGCCGGACACCTGGCAACCCTAGCCGGGAGAGGTGCGAGCGGCAGGCACACGAGGCGCGCTCGCCGCCCGCACCTCTCTCAGCCCCTTTGTCGTCATACCCCCCAGCCCCTGTACCGCGCGGGCGAGGACACATTTAAACGGTTTAGCTTAGAGTTGTAACGGATTGTTACTATTCGGCTGAATACCGGATAGTTGCGTACTATCCGGCCGGATACTGGATAGTGAAATAACTTATAGTTATGGTTAAAATGGGTATTTCGACTACCGCAACGTACAGTATTGAATCTGACAAATTTGAATTTTGAAATTTGAATACTATGCCGCGCAACGTACAGTGTCGAATCTAACAATTTTGTTTTTGTAGTTTCGATACTGTTCGTTGTCAACATCGATTTATTTGTATATTTGTCTATCATTAACATCTCGTATGCCGAAAGTAAAAAAAAAACCTACATTCTAGGCTCGTTTGTTTCAAATACGAAAGGTTCAAATCAGTTTATTAATTAACATAGTGCGTATAGGACATGTAATTACATTTTTTTGTAGTAGATTGACCATACTGAAGATAAAGACGGAGTGCCACGCGCGCGCTCAAATTAGCTCAATTTTATTGTAGTTAAAACTTGGCCGAATTTCCGGCGGCCGGATATCCGGCTATCAGCCATAGACATAGGTTAAAAATACAAAAAGATACTTCAAACCAAACTTGCTAAAGTATGGCCTAGTAGCGACATCTCTTGTACGGGTGAGCGGTTAGTTCCGAAGGAGTGTTGATGTTTCTCGATGAGAACTGAACATAGATGGCGCTGTATCACTGCAAAAGTGATGATGGCAGGCTGGAATGTATGATGCATAGGAAAATTTTGTGTCTAAACTCCTGACTAGTGGTGGTGTAGGGGCCCAGGACCTGGGTTCGATAAGACATAGTAGGTTATTCGGTATCCGGCCAAACAACTCGTTACATCTCTAGTTAGCTGTAACGATTCAAGTTGTGCTGTAAAGCAAACATTACCTTCTGAGCTGCCACACCAGAGGAAGATAAACGACCTGGGCTGCGCGATCTGCTGCAGGTCCAGCGCGAGGACATCAGGCCAGCGCCAGCCGGCCCCGAGCGGCGGCTCCACCAACACCACGTCGAACTTGCTACCCATCTGCTTTAGGTCGAACGTCTGCCAAACAATACCGGTAATCTATACTTCATTTAATTTAGAATTGAAAACCACAACATCATTATATTGCGGCTCGTCAACTATTTCTTACCTAGCAAATGGTACAGTACGATAGTCCGGGAGCCGCAAAATAAAATTGTTTTAATGTCACTTTATTTGCGTGTCGTCAATTGTTACTCTAGTACAAATTGTAAAGAGATTACCGTTCACGAGCCGCAATAATGATGTTGTTGTGGTTTATAATTCTAAATTAAATAGAGTAAAGGGTTACTTTAGGAAATTTTGGGGCTACTTTGATAGATTTAAAATGGTTATAAAACCGGTTATCTGTAAAGTCGGTTAACGGACGATAGTTTAACGTGACAACGTCATAACAAAACATTCAAAAAACAAAAATGAAACCAGGCCCATCCAAGTACTGACCGCGCCCGACGTTGCTTAACCTCGGTGATCGGACGAGAACCGGTGTTTTGTCAAATATTTTGAACACGGTGCATCCTACGGCAAAATCAATGAAATTTTCATCCCCCCCTTTAAAACCCCCCATTAAATACATGCTAGCGTTTGCTGCTCTCTTGTACATACTGGCCTTCGCTGCTCTGAAACATTACATGTATACGTACATACAACATTTGGCCATCCTTTTTCGAGTATGCAGCCGGCGTTCATCGATTTATTAGACGTTGTCACGTCAAAAACGCAAATATTCATAGCTCGATTGAGCAAATGACGTAAAAAGTTAGGTGATTTATCAAGGTAGTTATTTCACTGCCACAGATGGTATAAAAAAATAAGGACACGGCGTAAAAAACTGTTTTCTAAAGTCCCCGCATTTCAAAGTAACCCCAGTTTACGGTACTACATTATTGCCTAGACCTCAGTGGTGCCAGACTTTTTTCGAACAAATCGGGATTCTTAAACTTTTTGAGTACAAAAAGTGGGATTGTTTCGTCGAAAGCGGAACATACTAAAAAACCGTCACAACTAGCTACTGCCATACAAAATCTATTTGACAGAGCTCGTAAAAAGTATGTTCATTGATTGGTGTTGTCTGTCAAGTCATCCTATTACCTCTCAGGGTCTCTATTACTATACCAAATTTCATCTCAATCGGTTCTCTAAAGTGTGACATTAAACATAGAGTTACTTTTGAATTTATATTATGAATACCTTTAAGTCACATTTCAAGTACATCGGAGGAGTTGCAGTCTGCGCAATCAGGTCATCCTTGAGTTTGATGAGCTCCCGCAACTTGGGGTATTCCTCGAAGCGGTCCGCGAGACCTACATCCCGGATGAAGTTCTGTGGACGCTGCCCCGTGTCCACGAAGTGCTGGCAGTAGTCGTTGTGGGGGTTTGATGATTGTGTGCCCTGCAGGATAAATGATGATGGGATGTACCTCAACAAAACCAAGCCCTGCCCAGTATCAAAAAAAATTTGCTTGCAGCCGTTGAAGTTCATTGGTATGGATTGGTATAGACAGATGTCTAGGCACTGCAAGCAAAATGGGCATTTAAGGTGTCAAGGCAACCTTTTTGGCCATGGTACAATAGGTTTTTTTTTCTAATTTTTGTCGAGGCCTAGACAGGTGATCATGTTGCACGCTTAAAATTAAACTGACTCAATCCGAAATATTCTCATTTAAAAAAGGAACTTTGTGCAACAAATAATTAGGTTTACTTTTGAAATGAGAAGATTGTGGATTGAGTCAGTTTCATTTTAAGCGTGCGAGTCAGCCTCATGGGTGCTTACTCAGTTCCCTACTAAGGGGATAAATCAATAAAATGGTATATGCTAATTGCTTTGTCTGCTGACAGGTCTATTAGTCAACAATTGACCTGGCCATTGTGCATCGACAGCCATTATTTAAGTGAGGTTGTCTTGGCAATACTTATCTTCACTCTTGGTGAGTTATTGTGAGATTTGGTTCAACCAACCCCCTTTGAAAAGTGCATATCTTTACTGTGCTACTTTGTGGTGTTTGTATACATGTGATAAATATTATAGAGTAGCAATTATCCACCATTTTTGAGGAAAAATAATTAGGCAAGTGATATAGCCTAGATAAAGACTTTACTCTTAGTATAAAATTACTAACAAGATACAAATTTTTGAAGAGCAGCAACAGAAATTTTAGTGAGTTTTGCTTGTCATCCAGCGATTTGGTACAGAATTCATATTTATTCAGATTATGCCCGTAGCTAAAGGGTTAAAGACATCCATAGAGTGGAAACAAACCATTTTGACTCTAAATAAGTCCTAAATTCTCATTGTTATGTAAAACGAAAGGCGAGTTTTTGACCATTGGTCATGTCTCAAGCCATGGTAATTGGGAATGTCTAAAAAAAATTAACAGTGGTTTTTATATTTTTTTTTGTATAGAAAAGTCAATTATAAGAAACTAATTTCAATATTTTGTCATTTAGTTCACTACTTTTTTCAAAATTAATTATTCAAACTATTTTGGTTGATGACGTCAGATTATAATTGAGGGCTCCCACACTGCCAAATTTCTAAATCTATCTAAATGCGTATGATAAGGCGACCCCTTTTAATTATTTTTTTGCGTAGTGATACACTGTAACTAGTGTCACTTTACTGGCGCTGTCAAAGTGTTAGATGTCAGACAGCGGGTCCAAATCAAACTATGTAGTATAATCCACGCGTAAATTGTGAGTAATTCTAACCACACATAATAAAGTATGACTTGGACCGGTCACGCAATTCACACCAATGTCTAATGAAGGTCATTGCTTATTTATTATGTAATAAATCCATTACATAATATTAAAATTAAATAACTACAGAAAACGAGTTTAAAAGCGTTTATCTCGAAATGGTTTTCGAATTACTATACATTGCAAAAAAATAGACATCCCCAATTGTAATTTTAATATTTTAGACTATGCTAAGCCTTTTATAGCATAAAAGAGTAACTCACACAAACATTTATATAACAAACTGGACAGAAAGAACTTGAAAGAACTCAAAACAAAACATAAGTGCAGTGATTTACACACATCAGCTCAATGAGCTGTTAGTGTATTATTATTTAAAATAGTAATAATAAAACACTCACGAGCCACAAATCTTTGCGTTAACAATATTAGTAGGATTACTGTAGATACGTCGTGATTTATGTCCAATCTATCCTAAGTAAACGAACCTTAAGAAACGTGGATGAGTCCGTATACACCAAACCATCAGGCTGATCTTTCGACGAAGGCTTGTCTTCGCTGCCCTCAGACACCGCCTGTTTCTTCGCTGGTACATCGCTAGAAGTCCCAAGAGCCTGTCTGAGCTCACTTACACTCGAAACACCAAGCTGCAACGCAAAATTATCGACTAAAGAAACAAAAGTTCACGATTCACTTAAAAGTTCGAGGTTATATTCGGTCCACGTACAGTTTGTGCTAAAAGTTTTTTTCTTTTTTGTGATCTCTCCCTCAATTCCTTTAGCTTTTCACTCATTTTGTTCAAAATAATATTATTCAGACAAACTCAAAAACATCTACTCGCTAGAGTTGGCGTCATTTTTATTTTTCTGTTTGACAGTGACACTGACTGAACTGACGTGACGTGACGCAGTGTTGCCAGATGAAATCTGAACAAATCAGTAGAAAAATGAAAGATTTAGCAGTAGATCTGGGGAAAAATCAGTAGACTGTAAAAGTGATACCCCAAGAGCAAAAAAAATGTTATTAAGTTATTATAATTTATTGAATCAGGCGTTACTTTGCGGAGGTCCATATTAATGAACTAAAACAATTACTTTGCTCACCCGCGACCTTACAATAGTTACGTTTATGCAAGAAATGAAGTTTAACATTTGGTAGCATAGCATACGGTTGTGGTAACTCTGAAGATGAGCTCTGGTTGAGTTCGAAACGCGTCAGTGTAGCTTGGTGGTGGTGATGGTTGGGTTTATGTGATTTGTGTGTGTTCGTACAGTGTGGAGGTGGAGGAACTGCATGAACGCACATTTCTTGCATAAACGTAACTATTGTAAGGTCGCGGGTGAGCAAAGTAATTGTTTTAGTTCATTAAGTTATTATAGCTATAGTCTAGCAAATCAAATTGTCAGTAACAAACAAAATAAAGAAAATGATCATACTTTCGCATAAGAATGCTAATATTACTAACCCAAAAAGGGACAAGTACCTATAGATTTTTTTTTATTTTATACTGTTGCTATCCATTTTGTGTCTACAAACCTTCGATCAACAATACAAGAATGCATTACCTTACAACAGTATAAAATGTAGAAATACACAACACAAACACAACAAAAGTCTCCGCTTTAACCGCCGACATCCACCAATACTACCAATCTACCAATTCCTAGTATCAGAGATGTAGTAAAAACAGAAAGACGTAAACTAAACCTCACTACAGATAAAAATACCATGAATGTATAGTCGCGGAGTGAAAAGGTTCGTCACTTTTCGACTATATCAACGAGTTAAGGTCGAAAGTGACGAGCCTTTTGATTCCGCTACTATACAAAACATTTATTAAGGCGGAACGACACAACACGACGGCAACGACAACATAAAATAATTAATTAATCCTAAGATTTTGAAAAAGCAGGTAGATTTCTTAAGTAATAACAAACAAAGAAGTAGATCAGTAGATTTTTTTCAAATCAGGTAGATCTACTGCTAAATCAGTAGATCTGGCATCACTGACGTGACGTGACATGCGACATGCGATAATAATAATAATGATGCTTTACGTTTAAAAACCATTACGGATAAATCGTTTCTTGTTAATTAGTGTTATAAGTTATATTATAACGATGTGTTATTTTTTTTTAGAGTGATTTATATTTTTATATTATAAAACCATGTAACAAATGATGAAAAAATAAAACATTAAAATACGTATCTAATCTAAACGAAGGTTAATCTTGTCTGTGATAAAATCTATGATGTATTGATAAATTTCGTAATGATATTCAACATCTTCGGTAGTATAGTGGTAAGTATCCCCGCCTGTCACGCGGGAGACCGGGGTTCGATTCCCCGCCGGAGAGTTCTTTTTGCGATTTTTTTTTAAAACTTTTTTCTTTTTTTTCCGTATTTCTTATTAGAAATAGGTTAAATTCGGCTTCCAAAATTTGACTTGGGCATCGTAATAGGGATGTTGACACCATTAAAAAATAATGCGAAGACACGACTCCAGTAAAAAAGCGCTTTATTTTAGCCCTAAAACCCAGATTAATTTTCGATTAACTGCAAAATTAGATTTTTTGTTGCTTTAAAACAAATAAATAGTTAGTTAATTGAGTATGCGAACAAGTGACGTCATATGTTGCTATTGCCATTCAAACTCTATGGGAGAAATGTGTTTTGACAGCTCATAAAAAGTACGTCAGTTGATTGGTGGTGTCATCGTCCCTATTATGTAGAAAGCACTCAATTGTTTTTTATTCTTTTTTTCCGATGAAACTGTAGTAGCCCTTATTTCCATAAGAATAAAAAAATCATTGAGTTCGGTTTACGTAGGTTTCGGCAGAGATGAAGGTTTAAAAAACTTTTTATTTCAATACTTACGAATTACGGACTTATTAGGTCAACTCGAAAGGCTTAGGACGGATTGTAAGCGATTAATAAAACAATTTAGTTGTTAAACGAAACCCTTTGGCTGTCCCTTCGGGCTTAATACCCAGATTTCACAATACGAGTAAAATCGTCTGTATAGCTATACATTGCGGGGCTGTAGAACAGGTTATGTCGTGATAGCTTATTCAAAGTCCGCGATGTACATATTGCTACTTGGGTGGTTTTACTCGAATCCTGAAAATCTTTGTAATCCCGTCCCATATGTCCGGCTGAGTACGGACCTCGTATTTATTTAGACAACATTCAAATGACATACGCACACCAGCGGTGTGGCGCAGTTTTCGCAAGGCAATCCGGAGTAAATAAAAACATTTAAAAGAACCGAACTGCTTAAAATAAATAAATTAATAAATAAATATCACGGGACAATTCACACCAATTGACCTAGTCCCAAAGTAAGCTAAGTAAAGCTAAGTAAGTAAGTTATGGGTACTAGGCAACGGATAAACATACTTATATAGATAGATACATACTTATATACATATTAAACACCCAAGACCCGAGAACAAACATTCGTATTTCTCATACAAATATCTGCCCCGACACGGGAATCGAACCCGGGACCTCAAGCTTCGTAGTCAGGTTCTCTAACCACTAGGCCATCTGGTCGTCTAAAAGGGAATTTTAATTTTAAGGTGCACAACTTCATCATTTCAGCCGAAAGACGTCCACTGCTGAACATCCAAGGCTCGCCAAACAGATCGGCCCTGCGCCATCCGCATCCAATGCGTTCCCGCTACCTTCACCAGGTCGTCGCTCCATCTTGTTGGAGGCCTACCTACACTGCGTCTTCCGGTCCGCGGACGCCACTCGAGAATCTTTCGGCCCCATCGGCCGTCAGTTCTACGGGCGATGTACCCTGCCCACTGCCACTTAAGTCTAGCGATTCTTCGAGCTACGTCTTTTCTTGCGCGGATTTCATCATTTCTAATGCGATCCCGCAGAAAAACTTCAAGCATAGCCCTCTCCATCGCCCTCTGAGTGACTTTGAGCTTTCTTATAAGGCCCATCGTATAGCGGCCACGTCTCGTGCCATAAGTCATCACTGGCAACACACACTGGTAAAAGACTTTTGACTTGAGACACTGCGGTATATTGGATGACAAGATATTGCGGAGTCGATTGATCTCTTTCGCGAAATTGAACCTACCCAATTGGATTGTATGTCCCAGGTCGATATAGTCGTCAAAAACTTCGAACAAAGTCTCTCCGATTACAACGGGAGTTGGTACAACAAGGGCGTTCGACATGACCATGTTCAATTTAAGACCAACACAACTTACTTTTATTTAAATGAAGAAATTTTAGGGTTTTCCTAACTCAGAATCACGAACACTAAAGATTTTTTTTGAGTCGTTTTCATTTTATTAGTCGCACCTCGTGGTTGGGGGGAGCGGCTGCTGAAATGGTAGCCCTTAAAAAGCGCGAGAAGTACTCAGCACTCGCTAATTATTTGATTGTGCCTCTTGCGGTGGAGACGACTGTTTGTTGGGGTTCCGAGGCAATACTTTTCTTTAAAGAAGTGGGGCGCCGTCTTCGAGAGAGAGGTCTTGACCAACGCTCTGGGTCCTTTTGGTGCAAAGGTTGTCCATCGCGGATCAGCGGGGCATCGCGGCTAGTGTGTTGGGCACAAAGTTGGGCACATTTGAGCCTGGTGCGATCCAGGGCGGTTTATTTGACTGACTTTTTATTTTTATTTTTATTAGGTAGGTATACCTATTATTATTTTAGTTAGGCCTTGTTTAACATCAAGGGAATCGAGTTAATGCGAGTTTTCTTTTAAATTAGAGGTTTTAGTGTTAGTGTGTGGTGTTTAGTGTTGATTCTGAATTGTTTTCCCAATACCGAAGTATTTTGATGCGAATTCGGCGTTAAAAGCAAGCCCTACAAAGACTGCAACAACTTCAATCTGAGATAATCTTAACATCCATTAGTTGGACGCTATCGCGGTACCCCTAAATGCCTCTAATTCCCCTAATACCCCTAAATAGGGGCAATGGGAACGATAAAAACGCAGCCAGATAACCTGACCAGGGGTTGCATTAGATAGATTGCATGGGGTGAGTTTATTCTATCGATTTGATCGGGTTTGGCGAAAATGAACTTTTGCTTCAATCCGCCTTACATACTTAGATATCTTCAGATTTTTAGTGCCAAATAATATTACTCTACAAATGGATGGAATTCGATCTGTAAGATTTGACTCGAATAAGATTGTATTAAGTTTAATTAATCAGGCTTTAGTTTGCGGAGGTTCATATCAATGAACTGAAACCATTACTTTGCTCACCCGCGACCTTACGCGTGTAACGTTTATGCAAGAAACGTGTGCACTGCATAGTTCCTCCACCTCCACACTGTACGAACTCACACAAACCACACAAACTCAACTAGAATTTGTTAGAGGTGTTGTGAGTTTAACATCTGGTATAGCATAGTGAGCGGTACTTGAACGGTGGTTGAGTTCGAAACGCGTCAGTGTAGTTTGGTGGGGGTGATAGTTGGGTTTGTGTGATTTGTGTGACGGAAAGCCAAAGGGCGAACCGGTATCCATTCGAATTAACCTTGAATAAGACAACCACGGATTGGTGCGAAACATATTGGGCACACCTCAACTACCTACTAATACGTGAGTGACCCAGTTTCTTATTTTAGTAAAGTATTCAGGTCCTGTACCTCTACCATGAGCTACACTAGTTTACAGTGACCGTACTCGCTAGCGACGGCGTAAATGATTTGTATGGAGAATTGTGTACAGCGCCTCTAGCGGTCACTTACGGAAGTACAATTCTCCATACAAATCATTTACGCCGTCGCTAGCGAGTACGGTCACTGTAAACTAGTGTAACTCATGGTAGAGGTACTGGCGTTTGACATGCTAAAAATGCCTAATAGTAGGTGACACCCTGCTGTCACCTCTATTTTCTTTAAAGGCGGCAACAGATCAGTGACTCTCTTTGAGTTGTTGGTATTTAAGGGCGGTGTTGATCATTTTTCATCAGATGAACCTCTTGGTCGTTTGCCTCCCTCTTATAATAAAAAAATGACAAGTAGGTACTGGATCAGTGACTAGCTCTGGGACGTTTTTTGAAGTGAAACTTCTAATGCGACTTCCATCAAGCGTTGCGTTAAACACGTAACGCAACGCAAGTTGACGTTTACGAGACGTTTGCGAGAGGGGTGAGGTGAGGGGGGTTATGGGTGAGGGGGGTGAGGGGAGAGCGGGGGCATCAAAGGGGGATGAAAATTTCATTGATTTTGCCGTAGGATGCACCGTTTTCAAGATATTTGACAAAAACACCGGTTCACGTCCGATCACCGAAGTTAAGCAACGTCGGGCGCGGTCATTACTTGGATGGGTGACCGCCTGGTTTTTTATTTTTTATTATGAAGTTTCACTTCTTCCGCGCGGAGGGACTCCACGCACTATTTTTTTACGTGTGTGTTACGCGAATAGTTTATTCTTGAGGCTGCATGCTGCAGCGAGGGAAACCCCTATAGCGGTCCATCAGAGATTTGATCACTCAGGGCCGCGCGCTGACGCAATGGTGCCATCATCAGTCATCAGACGATGCGGGAGCCCTGTACGCAGAATCGACGCCGACGTATAATAAATTATACTGAAATACATTATTTTTAAGCCGCTGTAATCTATAGTGATTTGACCTATGGCCTGTCAAGCAGAGGGTCGTAGATTCGAGTTCGGGCTCGCGACTCTGGGTTTTTCCGATAACGTGCGAAGTTACCAGTGTAATTTAGCATGAGCTTTACGGCGAAGGAAAACATCGTGACGATATCTGTAGATACGTACACACACCTGCGAAGACATTCAATAGTGTGTGAAGTTCCCAATGCGCGCGTGGGCCCTTATCTTTCAAAACAAAACAAACAAACAAACAAAACAAACAAACAAACGGTATCGTCATAGTATTAAGGTTCAAATTTAATGTAATGGCTCGAAGCGAAAAATTCACCTGGGAAGATTTATACTATAACAACGGCCCAAGCTCATTAGGTGGACTGACATTGAGAGAATTATAACCAGTGGATGCAAGGGGGAGGTCTTTGTAGTGATATCTAGCGCCATCTAGACACCAATTAGTAAAACCGCTACATTCTACATCGCACTATCAAAGTTTCTCAACCTGTCTGCATACATACAATTGGGGATGTCTATTTTTTTGAAATGTATTATAGTAAATCGAAAACCATTTCGAGATAAATGGTTTTTAACTCGTTTTCTGTAGTTATTTAATTTTAATATTATATAATGAATTTATTACATAACAAATAAGCAATGACCTTCATTTGACTTTGGTGTAAATTGCGTGACCGGTCCAAGTCGTACTTTATTCTGTGTGGTTAGAATTCTTCACAAATTTACGCGTGGATTATAACTACGGAGTTTGATTTGGACCCACTGCCTGACATCTAGCACTTTGGCAGCGCCAGTAAAGTGACACTAGTTACAGTGTACCACCACGCAAAAAATAATTAAAGGGGTTGCCTTATCGTACGCATTTAGAGATGTAGAAATTTGGCAGTGTGGGAGCCCTCAATTACAATCTGACGTCATCAACCAAAATAGTTTCAATAATTAATTTTGAAAAAAGTAGTGAACTAAGTGACAAAATATTGAAATTAGTTTCTTATAATTGACTTTTCTATACAAAAAAAATATAAAAACCACTGGTAATTTTTTTTAGACATTCCCAATTTCCAACTTTCATCCTTCAGTTCGAATTTCGGTCCCCAGGCATACCTGCCTATAGCTAAACTGTTTAAATGAGTCCGCACCCGCGCTGTAAAAGGGCTGGGGGATAAGACGACAAAAAGTGCCGGGAGAGGTGCGGGCGGCAGGCACACGAGGCGCGCTCGCCGCCCGCACCTCTCCCGCCCCCTTTGTCGTCATACCCCCCAGCCCCTGTTCCGCGCGGGCGAGGACACATTTAAACGGTCTAGCTATAACATCTGTCTAGAGAGAGATCTCTCTGTTGCAACCTCTCCCACACCTTAATGAATAGAGTGAATCTTCTCGCTGATGATGATGATGATGATACCGGTGATGTAAGTTACGAAACGGCGGGTTTTTCGTCAAATGACGACAATTTCTCGGAATCCAAGGTTGACAAGAACAGTCAATTATACAAAATATGTTGTGAAAGTTAAGTCATCTCAAGTACTTGTCCCTGTAAACCGGATCAACTTATTGTTAGTTTTAAGCCTTTGAGTCGCTCATTATATTCATGCATGTTTTTTAATAATCTAGTAAGTTCAATTTACTTTCTAAAGTACACATCAAATTATAAGAATATATACCTAATGTAAGTGAGTATTACAAATTTTTGAATGAAACCACAATCTAAATCATCATCATTACTACAGCCGTAGGATGTCCACTGCTGGACATAGGCCTCCATCATTGATACCGCCCGCATCATTACAATTGGAAGCGGCTTGCATCATGAGCCTGCAACCTTTACCAAATCATCCGTCCATCTCGTTGGTGCTGCTGCGCTTGCCACCTAACTTAGATAACTTAACCTAAATATTTATGTTAGGTAGATCTAATTTTTACAATTGCAAAACTGGAAATTCTTGGTGCAGTCTTCAGTCGGGACTCACGACATAATTTTTAGGGTTCCGTACCTCAAAAGGAAAAAACGGAACCCTTATAGGATCACTTTGTTGTCCGTCCGTCCGTCATTCCGTCCGTCCGTCCGTCCGTCCGTCCATCTGTCTGTCAAGACCCTTTTTCTCAGGAACGCGTGGAGGTATCAAGCTGAAATTTATAAAAAATACTCAGGTCTACGGTTCCTTGGAGCTGTAAAAAAATCAAACTTCTAAGCCAACGCAATCAAAAGTACAGCCGTTTATGCCGCAAATTTCCGCAAATTTTCGAAACTCGCACGGGAATCAAAACCTACAGGGTACTTCCCGTGAACTCAGAATCTTGAAATTTGGTACGAAGCAACGTATTATAGCACAGATAAAGGAAAAATTGCGAAAAGCATAATTTTTTAACGCAATCAAAAGATACACTATACTTAGGGGGTGTTTCACCACCTTATTGTCAAACTGCTGGTTACGTAACCAATGAATAAACTAAGTACTGGACAAATCTGTCAGCTAGTGTTTTTTCAGTTTCACCACTCCGGTCCTGTGCAAACTAAGTACCACTTAACTAATCGTGGGTTTAACAAAAAGTCGGAATGGCAACGTCACATTTCACGACCACGCGTTCCTGTTCGCACACTTTCGTTCAAAGACTCACTCATTATTAAAGCAAAAGAAATGGTTAACTACATAATTTTTGAAAACATCTATTTTTTTGCATAAACAAATATGTAACATTATAATTGATCCAAAAACGGTATTTATTTACGACACTTTGTTAACAATAACAAAGAAAAATAAAATCACGTAAAACGAATCGAAAAGTGGCGCCAAACCATTTGACAGATAAACTTTTTTTTAATGGCGACATACAAGTTCAGGTAGAACAAATGATTGAGCCGCTGAAAAAAAGTTTGTTATTAAAAAATATTACGAAATTTTGGATTTATTTTTACACACTAAAAGTGTACCTACATTTTTTTATTCAAATCTAGATATTTAAATTATTTTATGCAATTTAGCATGACCTCTTTCTTTAAAAAATAAAAAATACTTTGATTTATTTTGCTGAAACCGGCTGAAGGGCTCTCCAACCATGGCCACAAAAAAATAAACTAACTTTATGTGACGGATAAAAATGCTAAATGCGTCCTGATCTGATGGTCAAATTAAGAAACAGTTTGTCCGTCACTTAGCGCTAATTGAGACTGGTGAAACAGAAATTTTAATTCCATCTGTCAAATAAGGTTATGATTAAGCTAATCCGAACTTTAAGAAAAGTGGTGAAACAGCCCCTTAGCCTTTTATGCCGCAATTTTCCGCAAATTGTCGACACTCGCAAGGGAATCAAAACCTACAGGGTACTTCCCGTGAACTCAGAATCTTGAAATTTGGTACGAAGCAAGGTCCTATAGCACAGATAAAGGAAAAATTGAGAAAAGCATAATTTTTTTGTCTGTCTGTCTATATCAGTACCCAATCTACAATGATCCCACACTGCGCACATTTTGCTTAGGAGCAGGGGTCTGCTAAGACTGGATGTTCATAGGTACATATACGAGTTTTTTTAAGGATACAAGAGTCGATATTTTAAACGTTTCTATTAATAAATATAAGACGCTTTTGTATAGATTTAAAATAAATAATTAGCATAGGTTCGAGACCCAGTAGTTGTTATTGTAATTTAATTGTCTTACGCTTTCAATACTGTAGCAGGTTACTTGGGTCACGATTTAGTTCAATATTATTTGCCGCTGCTTCTGGTTGTAGTAGGTAGTTATAGTTCTGTTGTAGGACCACTTTTGTTCTCACTTAAGTTTTTTATATATTATATTGTCTCTTCATATTTTTATGGTTAATAGCTCATGTCGTAAGTGTTGTTTTGTAGTAATTCGTCTTTGGCGACATGCGTATGTTTATGTTTAATGCATGCTGTGTTTGCCTGTAATTGGGTGAATACTCTTCCATTTTTTATTAACATGTTGTAGTGCAAGTTTTATAGTATTTTACCTGTTGGCAAACCATAATAAATAAATAAATAAATAAATATAAATTTGTACGGAACCCTCGGTGCGCGAGTCCGACTCGCACTTGGCCGGTTTTTTTTATTACCTACATATTTTTTATATAGCTGCAATAGAAATATTACACATTTTACGAACAAATTGCAGGTGTCTTATGTATCACGGAAATTATAAGAAATATTTCGGATGAACCAACGAAAAAACGTCGATACAATAAAAGTCAAATAGTTCCGTCGAATCGAAATTCGGACAAACGTTTTTAGTGAATCAGATAAATAAACATAATAAAACCATGACCTTTCTAAATTATGTCATTCGTGGATTCCACATGATACCTAGTATACGTTACGCACTGCGCACGCGTCACCAGCCCGCATAATATATTATGACGTCACATACGCCGCGCTGTAAATAAGATATATAAGATGTTATTCAATTGCACATCGCAGAATTATCTGTGACACAGAGTTGTGCTGGTCCATGTTGTTGTAAATCAAATACACGAACCACGAAGTTCATCCAGTTTTGTTCTTTTTAAAGTACACGAAGGAGTCATTACCTCATTAGGGTAACAGGAAGTGTCGCTTTCAATTGACAGGTAAGATTTTTGTTTACCTCTTATATTCCATCTCTTTTCTACATAGGTTAAAACGAAGCGGCTTTCTGTATGTTTGTATGTGGTATATCCGCTTACTTCTAAACCATGCAATGGATTTTGATGTGGTTTTCAGCATCATCATCAGTTCGATGACTTTTATATTTCAAACTTTCGCGGATCTCACTCATAAGTAACATTTAATAAAAAAAAAGTTTTTTTTAGACTTCTAGATAATTTTAGCAGTTATAATAGTTCGTGATTAAGACCCGGAAAATATCGGTTAATAGGTAACCGGTACATCCAAGACTCGAGCACAAAAATTCTTAATTTTCTCACATTCTGCCCCGATCGGGTATCGAACCCGGGACCTCAAGCTTTGCAGTCAGGTTCTCTAACCACTAGGCTATTTGGTCGTCAATTTCAATAAATCCCAATGAATCAATCAATTTCAACACAAGTTTGAAACATGTGTGTGTACCTACTTAGTTGTACGGTTGTACCTATGGCAGCACGTCGCTTTTGCACTTAGCACCTTGTATTTTTATTAAACTCAAAAAGCCAAGTTCGCTGAAAAATGCATAGGCGTCTAACAGGAAGTCATCATCCCAGCCTATAAACGCCCGACTGCAGGGCACAGGCCTCCTCTCAGAATGAGAGGGGTTGGGCCGTAGTTCCCACCCATCCCATTAATTACTTACATGAGGTAATTTTGATGATTTTACGACCTCTCTCCCCCATGGTGAGTATAAGGTTTGGCTTGTCTTCCCCAGAGTAAAGTTAATCTCACCTGAGATTTTATAAATGTAAATAAATAAATTGATTTGTGTTTGATTAAGTGTAGGATTCAGCCGTTTTTTAATCGAAAACATCATCACCCCCCCATCATCATCATCATTCTGGCGATTTTATAGTCTCTTGCGGAATAAAATTAGGTAGTACTTACGTGATATTTCCTAAGACCCGATTCGAGCCCCATGTAATTTAAGGAAGTTCCCTAAGCAAATATCACCTTTTCTTGATGGCTATAAAGTTTCAAATTCCTTTAATCAAAATTTTACGTCGATCTCACGAAATGACTTTGACGATGATTGGCTAAAAGGATGCAAATATTCATTAATTTTGGCATCTATTAAATGCGGCTGTATAAAAAATGCCGACAGACGATCGCAATACAAACAATGTCCACCAATTAAAGGCACAAATGAACGGGAATAAAATGAAGTCATTAAAGTTATGATAAGGAAAACAAGTTGACGGGCGGAGGCAGGTTTTTAAGAACCGCTAATAAACACTTTATCAAAGGAAGTTGAGCTTTTTGTAAAGTTAATTAAATAATTAAAACCGGCCAAGAGCGTGTCGGACACGCCCAGGATAGGGTTCCGCGGCCGTTACGTAAAAATCCTTACATATCATATTAATTTTACATACTATTAATTATACTGTCCGTAATTCAAGCAATATTTTATACGAGTAGGTCAGGCTATTTACTCTTAAACTACTAAAATTTTCTCAAGCAAACTTAGCCGTTATAGTTTTCCTTGTTAACTTAAAGTAGAATATTTCGCAAACTAATCACTATATCGAAAAATCGTCTTTACAACGTTGGAATGATTTTAAAAGACCTATCCTAGCACACTATACCGAAGGTTAGACGAGAAAAAAAATCACCCTTAGAGTATAGGTACATAAGCAAGCTATAGAGCGCGGGCATCGCTCTTCGCCCATTGTGCATAGCGTAAGCAGATGTTCTGTACGTGGTCTGGTCAGTGCGCTGACTAGTGAGTGATGTGCAATGATTAACGTTTTTGCGTCAGTAAAAACTTAGACCATATTACTTAAAAATCGATAAATAACGGAGAGACGATCAGCGCGTGGGACTGTGCGTGATTAATGACGTCGCTCTTGAAATTTTGAGACTGTTCATACTGTGCTTAGTGCTTACAGTTCATACTCGGTAACGCGCGCTCTATAGCTTGCTTATGTATACTCTAAGAAATCACTCCTTCTTTCCTTCTAAGGGAAAAAAATCACCCCTACTTTACGTCTAAGGGAATAATTTTTTTTTTTCATATTTTATTTTTTCACTTTGTCCAGACTATTGCTACACAAACACATGTCCATGCAAAATTACAGCGTTTTAGCCCTAATAGTCACTGAGCTAAGGCGCGGACCGACGGACGGACAGACAGACATGGCGAAATTATAAGGGTTCCGTTTTTGCCATTTTGGCTCAGGAACCCTGAAAACAACAAGTTCTTATTACGGTACACGTGATGGGATCAAAGGTTACAAATGTTACAATATCAAGTTTGTTATTTTGGTCTTATTTTGTTTTCTCACTGACGACCGGATAGCCCAGTGGTTAGAAAACCTCACTACTAGGCTTTAGGTCCCGGGTTCGATTCCCGGTCGGGGCAGATATTTGTGTAAAAAATACGAATGTTTGTGTTTTTGTTTCTTAGATCTTTAATTTGTATTTAAGTATGTACTTAATTGCAATGCTACTACTCGTATGTATCTCGTATGTATGTTATTTTTTAATAGTTTCGACTCGACATCTTCCGTCTTAACCGCCTTTTTCTGTTATTGAAGATGAGGCTTAAAACCTTAACTAATCATAATTTGAAGACTTGGAGTATGCCTAACTGACTAAAGCCTTGGCATCTATCTGGCCTTACAGGGCCTTACTGTAACTATCATAAAGACAAAAAAATACCCAACGAAGTCGAGGCTGTATGGTTCTAAACTTTTGCCTTTTCTCTAGCGGAAATAATTAAAACAACAACTGAACAATAACCGCCTTTTTCTGATTCTAGGTATCTTAAGCTTTGCAAAGTGCATTGCCGGCGCAGTCACTCTGTCGCAGGCGAGATGGAGCGAACGTATCTGTTGGTCTGTCTGTGTGTGGGTGTGCACCTTGTTTACGGTGAGTTTATTTATTAAATTACCAGTACTTAGGTATTATATCAAGCATCAACGTTTCGTATATTTACGAGGTTCTCGATTGCATTTGTTTATATCAATATGTAGGTAGGTGTAATGATAAGTTGGTAATTATGTATCATTGTTAAATAATTAATGATCGATTTTAATTAAGTGTTCGTTTTGCATATACAGGGCATATACAACATTTAGATCGGTCAGCACGGGAAAGTCTGAAACTATAAGACATACGAAGATCTGTTCTTAGGAACCATGTCATTGATTTTAGTAACAAGAAAAACTGCATTCATACATTTAAAAAAACTTTTACTCAGCTCGGGAATCGAATCCGAACGTTTTGAAGAATAAAACTAACACTTGTCTAACTACGAAACATGATGTCTAAAATTAATAAAACTTATGTGTTATGTTTGAACTAAATAGTTAAAGCTAATAAGTTTTTGACGCCTCCACTGAACATAGCCAGCCCTAACATACCCAGGTTAGCTTGAAAAGATCCCTTTTAGGGATAAGTTCGCCTTTGTACTATTTTTTTTGTGTGGTTTTGTATTATTTTTGTGTTTTATGTACAATAAAGTGTTTACATACATACATACATACATAAATACTTAGTTTAATAAATTATTAAGTAGATTTCGTAATGGTCGGTAGAGAGTATAGGTAAATAATGTACAACACAGCTCTACGATGCTTTAACGGCCGCTTTAGCCTAGTTGGTAGTGACCCTGCCTACGAAGCAAGGGGTCCTGGGTTCAAATCCCGGTAAGGGCATTTATTTGTGTGATGAGCACGAATATTTGTTCCTGAGTTATGGATGTTTTCTATGTATTTAAGTATTTATTTATCTATATAAGTATGTTTATCGCCGTCTAGCACCCATAGTACAAGCTTTGCTTAGTTTGGGACTAGGTCGATTTGTGTAAGATTGTCCCCTAATATTTATTTATTTATTTATTTATAAATTAAAAAGTACTTACATCCCTGTAAAAACTAGTCATAATAATGATGCGATATCCATATACCATATAAACTTATGTTTAAAAAAATAGATACACGTGCCCACCAGGCTTCCGCGAGAGTCTAACCACGCATTCCTGAGGCCATATGGAGTAATAAATGTTATGTGAACCTAGGACGTAAATATACATATACATTACATCTCAATGTGTGCCTCAGCACTCGCAAAAACACGAGGAAAATCAACAAAATTGCAGTAAAGGTTAAAAATGAAATACTTAATTGGAGCCATCATATTAAATTGAATGTTCATCATAAGTAAATTGAAACAATTATACTAAACTAGCTTTTGCCCGCGACTTCGTCCGCGTAGAATTCCAATTTGTGGTAAAGCTTCTTCATCTCTTTCATTGTATAAAACAAAAAACCGGCAACGACAACATCCATTATTATTATCATTTCATCATCATCAGTATCAGTTAGTGAATATTATAAATCCCGTTTATTCACTATCCCGTGGGAATTTCAACAAATTTGTCCTTATTGTATGCAAATTTTCGCTTATACTTATTCCGCGGGAATTTAGCATTTTCCCCGAGAAAAAGTAGTCTATGTCCTTAAAGGTGTAGCTTTCTACCGGTAAAAGAAGTTTTAAAATCAGTCCCGTAGTTGAATTCACTTATTTTTTTCCCGTGTGAATTTTGCTTTTTCACGGAGAAAAGAAGTCTATGTAAATAATGGTTGGTGGAGCTTCCTAATGGTGAAAGAAATTTTCAAATCAGCCCTCAAGTGATGTTCACTTCTTTCTATCCTACGGGAATTTTGCATTTTACCGAATAAATAGTAGGTAGCCTAGCCTATACCAACAAAGGATAGTGTAGCTTTCTATTGGTAATTTTTTTTAAACTCAGCCCCGAAGTTAAATTTACTATTTTCTATACCGCGGGAATTTTGCGTTTATCCGGAAAAAAGTAGCCTATGTCAATAAAGGATAGTGTAACTTTTTACTGGTAAAAGTTTTTTTTTAAATCGGCTCAGAAGTTTCAGAGATTATCTATCCCACAGGAATTTCCAAAAATCCTGCAATAAGTTTTTTGCTGTTATGTATTTACGTTTATACTGAATTTGAAAAGTTTAGTACTTAATTGTAGTTACGGAGATAGGATCCAGTTGATTTGAGTATATAAATCCTGATTTATCCTTATCCCGTGGATATTTTCAAAATTATTGAAATTAGCTTTATACCTGTTCTAATAGTCTACTTGCATGCCCAATTGGAACAGTTTAGTAATCTTCGTTATGTGGATAGGGTCACTCTCGATTGATGAAATATATACATCCCGTATATTCCTTATCCCGTGGGAATTCCGGAAAATTCTTTCTTATCGGATGCCTACGTCATACAAAGGACACATCCTCCAAGCTTCAGGTCTCTACATACAGCGGTTTAGGCTGTGCGTTAATCCGCCAGTCAGTCATTTAGGACTTCAGGACAAAGCATTTTATATGTATTTGCATTGCACCAAGCTTTTATGCGAGTTCAACAATGATGTTTGAATACTCAGTTCGATTTAATTCGAAAAAGGTTGAACTCACATAAAAGCTTCATCATCATCATCATCATTTCAGCCGTAGGACGTCCACTGCTGGACATAGGCCGCCCTCATTGACGCCCAATCATTACGGTTGGAAGCGACTTGCATCCACCCTGAACCTGCGGCCTTCACCAAAACGTCCGTCCATTTCATTGGTGGACGTCCCACGCTGCGCTTGTAAAAGCAAAAGCTTGGTGAAATGCAAATACTACTTATTATAATTAGTTATTATCAGAGATCAGATCAGGAAGTGGTTGATAAACGTAGACAAATGGCAAATGGTTTGCAAAATTTGAAGTTTCGTTTCGTTTACACTGTGTCAAAATAAAAAGTAATTTAAATCAAAAGCACTAAGGAGTATTGATATCAACTTCGAAGCAAATCACCCCCAAAATAACTTTCTACTCCTTTTTAACCCCGTCAGGGGATGAATTTCAATAAAATACGAAACACGTCTTACATCAATTCTGTTAAAGAATGTTTATGCAAAATTTGAAGTAGATTGGACCAAGGAATCACGTTGTCCCATACAAACTTTGCCCCCTTTTTTACCCCCTTAGGAGTAAAACTACGAAAAATCCTTTCTTATCGGATGCCTACGTCATACAAAGAACACACCCTCCAAGTTTCAGGTCTCTACGATCAGCGGTTTAGGCTGTGCGTTGATCCGTCAGTCAGGACAAAGGATTTTATATGTATAGATTATTAAGTCTTATAATGAATACAACGGGTACCTACTCAACCCCACAAAACAACAATTTTATGACGAACTCTAATAAAAAAATACACTTTATTTTTGCTCTGAAACCAGCTCAATTAGGGTCCCGTACCCGAATGTCTTATAACACTTTTAACTTGTTTTAAGATGTTATAAAATTTACCTAACTTAACGAGTCCTATACCATGCCGTTTTAGTAAATCTTGAAAAGATCACAGTTTCAGAAAAAAAAAATCTTTAAAACATTATTTTATGACACTCAATCTATACATATAATAAATCTGTAACAAGTCGGTGTCTTTACATTGAAGATATTTGAGAAAAACTGTCACTAGGGCTATTTATTAGCGCAATAGAACCCAAAACAATGATTTTTAGAATTATTGTCTGTTTGTCTGTGCGTTTGTGCTCGCTAATCTCAGAAACGGCTTAACCTAGAAGGATGCGGTTTTCACTGATATGTTGGTATTTTCTTGGATTAACATTTAGTGTTTGTTTCATTTGAATCGGTTCACAAATAAGAAAGATACGTCTATTTTAAGAATTTATCGAATTGTTTTTAGAAGAATTGTTATTAATTTTGCGGAATCTTCGGTTAATATATTATAGGTTTTGTTAATTTTGTTAATTGTTAATTATAGTCTCTTAAATGATGATTTAAAACTTTTGCCAATATAAATTTAAAAGAAAATGGATAGTACAGTACATAGAAAAAAAATCCAACATAAAATGAGCTGACAACAATATAGTAGACTATGCTAAATAGGGTTCATCTTAAGTTGGACATCACACAGGCGTGGCAGGGCCTATATAAAGCTGAAGAGTTTGTTTGTTTGTTTGAACGCGCTAATCTCAGGAACTACTGCTCCGATTTGAAAAATTCTTTCAGTGTTAGATATCCCATTTATCGAGGAAGGCTATCCTATAGTAGGCTATAATATCATCACGCTTACACCAATAGGAGCGGAAGAATGTTTCAAAATCGGGGGTTGGGAGTACGGAGGTGAATGTGAACGCGGGTGTGCGGGGGGTTCGGTGGGTGGAAGGGGTTGGGAGGGAGGGGGGGGGGTTGCGGGGGGTGCGGGGGCGGGTAATTTTTTTTATATCGAGGAACTAAGGAGAGCCATAATTGATGAAAAAGCAAATTGGATAAAAAAATAAGCTGCCCAAATTACTAATTCCACGCGGACGGAGTCGCGGGCAAAAGCTAGTATTTGAATACGTTCGATTTATTAACTTCCGATATTCTAAACCATGCCCGTTATAACCGATTCGATATTTTAAGACATTCGATGTATTAATATTTAATACCTTTACATTTGAAATTTACCATGAGCTTTACGGTGAAGAGGAAAACAACCCTGCATACACCTGCGAAGAAATTCAATGGCGTGTATGAAGTTCCTAATCCGCACTGGGCCCGCGTGGGAACTACAGCACAACCCCTCTCATTCCGAGAGGAGGCCTGCGCCCTGTAGTGGGACGTATAGAGGCTAGGATGATGATGATATATTAATTTCCGATATTCAGATATGTATCCGTATATACGGAACCCTCAGTGCACGAGGAATTTAGAATTGCTTGGTTAATCTGATCAACAACTATACCTAAGTGAAAGTGATCTATGTCGCATCGCAGGATGCATGATTGAGTGCCCCGTGTCGCATTAACATAATACATCGAAGATCGATCAATGGTGAAAGTTCGGACCACCGACTTCAATCGTTAAAGGACAATAATTGACAAGATTTCATATTTCTAAGACTATAAGTAATTTAATTCGTTCTCTGTATTCTGTTTGGAAAGAGAAAGGCGCTGATAGTTTTAAATTTTCACTAGGGTTATTAATTTATTAAAAAAAATTAAGATGTGCTTATTCTAAAAGGGCATAACTCCAAAACTACCACACAATAGATCCATTACTTTGGTCTAGTCTGTATTAAAAAAAAAAGTGATTACGTAAATCTGACGATGGGGTTGTTATCAAATTTAAAATTATTACCGTTCTTTTTTCTGGTGAAAAAGGCAAAGGAAACATATCTATTCTGTGGTAGTATTGGTAAATTCAGATATATTTTTTTATCTCTTGTATGTTTTTAAATATGCATTTACATACGGGGTTTTAACGGTCAGTTCATTCATTCCTGGTCGACTATTATAGATTGTACTTTAAAAACACCCGCAAAAAGAGAACGAAGTGATCCTATAAGGGTCTTTTTTTCATTTTTTTTCCTTAGGTATCTATTTACTGAAACAAAACAAAAGAAGTACAAGAAACTCTTATCTCTACCTACATATTATTATCTCTGCCAAACTTATAGCATTCACTATCTCCCATTCACTATTTTCATCATCATCATTTCAGCCGTAGGACGTCCACTGCTGGACATAGGCCTCCCTCATTGATACCCAATCATGCATTAAGGTTGGAAGCGGCTGGCATCCACTTTGACCCTGCGACCTTTACCAAATCATCCTTCCATCTCTTTGGTGGGCGTCCCGCTGCGCTTGCCGGTCCATGGTCTCCATTCGCGATTTTTTCAGCCACTATTCACTATTTTAATTTTTATTAAGTAACTATTTTAACCCGGTGCTGGCTGCGCAGCCGCAGTGAACGCGGTCCTTGATTGGATCCTAAAAACGTGTATTTTCGACGTAGATAGGTACGGAACCCACCGTAGTTTGTCTGACTCGGAATGACCTGTTTTTCGAAGCAATATTGAATGTTGCATCTCGTATTTGCTTACGCAACTACAATGCAACTGTTCGTAACAACACGCATGGAGGTACCGGCCAGTGTAAACACCGATTGTGTGATAAAGCCGACAACGATATGATAGATGAGACACGGCAACAATCGGACTCTCTGGAACCGGTCTGCAAGATAGATTGTATCTTTGTAAACCAACCTATAGGTTGATTCACAAAAGCTCATCATGATCATCCCATTACATATTTTTAAAAGGCGACTTGAATCAAGCGTCATGACGATATTGACTTATACTCGTATTATATACATTACGCTGATTCCAAATAGGTATAACTTCAATATCGCCCAGGATGGCACTTTAATCAAGTCGCCCTTTAACCGTCGACATGAAAATGCCCATTTTGAGTTATTATGATCTATTGTAATACTTAGATCATCAGTGTAATAACTTAAAATGGGCATTTACGCTATAAAGTAGCCTACGACCTATTCTCAGACCTACCGAATGTAGAGAAAAAAGTTTCATAAAAATCGGTCGAGCCGTCTCGGAGGAGTTCGATAACAAACACCGTCACACGAGATTTTTATATATCAGATTAGATTAGAAAAAATCAAAGGTCTAAGTATTTCGTTAAACGCAGGTCAAGTGGCTTCCCTCTGCCGTCCGAAAGAGAGGTTCCTTTCTTGCGGGGGATGTCAGCGGACCTGTTTAGACCCGGCGCCGGTTTGCGTTGCCGTGTGTCGGACCGGCTGCTACTGCCAGCTCGACGAAGTCCGGAACAGCACCGGACACTGCGTGCCGCTATCTGAGTGCCCCTCAGTGAACTGTGAGTATCATGGAACTGGTTGGCTTCGATGCCAGTTTGCATTGCCGTGTGTTGAATTAGCTAACCAAAATTTACATGTAGGTATTTAAATATAGGTATGTAGGTATTGTCTACCTGAATTTTTATTTTTGTAATGTCACTGTACTGTTTTTGGTGATCAATAAAGAATATTTGTATTGTATTGTATTGTAAATTCTATCTTTTATGGCCACTAGGGGGCCCCATCATCCATGTGACCCTGGTCACGTGTCCATAATGCCCAATGGGAAAGAGGGGCCTGAACATAAGTCATACAAACCCAACTATCACAAAGACTAACGTACCTACTAACGTTTCAAACGAGGTAATTCTCAATGCTACAACAAGTACGACCGTTTCATATCTGAAAGAATGATGTTATCTTCTGCACGTTTTTGTACTTGTATGCCTGTATGGCGTAGGTGACTCCAGTAACTACTCTTTGTGGTTCATAACCACTTCGTGACCAACAGTCACTTGCTGGTCCTAGAATTTAATCAAGAATGAGATTGTCTTTTGATGCACTTTGATCAAACGACTTTTTCTCCCCGCATGCCAAAACTTACTTTCCTCGTCCCTTGTCTCCAGATTTTGGCGAGCCTCAATACCTGGTACCTAGAGTAACCACTAAACTCGCTCTACCCTCTGATCAGTTCTGCTATCAGCGTCTCCTTCTCTGATGACTGCCCTATTAAATTCCAGCGGCGTACAAGCTAGACACCTCGGAACCCAGGCAGGAATGTCCCCCCACCGAGGAGTACAGGTTCTGCGAGCCCTGCAACCGTACGTGTGAGGACCCCAACCCGGTGTGCCCGGCCCAGTGCGCCCGCGGCTGCTTCTGCAAGGATGACCTGCTGCGAGACAAGGACAGCAGCTGTGTGGAGTACGGGAAGTGCTCCAAGTTCGTGAAGAACGAGAGCTGTGAGTTGACTTTTTGTACATTTCAAATAGCTCGAAGAATCGCCATACTCAGGCAGTGGGCAGGGCACGCTCGTAGAACTGATGGCCGATGGGGCCAAAAGATCGAGTGGCGTCCTCGGAACGGAAGACGCAGTAGGTATAGGTAGGCCTCCAACAAGATAGACCGACGATCTGGTTAAGGTTACGGGAACGCGTTGGATGCGGATGGCGCTGGACCGATCTGTTTGGCGAGCCTTGGACGTATTTCGACTGAAATGATGACGATGACGACATTCCAAATTCGTAAGGGACCATCTATAAATTACGTCACATTAAGGTGAAGAGGTTCCAACGATCTGTTAGAATTTAAAAAATACTAGTACCTACCTATGTATGACAAGGGGAGAGGCATCTAAGAATGTAGGTGTATGTAAACTCTTTATTGTTGGTCAAAAATAAAGAAAAAAATCTGAATGATGATGATTTGACCTGTGACCTGTCAAGCAGAAGGTCGAAGGTCGTGAGTTGGGTGGGTTTGTGCGAAGTTATATTTTTTTACCATGAGCTTTACGATGAAGGAAAACATGAGAAAACCTGGACACACCTGCGAAGAAATTCAACGGTGTGTGTGAAGTTCCCGATCCACACTTGGCCCGCGTGGGAACTACGGGCCAAGTCCTCTCATCTTATATAAGCAGAGAGGCAGAGATGATGATTACGATGAAGAATGATGAAGAGAATGGTCAAAATAGAGGTGACGTAATGCATAACATGATAGACGGCTGCTAACTAGGGTATGAATCCCAGAATTCCGTAATCCTGGAATATCGGACGATTTTTCCGATATTATAATTCCGGAATTGTACGGCTCTAATATTGAAATCCCGAGATTTTTGTTGAATTACTTTTAGACATAAAAATGATCAAATCGTTAAGAGTCCTAACGATTATAATAAAATGTTATCAACTATAAAACTTAGCGTAAGTTTTTATCTTCTGGCGTTATTTTTTCCAGCCAATTATATCCAGCCAATCGCGTACAAGATGACCTGTGGGCCACACCAGGTCTTCAAGGAGTGCCAGCCTTGCGAGAAGACTTGCAGCAACCCAAACCCGATCTGCCCTGCGCAGTGCAACAAGGGTTGTTTCTGTGAGGATGGTCTTTTAAAAGCGCCCAGTGGCATGTGTGTGAAACTAGAAGACTGCCCCAAAGGTCGGTACTGATAGCCTATAGCTAAGGTAAACGTCCGAGTGATCACTGTCCCAGTAGTTCCCATCTTTCACTTTATGTCATTTCATTAGCAGTAGAGGTGACAGAAGGGTGTCATTACGAGCAATGGGGTGTTTACCTTATTAGAAGCTAGTTCAAAAGTAAGTACATTTAAAACAGGAAAAATATTGATCAGTTTTGACACTTTTTGTACGGCACGTCTAGAAATCAGCTATCGATGACCTTAAGTTATCCAACTACCACAGTTTAAGTTAATTGATGTTTTGAATAAGATTCCGTGTGTTTAAATGTCCATATTTCCGATCTACAAATGTCAAACGCATTGAACGTCCCACAACGTGGCAAAGGAAATTTGATGTTGCCGATTAGAAATATGTGAACTGCAGTGCCCTCTGACAAACACCACTTACTACTTACCTAAAACTCATCGCCAATGAATCATACATTTTTGACTGAAAACCGTAAATAATCGGTCGAACCGTTTTTGAGATATATATACGAGAACACACGTTTGTGTACAAGCAAACAACTCCTCTTTCTAAACATATAGGTAAGTAGGTACTTACTCGTTCTATCATGCATGGGTAAAGAATTCTTCCCAGCACTTCATTCAAAAAAAAAGGAAAAAAAAAAGAAGAGATAATAATTTCATGTCCTTTTCATTTAGGATCACTCGTGTGTCTGTCTGTCCGTCTATCAGAGCCGATTTTTTATTTATAGCACTGTCTTCTTTTTATACTTCGTTTTTTTAATCAATAGACTAGAGGAATCTTGTACCTTTTTTTATTGAAAACTGTTTGTAAACATTAATTACCGGTGCATTTGAAACCATAACAATATCAATGACTGTCACATCATTATTTAAGGGTTACTTGCTTTTACTAATTTTTATGTACAGGATGTTGCGATAAAAAACAAGTTAAGATTGTTTAAGTCTATTCATGTTACCCGCTCAGCGATAGAGGGCAGTAGTGTTGTTCATTAACAACCTCATTAGTATTGTTACTTTTATCAACTTCATGTTACTTTATCCACATCTCTTTCGACTGTATGTAGTGGCTATTCTTCAATACAGATTATGTTTTCAATTTGACATCACGCTTTTCTAACCAATGTTCAAAAGTTCCTAGCCAAGTAGAAATAGCCATAAGAACACATTAATAATTAATTACATCAACTCAATACCGTTCATAATAAGTAATTAATTCATATAGTTTAATTTGACTAACGACACTGTCTTAGCTATGCACTCGTTCGTTACTTCGGCTTTGCTTATAATAATCTTTTCAGCGCCTATTACAATATTATCGAAGCAAACTCTATAGGCATAATTCAAATGTATGCGATGCAATTCAGATACAGATGATGAACAGGTGTTACATACAGGTGTTTCAAAACTCAACGATGACCTGGTATCAGGCGTGAGGCAGAGTTAACTGTTCAGGAAAAAAAAAGAAAAAATCCATGTCACTTAGTTACGCGATAATAAAAAAAAAACGAAAATATCTAACACTTAAAATGAATGATTATTTGTGTGGATTTATCTATTTACTAAAGGCCGCTTGCACGGTTAAAAATTAAATAGTTTACCCTTAAACCATGTGACAACCCTGCCAAGACATTCAATTTGGACCGTAAATGTTGCTGATTTGAATCGGCTTTGATTTTTGTTTGACGGCAAATATACTGCTGGTATCGATTTGAGGGTTAACCCACGGTTATGGATGACACTTAGAAAATTTTTGACAACTTAACCCTGGGCTAGCATTTGACTCGAGGTTGTATAGTTAGCTCTGGCCCGTGTAAATCCTCCTAAGTGACAAGGGTTTTTTTCTTAATTTTTCCAGAACTGATATAATTTGTTCTTTCGCGCGCTACCAGATTATCGTTGAGTTTTTGGACACCCTTATATTATATTTAAATATTTCTCATGAAGTAGAACTTCGACAATGTACTTGCACTTTGATCTAAGTACTTACCTATATTTGACCTATGTGATATTACTTTAGTGCTAACGAAAATAAATATGTTGGAAAACTTTCTTTTTCATTCTTTTCTTCACCTAATTCTACATGCACACAATGTGTTACTTAACACTTTCCCTGTCCGCGTGCCCCTAATGTGGGGTCATGAAGCTTTGTATCAGGAGTCCGTGCTGCCACTGAGGGTTCACAACTTCGAGGCGGTAGCACACTTGGACGTGTGACTTTGTCAAATCATTTTGTATGGGGATAGCAAACGTGTTAATTGGTGTTTTTCCCGTATTTATTCCTGGGTGAATCTAGTTTTTCTTGCCACTCGTTGCTATGGTTACATAAATTTTGTCTCATGGACAACCTAAGCATTTTTTTATGAAACAGTATGAAGATGTCACTTGGACAGCTGGGGACTGAGTTGTTAGCAAGAAGAAGTTAATTCACCCTCGAAATAATTTCCTTGCATTGAAGAGGGATGGAGCGTATTATGCTAAGAGTGTGATTGAATCAGACCAAAATGAGGAGTTCCGCAGAAGAACCAAAGTTACCGACATAGCTAGGAGAGTCGCTAGAAATTTATGTATACAAATTTGATAACTAGAGACCGGATCATATGCAATATCAAGGATGATATAGACTGGATTGGCAGTCGCCATAGTACGGATCGGCCGCGGTTTTTGTAGTTCGATTATTAAATCTAGATGGCGCTGAAATATAGCCAGAGGCTTAAAAGGCAAAACAATAAGACTACAGTTATTTCATATCACTGCAAATGTATGTATATTATTATGCAATATTTTTGAAAAATAATACATTTGTAGTAATATGAAACATCTGTAGTCTTATTGTTTTGCCTTCAAAGCCTCTGGCTATATTTCAGCGCCATCTAGATTTAATAATCGAACTACAAAAACCGCGGCCGATCCGTACTATGGCGACTGCCAATCCAGTCTATATCATCCTTGGCAATATAAAAAGCTTGAAATGTGCATGCAAGCAAATATGCATGAAAAATACTAAAAAAATACATGAAACCTGTCAAAACATGCAATAATAAATAAAATAAATAGAAAGCTTCTATTAAAAATCGCATAAAATTAGTAAGATATCAACAGTAAATTAAGAATTACTTAGGCATTTAACATTTTGTATTCTTTTAGACGATAACAATGAGGCACTGTTCCAAAATTTCTACTATACATACACTAAAATCGTGCCTTCAAACACTCAAAATACTTTTAGAAGTGGAATTTTTAGCAGAAGCTACATCCACTGAAGTAACCGGACAGTATTTAAATTTAGGTGCTATGTTAGCACTTATTGGTTTCGGTTCGGTAATGAATCATTAATTATCTTACCCAGAAATATTCCAATTTACCTGGTGAAAATATGCATCATCACGAGATTTTAAGTAAAATAACAACGATAGACGAAAATGGGCTAAATATGCAAGCATATGCAAATATACAAAAGGCAATTGTAAATATGCAATTGCATATGCAAACATACAAGTTTTAATATGCAATTGTAAATATGCAGTTGCATATGCAAATATGCAATTGTATATAATCTGGTCTATATTGATAACGTAACAAGCTACGGTTTAAAGAGCTCAATGACACCTGTAGCTGAAGTAACCTTCGGCGCCGTGGACCCGTCCATCGAAGACTGCGCTCCGGACGAGGAGTTCCTCTCCTGCGGCTGGTGCGAGCCGAGCTGCTGGGAGCCAGCCCCCGCCTGCCCAAGAGTCTGCACCCGAGGCTGCCTCTGCAGGCCGCCCCTCGTCAGACACTCCAGTGGCATCTGCGTAGAACAGAAGGACTGCGAACCACGTAAGTGCTTGTGGGCTATGCATAATAAAGTGTGACTTTGAGGCTAGTCGCTGTAGCGGAATAGACGTTAAGCGCGACGAGCTGAAGGCTAGACCACCTGTGGCCATAAACTAGTGCTGACCTGTGGCGAGTATGGCAGAAGGTTACCTATCATATTCTCGAAAAGCTCATTTCCGAATATTAAAATTCCGAAAACGAAACTCCTTTTCTTCATTTTCCAAATTATTGTTTGTCCGAAATGTTATTTACCATATTTTCTTTTGCCAAATGTTTTAAAATCCATTTTTTTATTTGCCAAATGATTCCAAATCCAACTGCATGAAATTCCGTAGGATCAATTGCCAAATATATATTTATTCCGCAAAATTATTATTCCGCAAAGGTCAGGGGTACAAAAGGTGACCATACAATTATGTGTGGAGCGTAATATTAATTTTGTTGTTTAATGTTGCCCAAAATTTTATTGAGATTGCTATGTGGGTAGGGGGTTTTGTAGGTGGTTATAAAAAAAATAACTAACACCAAAGGCTAATGCGGGAGCTTCGCTCCGCTACGCTCCCGCATTAGCCTTTGAACCTAATCTATCCGAGTCGCTTCCGCTCCGAACCGTCTTGCTCGCTCGCTTCGCTCGCTCGCTAAAAATTAAGCAATGTTGTCTTACTCTGATGTTAGTTTAGGTAGATAATAATAACATAATTTCGACTTTTCGTTACATTTAGATTATGAAAATAGGGCAACTGATTAGGTTGGCAAATAAAAAAATGGATTAATGTAATTCGGGATTTTGAATTTGTTGGCAAATAAAACTGTGATGAAATGAATCCGTGGCATTGTGAAGTTGTGGAAAAACAAAACATATGGATTTTAAAAAGTCGGTGAACCGTTTTCGGATAAATGAAATTCGAGTAAAGGAGTTTCTAAACATGGATAGGTTACCGTGGCAGAACATTCGCCAAACATAGAATAGCATTATTAAAAATTCTTCACAATTTTACGCGTGGATTATACTACGGAGTTTGATTTGGACCCGCTGTCTGACATCTAGCATTTTGACAGCGCTAGTAAAGTGATACTACTTAGTTACAGTATGCCACTACACAAAAAATAGTTAAGCGGGTTGCCTTATCCTACGCATTTAAATAGATTTAGAAATGTGCGTGTGTGGGTGCTCTCAATTAAAATCTGACGTCATCAACCGAAGTAGTTTCAATAATTAATTTTGAAAAAAATTAAATGAAAAAAAAATACGAAAATAATAATTAGTCTATACAAAAAAAATATGTACAGTCAAGGGTGCACACAACTTGCTCATAAATATGTCCCATAGCTCTTATGTCGTCGAATTAAGGTATAGGTATATAACGATGGGAGGATTATATCGATACTTATTTTTGCACTTGATCGTACCTATATAAAAACCGTTGGTAATTTTTTTGGACAATCCCAATTAGAACTAAATTATAGATTAGTGTTTCCGATAGGTAACCCGCTTACCTCTAACCAACTAACCAATAACTAGTGTCCGACCGAAGTTTCGGTTTCGGTTTCGGTTTCGGCCAATTTCAGCCAAAAAAGTGATTTCGGCCGAGGTTTCGGTTTCGGCCAGAATCCGGCCGAAACCTTCGGCCGGGCCGAAATTACTTCGCGGCCTCTCGCGGCTCACGCATCGGGAGCGCTCGGCTTAATTCGGACACGCTCGGCCGGGTAGGTATAGGTAATGCATCGGCAGCCGGCCCAGCTGGGACCAGCGACAGTAGTATGTATGAGTGTTGTTTATTTATTAAATTATTATTTACTTTTTAGAATCTGTTTGGCGACCGCTTTAGCCTAGTTGGTAGTGACCCTGCCTACGAAGCAAGAGGTCCTGGGTTCGAAGCCCGGTAAGGGCATTTATTTGTGTGATGAGCACGAACATTTGTTCCTGAGTTATGGATGTTTTCTATGTATTTAAGTATTTATTTATCTATATAAGTATGTTTATCGTCATCTAGTACCCATAGTACAAGCTTTGCTTAGTTTGGGACTAGGTCGATTTGTGTAAGATTGTCCCCTAATATTTATTTATTTTATTTGTTACTGCATTTTATGCTGTGATTAATGAACAATACGTTTGATATAAGGGTTGTGAATTTAGTTTAGACGTGATAAGAATAGGTTATTTGTTTTGAATAATATAATACCTATGCCAAGACATTTTTCATTAAAAATAATCGCTTTTTATTATGTTTAACAAAAAAAGTAACTGTTCTCATATAAGAAATCCTTGCAATAACCTTTTCCTTACGATCTGTACAGTAATTTTGAATATTTTGTTTGATATGATACGTCTTCAAAATTTCGGTTTCGGTTTCGGTTTCGGCCGAAATCAGAAAAAAACCGAATATTCGGTTTCGGTTTCGGTTTCGGCTAAAAATCGTGTTTCGGTCGGACACTACGCAATAACTTGAACTTTGAGTTTTTATCGTTGAGTTTTGGGATACTTTTATTACATTAGTAGGATAGACGTAAGCTTCTAAGAAAACCCATCTTCTTGGATTTCAGAGAAATGTTTGAATCCCAATGAGGAGTTCGTATGCCGTTACGGTTGTGAGGCGAGGTGCGGTGGGGGAGAAGGCTGTACTGGAAGACCACGGCGCTGCCAGCTGGGATGTCACTGCCGCCTGGGCCTGCTAAGGGACACCGCCACAGGTACAGTTGGTATTCTTTGAACAGAGTTCATCCACTTAAGGCCCCACCGTGTTTTTCGCGCTAATCGATTTTGGGTGGGCGATTTCGGGCGTGGGGCCGCGTGGGGGAGGCACGATGGCTATAGATAGGTTGGTTGAACTGCGCGTGTTTTTGGGTATTTTCATCTTATTACTAAAGAATACATATTTTAAAAATGTAGCAAAACTACGCCCTAGAAAACATCTTGTTTTATTAACATTCAAAAAGGCATGATCTTCCGTGCAGTATTAACGTCGTACTACGAGTTTATTTTATTTTTTAGAGATTTTTTTTCCAGCGAGCGAAGTATAAGTAATCGTGTTTCGAAAAAAACTGGTCACTAGAGTGAATCCTCAAATATCTTGCATGTGAATTTCAGGACTATAGCATTGCTAGTAATGATACAGCACGAGTTTAAATGAATGCAATAAATGCGCCAAAAACATGGTGGGCCTTAATACTGGCTCTACTCGATGAGCCATCGCGATGTTCCACTATGATGGGCCAGCGTGAGGAGGGTGTAGTGGTGTCGGATGGCTTATGGCGCGTGCGATGGTCGTGGGCGGCGATGTTTTTTTTGGTCGTATTTCAAAAGAATCAAAAGACCACAACTGAACGTCGCCATCGTTTAGATCACAGAAATAGGAAACAACTGGAAATGCGGTATTCTACTATAGATACATTTGTTATACAAATATGTGTGAAATCGACATAAAAACCAAAAAACACATATGGTCTCTTTCTTTCTAAGGTGACTTGGCATATGAAGAAAGAGATGGCATGACATTTGTTTGTTCTATGCTCGGAAATATTTTGACATAACGAGTAGACAGCATTTCCGGCTACCGCTTGTGACAGAGGCTCTAGGTACTTGAGTTGTCAAGTGAACGATAACTGCGCAGTTTTTAGTGTTTTTCAGCGATTTTTAAATACTATTCCATTTGGTTTTGTGTTGTGGATATCTATTAATAAAAACGCAATATGGCTCCGTGTTCCATAAAAGGGTGTGCTTCACGAAAAACGAAAAATCAACCGAATTTAACTTCTCATAGGTTAGTAACAGTTTTTTCATCAAATAGTGTCATTAGATTGTAATATTTACTCAGTGATAGTTAATTTTGGTAAGCTTTTGTCGCTGCCATCATAGAAATGCAGATTTTTCTCCATTTATCGTTGTATTTTTGATTTTGTTGAATTCAGTACAATTGTCATTCTTCATTAGTGTTGTGCTGAATATCGACATAAGTAGAACTGAAATAACTCCCATGTTTTCTGACCGATGTCTGGTCTAATTTGACAGATTCCCTAGAATTTTCTTGCTCAGAATCGCTTGCGCTATTGACTTTGATGACTAAAAAAATTTCCCCAATTTTCCATTCCCTTTTTTTTGGTTTCATATTTGTGTCGAGCCCTATAAACTGTACAAAAAAAACACAAAAATAACTATACGGTACACTTTTTTAGGGTTCCGTACCCAAAGGCTAAAAACGGGACCCTATTACTGAGACTTCGCTGTCCGTCCATCTGTCCGTCTGACACCAGGCTGTATCTCATAAACCGTGATAGCTAGACGGTTGAAATTTTCACAGATGATGTATTTCAGTTGCCGCTATAACATCAAATACTAAAAAACAGAATAAAATAAAAATTTAAGGGAGCTCCCATACAAAAAACGTGTTTTTTTAATGCTCGATATTGATAACGGCAACAGGTAGACGCTTGAAATATTTACAGAATATTTAGTTATATATTCGCTTTAAAAATAAAATTAAAATAAAACAAATATTTAAGGGGGCTCCGTACAACAGACATGATTTTTTTCCGTTTTTATAGATAATGGTACGGAATCCTTCGTGCGCCAGTCCAATCCGCACTTGGCCGGATTTTCTTTATGACAATGAATAGTATGTACTTGTGATTTTGAATAAATAGACCCCAACATTTTCTCCTATTAAAAAAAGTAAATGACACACTTACATTACTTACAATCCAAACTGCAATTGTGAAAAATTCTTGTATTATTTTTGTTGTTTTACAAATAAAGGGCATTTCATACTTTGTTATACTTGTTATTTTATTTAGTCAGCACAAAATAATCACACACTACTTAATTCCTGCAAGTTTTTGAAATAAGCGCGTTCGGTTTTATTGTACATTTTGCAGTTGATTTTCACAATTTTTTTTTATGATTTGGTATTTTGACCATACCTGAAAGACTCTGTGAATAGACATTGCAAACTTGTATGTTGGTTTTTAATTATTTTTTTACATACCTTTTGAACTATTAATTTTGAGATACCTTTACCCCTTATAATTTCCAAAGGAATATAACATTATAAATTTTCCTGTATAACGAATATGCCTTAACCGAAGTAATTATGAACAAAGCTAATTTCAAACTAACTTTTCCATTAAGAAACTCGAATATTACCATTGCTGCTTGAAATGTCCGCTAACCGTTCAAGTATCGATATCGACTATTTTGGTTTCGATGTCACAACCCTTGAGCGCCATTGTTTGTGACAACTTTAGGTATACACGCATGATTTGTAGGTATCACAGGTCCATTGGTATAGGTCTATGGTTTAGATGCGTCACACGGCGGACACGACGCACAAAACACGCGTTCCTGAATCCACACAAGCACGACGACGTCTGTACACGCGTCAATGTGTGCGTAAGATACACAGGGCTGCCTATCGCAAAAACCTAGTACTATAAATATTACCAATGACATATATAGGTGACATACTTATAATATAATGTAGGTATGGCTTAGATATGTGCAAATAAATGTAATCGTTAATCTTATCTATTTCTCGCGCGCCCACTGACGAGTTAGGTTTGGAATTTACTTAACAGAGCCAGAACAAGAATTGGACACTACTTGCACTACACACCTGCACTAATTATCCTCAATTACTAATCACTCACTTGTACTCGCACTAATCAAAGTGAATACAGGCCTTTGCCACAGATTACTTAATAGTTACTTCGTAACAGATACTGCATCCCGTACAAAATCTTGTAGGATGCGTTGCAGCCGTCGCTGGGCCAACGCACCGACCATTTAATGGCCCATCGTGTAAGGAACTATGAGACTCATGTCATTGTGTAGCAGTGTTGCAAAAGTTCCCGATTTATCGGGAGATCTACCGATTTCGGCTCTTCCCTCCCGATATCCCGATTTAGCGGCGCCGTCTCCCGATTTTCTATATTTCGAAATAAAGTGACGATTAAAACAGTATTTTTAAGAGGACAACGTTAAAGGTAACCTGGTATCATTAAAACAATGCACGGGGATTCCCCAAAACTTCACGCACAGCCTTTCAATAATGTAGTACCCACAACATACATTTAATCTTAATGCCCTAAAATAGAGTTTATTATTGTTTGGTGGGTGTATGCGGGAAATTCCCTAAAAATCAGGCAGGCTACTTCGAAATACGAAATTTGAACTTCGTTTCATACTGAATATTTTCATTGATTAATTTAATGAAAACTAAACAGCGTAACAAACTTTCCACTGAATCAATTATAGAAAAGAAATGGTATGAACATGAATAATCAGTAATCACTAAACCTACGTATATATATATATCAACACAAATATTATAAAGAGGAAAGATTTGCATTTTTGTATGTAACGAATAAAGTTAAAAACTACTGCACCGATTTCAAAAATTTTTTGCCGTTCGAAAGCTACAGTATCACTGAGTGACATAGGCTACTTTTTACCGCGGGAAAATTTTAATTTATCGCGGGCGAAGCTGCGGAAGGAAGGCTAGTATTTTAATAATTTAATAGTTTGTTTGTTATTAGTGTATAATACAGCTGTTTTACATCTCCCGATTTCTCCCGATTTTTAGCTGAACAATTCATCAACGTTTCAATTCAAAGTTTTTTTAAATTTTCACTTTTGCAACACTGTTGTGTAGCCACTGTTCAGCGACTTCTGAGGCCGACCGTACGTACTAATTCAGTACATATTGCGCACATCAGAGTTATGTCTTAAAAAATTGCTAAACAGACAGTGGGGTTGCCAGGGAGCATGACGCCTATCATCATCATCATCATCATCATCATCATCATCATCATAATTCGGACAGGTCATCTCAAAACAGAAAACTACAGAAATAGAACAATATGCAATAGAATCATGTACCTAAGATTCAGAACATTATCATCATCACAGAATGACAGGGCTTGGGTCGTAGTTCCCACGCGGGCTCAGTGTGTATTGGGAACTTCACAGATAACATTGAATTTCTTCTTCGGTGTCTACAGGTTTTCTCACGATGTTTTCCGTCACCGTAAAGCTCATGGTAAATTTCAAATGTGATTTCGCACATAAATTTCGAAAAAGCCAGAGTTGCAAGCCGGAGCTCGAACCCACGACCCTCCGTTTGAGAGGCCATAGGTCAAACCACTAGGTTACCACGGCTTACACCTGCATAAGATTATGATTGCCTAAAGTGGATATTATATCAATTAACATTTGGCTATTTTTACTTGCATTTCTGTCATAGTTTTGTCAAAGTAACATTCCTGAATCAGTTCTATGAAAAAATTACAACTAAAATTTGTAAAATTATTTATCTATGGTTATATCTAAATACTTATTTCAAATATGGTGAAATTAAAAACTGCCGCTAAGAGGTATAAGAACTCACCCGAGTTCTATTATGACGAAAATGTTTGTGAAATATTGTGTACAGTATGTGACATTCGTATTAAAATAGAGTATTTTTGTATCGGCTACTACGGAACCCTATCCTGGGCGTGTCCGACACGCTCTTGGTCAGTTTTCTAAGCCCGAGTTTAGACCTGCAAGAAAAAATGTGCAAGTTGGATTACATTGCGAGGCAGTAAGGGCCCTCGCCCACGGCGACTTTTTGTAGCGATGCTGTCGCGCGTTTACGAAACGCGCTACAGCATCGCTACTAACGCGCGTTAGTCGCATTTGTAATGCGCTATAGAAGCGATGCCAACGCGCTACTAACGCGCTACAGCATCGCGACTGTATCGATGCAAACGCGCGACCGTATCGGACGACATCGGGGAGGGAACGGAGGGAGGGTGGCGCGATAGTGGAGAACCGCGTTTGCATCGCGACAGAAGCGCGACGGTATCGCGTTTGCTTCGCGTCAGAAGCGCGACGGTATCGCGTTTGCATCGCGACTGAATCGTGTTATGTGGGCGAGGGTACACGGCTAGCGACCGCATCGCGACTGTATCGATGCGAACGCGCGATAGCATCGCTACTGCATCCCTACAAAAAGTCGCCGTGGGCGAGGGCCCTAAGGCTAACGAGATTAAGGTAGTCAATCAAGCGCCGCCATGTAATGCTACTTGCACTGTTTTAAAGATCGTTTCATTCTCTTCCAGGCCGCTGCGTCACTCCTGCGCAATGCAAAGAGAAGGACATAAAGCGGGTGGTCTTCACGAAGGACACAAACACACTCGCACGCATTAAACAGATCATTGGCGACAGCGACGTCAACGTGGAAGTGATCGATTGATATAGATAACATACTTACATAAATAAGTATTACATAAATAAATCAACGGTTATCAATAATGTTTTTCTTTTTTTTTTTCCTTATTTTGTACAATAAAGAGTTTACATACATACATACATAAATGTCAATCGATATGCCTACAGAAAAAGTCAGCCACTTCCGCTGTTTTTTTTTATTAAGTAGTTTAATTTGCAGATTCAGTCTATTTCCCACTAGTTCAGAAAGAATGAAAATACATTTATTTACAACGACACAAGACACATAAATATTTTTAGAAAAAGAACAATACGAATGCTAAAGATAGTGTGTCATTGCGGTTGTAAATTGGGCTCCGGCTCAGCATAATGCTGAGGCGTTTATAGCACCCCAGCGCTGATTTTCAGCCAGCACCGTCGGTAATACCCGGAACGCCGGGTGTCCCTTGAAATTTCGACAAACTATTTGATATTTATTAATAATATTTTCTCTTGGAGTAATTTCATTTCATCGATTAGTCCAGTGTTTCCCAACCTGGGGTCCTGGGGGGTGAACAATTATACTTAAGTTATAAGAAAATAAATAAATAAATAAAGTACCTATTTTGTATCTAACTAAAATAAATACCTAATCCGAATTTTTATTTGCTGTTTATTTTATTAAGGGGGTCCGTGAAAACTGTGCTTGATTTCCTAGGGGTCCGTGGCTGAAAAAGGTAGGGAAACTCTGGACTAGTCATTACATATTAAAACAATTGTAAGAACTACAGTACTTACAAGGATTATTTTTTGTTTAAAAATACATTTCATCAACTATTCATGAGACAGAAACAGAATAACTAAATATCGCTGTTTATTTCATCGATGTATTATTTAATTTCATAGTCGATTACATATATCTCGTTTTATTACAGCGAGCGAGCAAGACGGGTCGGAGCGGAAGCGAATCGGATAGGTTAGGTTTAGGCCCTTTGAAACCCCCCCCCCCACCCCCTCCCCCGCACCCCCCCACCCCCCGGTGTTTTTGTCAAATATCTTGAAAACGGTGCATCCTACGGCAAAATCAATGAAATTTTCATCCCTCTTTGAAACCCCCGCACCCACCCCCCTCATCCCCATACATATTTTTGTAATTAAAATACTGAAAATAGAAACACAAAAACTAAGTATAGCTAGGGCTTGGAATCAAACTCGCTACTCATTATTCCAAGGTGGTGCTTCACTATATACACCAAACTCGAGAAGCAGCATACAGTGCAAAATTTTTAATGTGTTTTCGAAACAGTTATTAGTCTAACGTAATCGACAGGACTGTTAGGAGTATTTCAATTACGTAACTAGCTAATGGAATATTCTGGAACAAATAAAATAACAATACGTTCATTCAATGCACTATATTTTTATCTTTTCAGATGCAATATTACAAAACGTTTTAAAATACGACAACGTGCAAGTTAAGAAAATATTTTTATTTTACATAAAATATAAAATTTTGTGCTGAAACGAACCAACCTAAGCCAACACCAAAACCATGAGTGTGGGTCCACATAAAGCGCAACACCATTTGGGAGTTACAAATCTACCATTCACAAATCAAAGTTTTGCATTCTAAATTGTAAAAATATAATTTTCCAAAGCTTTCGCCACGTGGTCGAGTTAACCGACATATTATACACATTTGATAGACATCAACACGTCCAAATTATGGGATCCAGTCTGGTGGCATAAACTTTTTACGCAGAATTTATCATTTGACTTAATTCATCATTACGCATAACCCATCCTTCTCGGAAACGGTTAATATACTGGAATTTTTAAATGGTTATTATGCCAAATGATGGATTATGCGTAATTTTTTATGGTGAATTATGCGTAAAATTTTTATGCAACCCATAATTACATATAGACAGGACATAATAGTTACTTCCTTACAGATTCGACACTCTTATCTGACGGCCGCTATTATCTACCTTCTAGCGCCGGCGATGATAGTAGCAATCATGAAGACCACACACTCTCTGACTAGATGAAAAAAGCAACCCAAACTCTACCAAAAAGAAGGCAGAATAGTAAGAATATAATATTCTGAAAATCTTTCTCAGTTAACCCTTTATAAGGTAAAGGCGACTTAGCGACCACATGCATCGACTTGGGAATTCAATCTTATGGTTTTAGTAAGTCACAATATCCATTGTACCTAATTATTGAAGATACTAAAAGAATAATAAGATACTAAAGCTTTAAAAATACCCTTTGTCAGGTATGTATTCGATAGCTGCTTTTGATTCTGTGGTAGTATGCTCCAATGAATGGGGCCTTATTAAGGGTTAACACCTGACTTGAGTCTTATTTAATGAAATAATTTTTTCGCTGCTGTGTTGTGTCAATCTTATCAGTTTTCCAGCCGACTTTCAGATGCCATTTGACTGGATGCTGATGTACGCTGATTGTCCCTGCTTTGGGGTCGCTAGAGACACCAACCAATTAATTTGAAACTTCTTTAACAAAATCGGTTTGTGTCTGACAACTTTTGGGGTCGAAATCGGTCGCGCCTGTAGGTTTACCCTCGACACCCTACACGTGACCCCTGGGTGGTGCTATGTAGAGGAATCGGTCGCGCCTGTAGGTTTACCCTCGACACCCTACACGTGACCCCTGGGTGGTGCTATGTAGGTTTACCCTCGACACCCTACACGTGACCCCTGGGTGGTGCTATGTAGGTTTACCCTCGACACCCTACACGTGACCCCTGGGTGGTGCTATGTAGAGGAATCGGTCGCGCCTGTAGGTTTACCCTCGACACCCTACACGTGACCCCTGGGTGGTGCTATGTAGAGGAATCGGTCGCGCCTGTAGGTTTACCCTCGACACCCTACACGTGACCCCTGGGTGGTGCTATGTAGAGGAATCGGTCGCGCCTGTAGGTTTACCCTCGACACCCTACACGTGACCCCTGGGTGGTGCTATGTAGGTTTACCCTCGACACCCTACACGTGACCCCTGGGTGGTGCTATGTAGGTTTACCCTCGACACCCTACACGTGACCCCTGGGTGGTGCTATGTTTACCCTCGACACCCTACACGTGACCCCTGGGTGGTGCTATGTAGGTTTACCCTCGACACCCTACACGTGACCCCTGGGTGGTGCTATGTAGGTTTACCCTCGACACCCTACACGTGACCCCTGGGTGGTGCTATGTAGGTTTACCCTCGACACCCTACACGTGACCCCTGGGTGGTGCTATGTAGGTTTACCCTCGACACCCTACACGTGACCCCTGGGTGGTGCTATGTTTACCCTCGACACCCTACACGTGACCCCTGGGTGGTGCTATGTAGGTTTACCCTCGACACCCTACACGTGACCCCTGGGTGGTGCTATGTAGGTTTACCCTCGACACCCTACACGTGACCCCTGGGTGGTGCTATGTAGGTTTACCCTCGACACCCTACACGTGACCCCTGGGTGGTGCTATGTAGGTTTACCCTCGACACCCTACACGTGACCCCTGGGTGGTGCTATGTTTACCCTCGACACCCTACACGTGACCCCTGGGTGGTGCTATGTTTACCCTCGACACCCTACACGTGACCCCTGGGTGGTGCTATGTTTACCCTCGACACCCTACACGTGACCCCTGGGTGGTGCTATGTTTACCCTCGACACCCTACACGTGACCCCTGGGTGGTGCTATGTTTACCCTCGACACCCTACACGTGACCCCTGGGTGGTGCTATGTTTACCCTCGACACCCTACACGTGACCCCTGGGTGGTGCTATGTTTACCCTCGACACCCTACACGTGACCCCTGGGTGGTGCTATGTTTACCCTCGACACCCTACACGTGACCCCTGGGTGGTGCTATGTTTACCCTCGACACCCTACACGTGACCCCTGGGTGGTGCTATGTTTACCCTCGACACCCTACACGTGACCCCTGGGTGGTGCTATGTTTACCCTCGACACCCTACACGTGACCCCTGGGTGGTGCTATGTTTACCCTCGACACCCTACACGTGACCCCTGGGTGGTGCTATGTTTACCCTCGACACCCTACACGTGACCCCTGGGTGGTGCTATGTTTACCCTCGACACCCTACACGTGACCCCTGGGTGGTGCTATGTTTACCCTCGACACCCTACACGTGACCCCTGGGTGGTGCTATGTTTACCCTCGACACCCTACACGTGACCCCTGGGTGGTGCTATGTTTACCCTCGACACCCTACACGTGACCCCTGGGTGGTGCTATGTTTACCCTCGACACCCTACACGTGACCCCTGGGTGGTGCTATGTTTACCCTCGACACCCTACACGTGACCCCTGGGTGGTGCTATGTTTACCCTCGACACCCTACACGTGACCCCTGGGTGGTGCTATGTTTACCCTCGACACCCTACACGTGACCCCTGGGTGGTGCTATGTTTACCCTCGACACCCTACACGTGACCCCTGGGTGGTGCTATGTTTACCCTCGACACCCTACACGTGACCCCTGGGTGGTGCTATGTTTACCCTCGACACCCTACACGTGACCCCTGGGTGGTGCTATGTTTACCCTCGACACCCTACACGTGACCCCTGGGTGGTGCTATGTTTACCCTCGACACCCTACACGTGACCCCTGGGTGGTGCTATGTTTACCCTCGACACCCTACACGTGACCCCTGGGTGGTGCTATGTTTACCCTCGACACCCTACACGTGACCCCTGGGTGGTGCTATGTTTACCCTCGACACCCTACACGTGACCCCTGGGTGGTGCTATGTTTACCCTCGACACCCTACACGTGACCCCTGGGTGGTGCTATGTTTACCCTCGACACCCTACACGTGACCCCTGGGTGGTGCTATGTTTACCCTCGACACCCTACACGTGACCCCTGGGTGGTGCTATGTTTACCCTCGACACCCTACACGTGACCCCTGGGTGGTGCTATGTTTACCCTCGACACCCTACACGTGACCCCTGGGTGGTGCTATGTTTACCCTCGACACCCTACACGTGACCCCTGGGTGGTGCTATGTTTACCCTCGACACCCTACACGTGACCCCTGGGTGGTGCTATGTTTACCCTCGACACCCTACACGTGACCCCTGGGTGGTGCTATGTTTACCCTCGACACCCTACACGTGACCCCTGGGTGGTGCTATGTTTACCCTCGACACCCTACACGTGACCCCTGGGTGGTGCTATGTTTACCCTCGACACCCTACACGTGACCCCTGGGTGGTGCTATGTTTACCCTCGACACCCTACACGTGACCCCTGGGTGGTGCTATGTTTACCCTCGACACCCTACACGTGACCCCTGGGTGGTGCTATGTTTACCCTCGACACCCTACACGTGACCCCTGGGTGGTGCTATGTTTACCCTCGACACCCTACACGTGACCCCTGGGTGGTGCTATGTTTACCCTCGACACCCTACACGTGACCCCTGGGTGGTGCTATGTTTACCCTCGACACCCTACACGTGACCCCTGGGTGGTGCTATGTTTACCCTCGACACCCTACACGTGACCCCTGGGTGGTGCTATGTTTACCCTCGACACCCTACACGTGACCCCTGGGTGGTGCTATGTTTACCCTCGACACCCTACACGTGACCCCTGGGTGGTGCTATGTTTACCCTCGACACCCTACACGTGACCCCTGGGTGGTGCTATGTAGAGGAATCATAAAGAACACTAGAATAACAAAATATTCCTTAATTTATTCGAACAAAGCAAATAAATCAGAAAAATATCCGTATTTTTAGTTACATGTTGAAAAATGTATGTTTACAAAATATATAATATTAATTATTTAATTTGGCAGGATAAGACCGCCTTTGAAGCATTTTTGTGGTACAAAATGTATTTTTTATTATATATGTATATTAAGTATCCTTACGTTTTGGCGGGCATATTTTTACGCTGGAAGTATATAGGCTATTGCTTCTAGATTATGAGGCATTCTTTATTTAATTATATATAGTTATTATACAACGAATAAACATTTGTATACTCCGCACATATCAATATATGCGCGACAGCGCGACACTTAATGCAAGAAAATTATATTGCATAATATTACACTTAATAGTAAACTATACGTAAGGTAACACAAATAAAAGAAAAGCTCTAAGAAATTGTACGAAAAGGCACAAATAATTTAAGTACTAAACTATCAAAACCTTAACGCGCTATAACCTTATTAAGTTAAGTTCAAACGTTATAAATATCTATCGAAATATTACACTAAAATTACATACTTCAAATTGTTTCACAAATTATATAACTACCTACCGAAAGGTCTGGGCATTTTGACCTAATGAAGGGTAATTTTAAACCATGTGAAAACATAGGGTAAAACACCCCGTGGCTCGCCTTCTAATAATTCCGCCCAGTAGTCGGCCTCTGCCTATTCGCACGAGTGGGAAGAGCACTTTCGTACTCTTCGCACTCATTAAACGGCCGACTACCGGATATTTTACCCTATAGAAGGGTATAATAAAAAATATAAATACAAACAAAACCAACCATAAGCCATAATTTCAATCCAATAATAAAACCTTAACGCAATCTGAGTCACAATCGCTTTTGGCACACTTCTTTCTGTCAAACGGCACAGGATGAAGGTAGAAGGAGATGGGAAATGCGATCGCTAGCACCCGCGTATTGTACAATACGGAGCTATATTGTCTAACACGCGGGCGCTTGGTACAGCGTTCACCATATCTTTCTGACACCATCTTATACTATTTCACAGAAAGAAACAATGAAAGAGATAGCAAGCTTCCGCGCGTTAGACAATACAATAAGGCTATGGATCGAGTTCACTCCAAAGTTTTAAGATACCCTTCAAAGATAAAGTTACCCGACCTTCCTGCCGTATAGGTAACCCTATTTTTTATATTAAATTAACCCTTAATAAGGTAGAGGCGACTTAGCTACCACATGCATCGACTTGGGAATTCAATCTTATGGTTTTAGTAAGTCACAATATCCATTGTAATTATTGAAGATACTACTTAAAAATATCCTTTGTCAGGTATGTATTCGATAGCTGCTTTTGGTTCTGTGGTAGTAAGTATGCTCCAATAAATGGGGCCTTATTAAGGGTTAAAGTAGCTTTTATAACCACCAAATACACCGCTCGATTGCAATAGGTACAAAAAGTCAAAACAAAACTAGTATAAGTTTACTTTCTCTTTATCTATCACTTTTTAACGACACAGACAAAACTTTTTAGTAACTTTTTGTGGATGAGAGGGCTTTTAAACATCCATACATTGTTTTATTTCGTGAGCCGTTATAAGACTTATAAGTTTGACGTTTTGAGTCGGACACGGTTCGGAAATTAACGTTCCTTTTGATAAAAACGATCAGTTTGAAATCAGCTTATGACTACACTCAGTAGTAATTTAACCCGTAGATCGCCTTATGATTATGAATTATGATACATACCCAGAGCGGCGTGTATTTATGACACTTTAGTGCCATCGCGTTCGAGTAGTAGTCATAAGTTCATAACATAACAAAACAAGCCGTAAGGGCTCTTCAAACGACTTTCATCTTCTTATTTCACAAAGGATGCGTTTAGAAGTTCTACTTGTAATAATATTTGACACAGAACACTGTTCTGTGGCAACATTTGTGGATCGAAATGTTAACAAGTTTGGCTAAGTTTGGCTAATTTTAGACTCGACTGTAGGCCAGTTTGTGTAGGAAAGTTTTAAATACACCCAAAAATGGAAATTCAGTCATTTTACGAAATGGAGGAAAAAATTAAGAAAAAGTCAATTCCGTTTATGACTGCCTTGTGTTCTTATGTAAATTAAGGTATCATTTTTAAATAGCTTGCTACATTTTTGGCACGCTACTAGACGACAATTTAAATCTATATCTAATTAACTAATCTTACCTATGTACATAGGAACAAATATGTTTGCCTAGAAAAGTTATAAGTACTTAAGTTACTGTACATAAAATGACGCAACGTGTATTGCGTATTAACATGATTCAATTATCAAATTGAACCTAATCATGCTCAATTCAAATGTCTTTTAATTTACATTGAAATTCGTTTTTGACGAGAGCCTATTCGTATCAATTTTCACTTTAAATAACGAAGAATGCATCCATGTCTCAGTGCGAATGTTTCAATATAAGTACTTTCTTGATTTGTAAAACCAATTTTACTTCCAGTTTTTACGGTTGATCTCTTTTAACCACATGTACAATCTTGTGCTAAAAGGAATAATTTTACAATGCTGCCAACATGCTGGCAAAGTTAAGGTACGGTAGAACCGAGTAGCCGATCACTACATAAATGTCACTTTACATGTGCCTTAGAACGAGCGCTATCTCCTATTCCTATTATTTAAAAAGTCCGTCGTCGAATCAAAGGAGCGTCTGTATATTGATGTCCATTTGGAAATTGGTAGGATCGTTCTATCGGTACAATTGTTAGCCCATATTCGATGTTGACTAAGTTTTTCATATTGCAAAGAATAGAAAAGATAAAATACAAAATGGTTACGCAATTTTCTTAGAAATTCTTAACGTTACGGGATTTTCAACTTGTAGGAAGCCTACCGACACTGCGTCTTCCGGTTGGACGCCATTCAAGAACCTTTTGGTCTCATCGGCCATCAGTTCTACGAGCGATGTGCCCTTTAACTTCTACCAAATTACAGAAGTAACTAGAAAGTATCCGAGGAAATGGGACACAATCAAAATTCGCTCGACATAATTGTCGGCTACACCTAAGTGTATTTAAGCAGTGGACCCAACGTCACAGACGCTGGCCAAAGTTGCTCGGTCTATACTGGCATATTCTTTGCCGGAGCGTGGTCTCGCGGCGTGGCGATCAGTGGACACGTCGCAGGAGCTGAAGGATGATACTGAGAGGGACTCCATGTAGTCGGATGTGTCTGAGGCACCGCTGGATGTACTCTTGTTGGTGATTTGGCTGTGCCGCGCTGTTATGTCTGCGTCTGTTGAAGAAGAGGACGAAAAAATAAGGTTTGTTGATAAAAAAAAAAAAAATATGGGCACAATCTTACACAAATCGACCTAGTCCCAAACTAAGCAAAGCTTGTACTATGGGTACTAGACGACGATAAACATACTTATATAGATAAATAAATACTTAAATACATAGAAAACATCCATAACTCAAGAACAAATATTCGTGCTCATCACACAAATAAATGCCCTTACCGGGATTCGAACTCAGGACCTCTTGCTTCGTAGGCAGGGTCACTACCAACTAGGCTAAAGCGGTCGTTAATGATAGAAACTTGCAATGTTTGATAAAGGCAAATCTCGTAAATCAATTTTGACTCGCTTTAAGAGGCCGTATTGTTTACTCTTCTGACGCTTGCCTTCGCTTTCACCATCTCTTTCTGTCATCGTTTCATACCGTTTGACAGAAAGTAGTGATTGCGAAGGCAAGCGTCAGAAACGTTAGACAATAAGCCTGCAGATGTCGAATTTTGAAATTTGCTATGTAGGTTAGATAGATGACAATGCCAATATAGTCGACAGTAGAAAAGTCGCCAAACCATTAAAAAAAAAAAAAAAGAACATACAACCGAATTGAGAACCTCCTCCTTTTTTTGAAGTCGGTTAAAAAAAAGGTAAGAGTTAGCGGAGCAGTGTGCGAGGAAATAATCCACTAATTGAAACACTTTGCAGTTTTAATGAACTCGTATTGACGGATTTGGCACACCGCTTAGGCTTGATTTCCTCCTACGCTGACATCGGTCGCTGACGTCGGTCGCGCGTACGAATATACACAATACTCTATGGGCCACCGCACAGCGACGCTGACGTCCGCGGCAGATTTATTGCTACGCGCCGCTGATGGCGCGCGTCGGTCTCGCTCGTCAGCGCGCGCGCGTCGGTGCGCTGACGCGCTATATACCACTGTCGCGCGCTCAGTGCGAAGCTGACTGACATCGGTCGAGCGTACGAATAAACACAATATTCTATGGGCCACCGCACAGCGACGTTGATGGCCGCGCATTTGTCATACGCGACCGACGGTACGCTCGACCGACGTCAGCGACCGATGTCAGCGTAGGAGGAAATCAAGCCTTAGCTATCTCACGCAGCTCTGGTTGAAACGCACGCAAATGAGCTAAAAATGTGCGGTAAAACTCACCATGTCTCTTCTTCCGTCTCGTCAAGGTGTCAACGTCGCATGAATTCGATTTTGTCATCGTCGCAACCTCTTCGAAGTGAAACGTCAGATTCTTCAGCGGATCCGACGAATTCGACTTCACAAATGGCCCGTGCACAGGCGTCAACGCCCTCCTGATTGGCTTGTTGCTTTTCAGGTACTTCTTAGAGCTCTTCCCATTGGTCACTGGCATTTCGAAGTCAAAATCACCCCTGTGATGCTTCAGCGACCCAGTAGACACCCCCGAATCGTTAGACGACGACGAGTCCCTGTTCTTATCAGATTTACTAGGAACACTGGAAGATCGTCTGATTTTAACAGCGTCCCTGAATCTAGTTACAAAAGTACTCTCGCTCTTTGTCTCTGGTGGTTTGAAGGTTTCTTTCTGTGCGACTGGTTCGTTGATGAGTGGTATACCCTCGTTGATGCATTCGTTTTTTCGCGCCTTACGAAGAACGGTGGGCGTGAAGCACTGATTGAAGTCATCGTAGTGTCTTTTAGTGAAATCGGCGGAGCTGGAACGTCTTGTGCTGATGGTATCGGATTCGGAATGTTGCGTTGGATCCGATACGTGGCTTATCCTGCTGATATTATCGGAGCAGTTCTTGTTACTGTTGCTGGAACTACTAATTTCTAACGGTTCTGTATGCATATAATTCGAGTGCTCATTGCAGCATTCTGCGGATGGATGTACCGTGTTAGTCGTTGCTGTAGACATATCGTCGTCGTTTTCTGGTATATCTTCCAATGCATCTAATTCTTCTTGACTGAAGCCAGCACTTCTGAGTATTTGGAGGGAGCTCTCGAATTTCTCTAAAGTGGCAGAAAGGTCTACATTGGCGTAGTTGCAATTGTGCACTCTGATGGCAGGTTTTTCTGGTAAGGGCGTTACGTTAACGTAGTTTGAGTGTGTTTCGTTATTTACAGTGTCTGTGTCTTGGTTTTTGGTTTCGCTGCAGCTGCAGGTTTGGTTGAGAAGGCATTTTAGTTTCTTTGGTGTGTCGTATAAGCTCGTAGTGTCGTTGCCGTCGATGGGATGTTCCTGAAAAACAAAGGCAGGTCGTTGATACCAATATAAGTTCTCTTCGTTACATTTAAATTTAGAATGTCGGCCGGGTAGGAGGAGAATAGGATTAGTCACCGATGCGTTACTCCATGCAAAATTTAGTGATTTTATTCTGTTTGGTAGTAGTCAGTCGAATTGTATTTTGTGACTGCTTAACACCGTCTATGATGAGCGCAAATCCGAATATTGTGTCTGTATTTTAATCTGTGGGTTAGTGATTAGATGACTTGACTACAGAGTCCGGTCCTCAGTTCAATCCTCGATCGCGATCGGGACTGATGCTAAAGTATAACAAGCAAGTCCTGGGACAAGAGAGTGACAGAAAATTAAAAAGAATAGAATTGGTAAAAAAAATAATTTTAATTTTACAGCTGAAATCTCAACATGAAAGTCTCCATGGGAATTTAGTTAAATCCTATAATTTTATTTCAACCATTGGGCCTTTTATTTACGAACCCGAAACCGCGAGTAAAGATTATCATAAAATAATTTCCTCAATCTCAATTTAATCTTTTTATAAATCCGTTTAGCGCTTGTACCAGACAATCCGTACGATTCTATGCCCTTGGCAATTCACGGGGGTACCTACATCCGAAGTCCTGTCCCATCTCAATTTGCCTACATGTTATTTACCCGACGTACGTTTCCCGAGGGACAGAAGCCAGTGTGTTGTTATTGAATTAAGCCTCTTAATCTGTTTTGATAGGGAACCCAAATGGAGCTTTTGGCAGTACTTAGTGCTTAATTGAATCGCTAAACGTAAACGTTCGAATTCAACGGCGCCGTATTGTCTATCTCTTTCAGGCTCACCGTATTCCGTTTGGCAGAAAGAAATATTGAATTAAGAGGGTACGATGGCTGAGAGACTTTTGAGAAATAGGTATTTTAATGAAATGTCGCTGTCTCGCCCGAACCCCTCCGTGTCAGTACAGCGAGAGCGGGACAACTGCAGCTCAGACCGTTAATAGGCGCGTAAAATTGATCAAAACAGCATTTCGTAATCCCCTGTTTTCTTCTGGAAAACTGGATCAATAAAATTATTTTTTTCAAAAATAATTAGACGACAGATTTAGCTATGCCCCTATGTTTTCCTTTTTTTGTTTATATCAGAGATTCTTTTCTGACGAGTCTGAAAATGACGTTGAAATCGGGCAATTATTTCAGTTTTTGAAAGCTCATATTTCTTATGTTAATTGAAATATGGAAAAAAACGAAACATAGGGGCATAGCTGTGGTAGATACATTACACAGTAAAAAAAAATTGGCTCTAAAGCCATTATCTAGGGAGGAAACAGGGGATTACGTTTGTATGGAGAAATGGTGCGCATCGTACCCTCTTAAACAATAAGCGTACAGCACGCGGACGTCTGCCTCATTTAAAAAAGATAAATAAATAAAAAATCCTGGGACGATTGTGATCAATTTGACGTAGTCCTAAACTAAGCAAAACTTATATCACTAGGAAACGGATAAAAATACTTTTGTAGATACATACATGCATTCTTAAATTATTATTCTTAAATTACATATTTGAAGATCCGAAACCCGAGCACAAACATTCATTATTTTTCATACATAATATCTGCCCCCACCGGGAATCGAACCGAGACCTCAAGCTTCGTAGTCAGGTTCCCTAACCACTAGGCTATCCGGAGGTCAATATCGGTATTTATTGGATATAAACCGAATAAAGTAGCTGTTCCTTGTTCCAACCTCTCTTGCACTTGGTCCACTTAGCCCTTCCAAATCTCCAGTTCATTTTTATGATACGTTTTAACAGTGAACTATGTTTGTTTCAGCCTCCTGAAAGCGAGTTGCAGAAGAATTCTGACCGAGTACTTTCGGAGCACGAACTGCGAGTGCAGAGATCACTGCAGAAACTCAATGTACCAGAATGGTGAGTAAATACAACGCCTTGCAGGATATCAGTAAAATCAGTCGATTAAAATAGGAGGTTGAAAACAGGAAGATGAAAAAAAAGTTCGTTGGTTTACCTGTATCAATGGCATGGGGGTCTTTGGCACGTCGTAGTTTTCGTAGGGCCCGCTGAACTTCTTGCGGCAGCAGCACGGCTTGCCCTGCCAGCACTGGCAGCCGGTCTTGGCCGGGATGGACGGGCAGCACACAGGGCTGCCGCGTTTCGACTCTGACGAATTAAACTTTGGTTAAAAACTTGACGCATTTTTAGGTCAGACTTAAAACTAAGTGGTGTTATAGGTTTCAGGGTACAAGTACGTTTACAGAGCGGTTAACACGAGTAGATTCTCTCTCGTGCGTTCGTAATAGGAATGCTACTCTTACATGATAGCCGGAATTGTAAAGAACGTAAGATATAAAGAACTTCGAAGTAGGTACCAAAGCTAGATAAGAAGTTTGCGCGGTCAGAGTGCAACTCCGCGGCTAACTTCTATGTTAACTCAGGTTAACGAGAGTGCGAGGCATAGAGTACTCCGAAGCGCTGCAGCTGGAATAACACTATATGTCGGAATGGTACAGTCAAGGAAACTGAATCGCGTACTAGTTTCACAACCAATTTCACGGTGATTTCTTTGGCAGATGTATGGAATGTCAACATGACATTTGCAATGAAAAGGGTTCACACTCGTACATGATTCAGTTTCTTTGACTGTACTCCGTCCGTAGCTTACATTACAACCGAAATTGACATGAGTGTGAGACACGGAGAACTCCGAAGCGCTGCTGCTAAAGCGAGAGTAGAAGCTTTGTCTAACTCCGCGGCTAACTCCTGTATAAACCGAGTTTATCAAAAACGCTTGTCAAAAAGCGCTGCCGTTAGAACAAGAGTAGATGCTCGCACGCGCATAGAAGAATGCTACTCCGCGCGGCTGGTGTGTTGGAGTTGGATAGCTGCTTCGCGACAAACAACTATACTAACCATGCTTGTCGAGAGCGCGAGGCACGGAGTACTCCGAAGCGCTGCCACTAGACCGAGAGTAAATGCTCGCGCGGTCAGAGTCGGAACGCTTCTCCGCAATGCCTTCCATTGTCCACGCCGGGGACATCATCGACCCGGGCGTGCCAACTGTCGAACCTCTGAAAATATAAATGAACATGTTTAAAAAAATTCGACGGCTAAAACAATGCGGCCCTCTGTGTGTTAGATTGCTGCAATGGTCCCTTAAGGTTTAATGTGAACCTGTCCCGATATTTCAAAAACAAGTCAACAAGCAAAAGCATCAATAACTATAAATTTAAAATTTAAAAACCCCCAACGCAATTATGCCATACGTATGTTTGAACATAAAGTAAATGACCATTATGCGTCTAACTAAGATCCCTTCCGCAGCTAACAAAAGAGCTGATAACTTTGGAACGGCTGAACTGATTTTGATGAAATATATCTAAGAACTAGCGCCAAGAAACCTGGTTTCTAATAAAAAAAACCGCGTTCTAATCGGTTCACCCGCTTAAGAGCTATGATGCCACATACAGACATACACACACACATAATATAGCGGTCAAACTTATAACACTCCTTTTTTTGTGTAGGGGGCTAAAAATACGAATGTTTGTTCTTGAGTCTTGGGTGTTTAAGTATGTATCTATACATATATAAGTATGTGTATCTGACGCCTAGTACCCATAACACAAGCTTTGCTTACTTTGGGACTAGGTCAATTGGTGTGAATCGTCCCGTGATATTTTATTTATTTATTATACATTAGTACGTAACGTAACTACAATTTTGGCTTAAAGTTATTGCTTAGTTAGGTTTCATTGATTCCCAGTTAATTGATGAGTTAGCGAATAATTGAGTAAAGTGGCCTGGACTGGTGGCTCGACAGGCTTTGTGGCTGAAATCTGACTGTTACGCGTTATTCTGAGTGCCTCAGGACTCGCTTTGATTTCTTGAAATGATTTGTTAACTTGACAGAAAGCTTTATTATTAATTAACATGACGACTGTGGGAGATAAATGATCTGAGTCTCTTCAGATTGTACTACAACAATGTTGGTTATTTTGTATATCAAAGGGAAAATCAATAGCCACAAAACAGAAAACAATCTGAGACTGTAGTTAGTGCGATGTGATAGAAAGAGAAACAGACGTACAAAGACGAACTTATCCCTTAAAGGGATCTCTTCCAGTTACCCTTTGAACGATTGACAGGACATCCGAAATAAGAGCAAACACAATGTTAGTTATTTAATTTTAATATAATTTAATGCATTTACTACAATATGCAATGACCTTCATTTGATATTGAAGCACTTGTCGTAGACGGTCTAAGTTGTACTTTAATCGGTGTTTATTATTAATTATTTAGAATTCTTCACAATATACGCGTGGATTAAACTACGGAGTTTGACAAGTTAAGTGTGAAGTATCTTTTTCTATTTATTTTTTATTTTCTTCAACTTCATTTTTTCTTACATTTACGGTCATCCCGTGAAACCATATATTTCAAACTAAATACAAACTGAAATATAGATGCACAGAAAAAACCCCAGAAAAAAGACCAATGCTGGGAATCGAACCCAGGTCCTCAGCGTTCCGTGCTGCGTGCTTACCCCTACACCATCACTGGTCTAGAAGTTAGCGACGAATCTTTCCTATACATCGTACACTTCAGTCTGTTATAATCACATTAGGCAGTGATAAAGCGCATCTATGTTATGCCCTCTACCGAGAGACTTCAACACTCCTTCGGAGCTACCCGCTCACCTGGACCAAGAGATGGCGCAAGTTCATTTTAAAATGAAGTTGAAGAAAATAAAAAATAAATAGAAAAAGATACTTCATACTTAACTTGTAAAAGTTGGCCTAGTAGCGCCATCTCTTGGTCCAGGTGAGCGGGTAGCTCCGAAGGAGTGTTGAAGTCTCTCGGTAGAGGGCATAACATAGATGCGCTTTATCACTGCCTAATGTGATTATAACAGACTGAAGTGTACGATGTATAGGAAAGATTCGTCGCTAACTTCTAGACCAGTGATGGTGTAGGGGTAAGCACGCAGCACGGAACGCTGAGGACCTGGGTTCGATTCCCAGCATTGGTCTTTTTTCTGGGGTTTTTTCTGTGCATCTATATTTCAGTTTGTATTTAGTTTGAAATATACGGAGTTTGATTTGGACCCGCTGTCTGACATCTGGCACTTTGACAGCGCCAGTAAAGTGACACTAGTTACAGTATACTACTACACAAAAAAACAATTAAAGGGGTTGCCATATCGTATGCATTTACATAGATTTAGAAATTTGGCTGCGTGGGAGTCCTCAGTTACAATCTGACGTCATCAACTAGAATAGTTTCAATAATTAATTTTGACAAAAGAAGTGAAGTAAAAAAAATATTTAAATTAGTTTCATATAAGTATTGACTTTTCTATATATAAAAATAATATAAAACCATAATTAGTGACTCACCTAGTCAAATGGCTGATTTTGCCAATACAACTTGAGCAGCGGGGTAGTGACGTCGGTCTTCTGAATTTGTCTTCTTCCGCGCTGGAGTCCAGCTCTGATAGACAGTGCATGGTCTGCGAGCCTGGCGCCCAGGGCGACACGGAGCGGAGAGAGGGAAACCCGTCCTCCATGCTGCTCGTGTCGGAGAAGCGTTTCTCCAGGACTGGAGAAGACAATAGGGTTAAGGTTAGGCTGCCAGAACGACTTCCCGCAGCACCCGCGAATCAAACTTTGCTATGACGGTTTTAGGTTTATTGCTTCCCATGGCGTGCGGAACCCGATGTATGGCAAATATATCACTTTGATTTATAGGTACCCCCACCTGCATACCGATTGCATAGATTCAATTATGTGTATCAGATTTTCGTTATGACGTTCAGTATGACGTTTACGGTGAAGGAAAACATCGAGAGTGCACACACCTGGGAAGAAATTCAATGGTGAGTGTGAAATTCCGAATCCGCACTGGGCCCGCGTGGGAACTACGGCCCAAGCTTTCTCATTCTGAGAGGAGGACTGTGGCTGGGATGATGATGATGATGATGACTATCCATTACCCCCATCAACCTGGTCTAGCAGTTGAATTGAAATTCCAGGATTAGGATGATTCAAGCCACTCACCAGATCCAGCCCTCGAAGCGATGCTCAGCCGCGACTGGGCATCGTGGCTGTACATGTTGAGGAGGTCAGTGAGCTCCCTCCCCCCCTCCGCCGCGAAGACGAACAGACCCTCCCCCTTGCCGCAACGCGAACCTCCTTCCACGCAGAACCGCTTGTCCACGATGCCGAAACGTCTGAGGAAGAAATCGTGGGTTACAAGCCTTCGTAAGTGTTAGACGCTAAAGCGCTTAAAATACACAAATACTAACATAGCTCGAAGAGTCACCAGTCTTAAGTAGCAGTGGGGAGGGCATATTGTTCGTAGAATTGACCGCCAATGGGGGAGTAAGGGTCTAGAGTGGCAATCGCGAACACGGATTACCTCGTTGAAATGGCAATGGGCAGGTCATATAGCACTCAGAACAGATGGGCGTTGAGGTTGAAAAGTTCTCGAATGGTGACCACGGACTGGCAAACACAGCGTGGGACGTTCACTTACGAGGTGGACGAACGATTTGGTAAAGGCCGCTGGTTCAAGATAGATGCAAGCCGCTTCCAATCGTAGTGATTGGGTATCAATGAGGGAGGCCTAACTCCAGCAGTGGACGCCCTACGGATGAAATGATGATGAATCAAGATGATAAATCGCGAAACGGAAGACGTGGTTTTCATTTCATTTCATTTAATTTCATTTTTTTTAAATTTAATTTCAAGGAAAAGACGTATTAATAATAATCATAAATAATTTATTTCAAGTAAGGTATATACACTCAATACACTCATAGATCGTTAGTAAGGCTTAATAATAATGTTAATGTTAGTTGTAACCCACATATTTTTGTATCAGATTTAAAATTTCGCCTGGTGTAGGATGGTGTTGAATTAGAAAACATGTATGTGTGTGTTTGGATCACTATCATAACCAGCACCATCGTGACACCAGCAGGCTTATTATCTAACGCTTTGACGCTTGCCTTCGCGTCACTATTTTTTTCTGTCAAACGGTATAAGATGATGAGAGAAAGAGATGGTGAAAGCCAAGGCAAGCGTCAGAAGCGTTAGACTATACGGCCTCTGGTTTGGGTCAGCCCTAGTTCGTAGTCACCCCCGGCACCCTAACCAAACGGTAAGCTCGAGGGTTGTCACTCGCGTGGAATGGCCAACGTCTGTCACGCTTGTGCACGCGGGTGGCGGATTATGAGAATTAGTTTTAACTATGTCAGTGTCTAATCGAGTGTTACCTGTTTTGCTGTTGTTTCAAATAATTCCAATTAATAAATCAGAATAAAAATGGAAAAGCCTTTAGCGCGGATTCGCGTCTTAGGGCAAAAATAAGTCTAAATATGTATGGAACTGTCAGAATCAGAAACAATGTTTAATGTAGAACATAGGTAAGCTACAGTAGGATACCTACCTACAGAGTTGGTAATTACATTAAATTGTGGTTTTCTACATATGTCTTGCTAATGGGCGTACAAAACATTAGTAATCCGAAATGCACCAATTAAAAAATTAGGTGTCATGCAAAAAATAAAAATACAATTCATGGTAATGGAAAAAAAACACAATCTCAGTAAAATAAAATAAATGCAAGACGAACGTTAAATTTAACTCAAAATTATTAAATTTAATTTTTTTTTTAATTAAAATTATAATCATTATTCAACCTTACGAAACACACACACACTTGCACAGACCCGGGTTAACAACGTAACTCTGAGTTAACTGCTAACGCAGGGTTAAGTGTTGTTAAAATGTACGGAACTGTCATCCATATAACCCAGGGTTAAAGTTTTAAATTTTGAACCCTAGACCGTGCAAGCGCCCCTAAATCTATTTAAAAAATCTAAGATTTCGTTGAACAAACTTCTTGCTACTTTTTGATATATGTGTTATGTAGGTTTATTCGTTTATGGAACCCGCGGCGTGCGAGTTTCACTTATCCTCAGTCATTTATGTTTTAAAGCACTTTGTACCAATTACTTATTTGACTTCTAAAGTAGTTAACAGCTTAATCACTCATTCGTTGAGTAAAATGCTGGATGACAGTTGTTGGTGCCGTGGATTTTAGGGCCACCCGCATGTTTTTTAATTAATTTAGCTATGGTACAGTTGGGCATAAATATTACTGGGTGTTTTTACCACTACGTGCTATGAGGAGCTACATCGCAGTCAATGTAACGCGGGTGTTTCTCAAGCAACGCAAATATATACACCGTGTTTTTTTTACTTCCGTTAATTTCTCGACGAAACTAGGTCTTAACTCTTACTATTTTTGAGATATTCAATAATTAAATTTAACGGCTGAACCAGTGTAAACGACCTTTCTTTACGTCCTATTATTATTTATCTTGTAAACGTCAGTAAAGAGTTTACCATTCATATAGCATATTCGCTACAAGAAGATTATTGATGAGTTCGTTCGACATTATCACATTACATACTTTTTCTTTTATTATGTGTCACATCAATGTCATAATCGTAAAACATTGGTATTGTTATTTAAAAGCGAAAAAGTTTTTCGGGTGCGCCGGTGGGATTCGAACCCACGTCTCCTGTGTATGCGCCCCAACGGGTGTTCTACCAATTGAACCACGTCGCATCCAACCGACTCCCCCGAAATTCTTAATCGCTTACATACGCCAACAGTGGCGTACCGGCGCACCCGAAAAACTTTTTCGCTTTTAAATAATCTTAGATTCGGTGAGCAGCCGTACTGCTAATAAAATAAAAATAACATTGGTATTGTATCATGAATCGTGCTTATCTCAACGGACAATGCCGCGATTTTATATATATATATATATATATATATATATATATATATATATATATATATATATATATATATATATATATATATATATATATATATATATATATATATATATATATATGTATATATATATTTTTTTTTCGATTATGACAAAAATCAATATAATCTACAAGGTAGTTTCTGTTAATGTACCAAGCAACGAGTCGAATTTAACGGAATTTTTTTTCTCCTAGTGGGATCGAAAGAGCTCGTGATTTTGAGCAGAAATCAGATAAAATTTTCCGAATTAAAAAAGTGAAGGGATACAACAAAATAAAAAATCACTTTGTTTTTAATTAAGTATGGCTCGCTTTTTTAAAAAATATTGTGTGTTTGAGACTACTGCCGCAGCCTGTACCTATTAAGCGTAATAGTAGCTGTTATGTTTCTATGATTGATGAATGTTTGTAATTAACAGACAATGGGAGCTAATAATACTTCCTGCTATGATTGAGTCGAGACTTTATATAATAGAAGGGCAGCTAGTATAATCGGTATTACATGGTATTATATTGTTACCTACTTTAATGAAAAGGGTAGGTTTTGGGCTCCACTTTATGTATGTTTTTTTATCCGATCACTCGCCCTTCGTCAATAGGGATGTTTCCTAGGTAAAAAAATAATAATTCTTATTAGTCCGTATTTTACATTATCAAAAAATATTAGACACGTAATTTTTCTTTTGACAATTAAACATAAAATGACGAAGATATGGCGCGTTGAAGTTCCGCGTGACGAGGCGTGACGTCACTTGTTCCTAAAACGCTCATACAAAGTGTAGGAACAGTTGACGTCACGCGAAACTTCAACGCGCCATATCTTCGTAATTTTTTGTTTAATTGCCAAAATAAAAAATACGTGTCCAATATTTTTTGATAATCTAAAAGACTGACTAGTTAGGAAAGTAGCCTATTGTGAATCATCATTCATCATTTTAGCCGAAAGACGCCCACTGGTGAACATAAGCCTCCCCGAAGGCTCACCATACAGATCGGTTCTGCGCTATTCGCATCCAACGTGTTCCCACAACCATAACCATTTAGACGACCAGATGGCCTAGTGGTTAGAGAACCTGACTATGAAGCTTGAGGTCCCGGGTTCGATTCCCGTGTCGGGGCAGATATTTGTATGAAAAATACGAATGTATGTTCTCGGATCTTGGGTGTTTAATATGTATTTAAGTATGTACCTATCTATATAAGTATGTTTATCCGTTGCCTAGTACCCATAACACAAGCTTTGCCTCGCTTACTTTGGGACTAGGTCAATTGGTGTGAATTGTCCCGTGATATTTATTTATTTATTATTTATTTATAACCAGGCCGTCGCGCCATTTCGTTGGAGGCCTACCCACCCACCTTGAGTCTACCGCAGTCCGTGGACGCCATTCGAGAACCTTTTGGCTCCATCATTACCAATGGTTAAAACCTCTCAATATGATTTAATTCTGGACAGATTTTCCAAATTTAGAACAGACGCACTAATTTAAAATAATGTTTTTAACCCGGGATGCTATTTAACTCTTTAATTCCGTCGTCTGGCTGTTTGAGTATCCAAAATCCTTTGAAATACTTGAAGCCAGGCATCCATGAAACTCGATTACATTCCCGCTGTGGTCAAATTATTTCGTCTCCGTAGCATGTCGGAGTTTCCGCGACACCGGCTTTAATTCAACGAAAAACTTCGGGACCGTCGCTTTAGAGGGCTCTCATCCAGACAATCGTTTATGCGCGTGATTATTACAGCGTTTTGATCGCTTGGTTAAACATCATTACCTCACCTTTGTCTCGGTTTGTTTGTAACACGTCCCAAAATTCAACGATAACTTTTTTTTAAACATAAGCCATAATCAATAAGCCATCCATATCCATATCCCATACTAATATTATAATGTGAAAGTGTTTGTTTGTTCGTTTGCCCCTCTTTCAAGTCGAAACTGAGCGACGGATTGCCGTGATTTTTTGTATGGACATACGAGGGCAGGTCCAAAAGTTTCCCGCCTTAAAAAGAAAAGAAGTACATATATTTAGAAAACTTCTTTTATTTTTCAACCGACGAAAACAAAAGGAGGAGGTTCTCAATTCGACGTGTATATATATATATTTTTTTTTTTAATGTATGATCACGCATAACTTTTTACAGAGTAGTCCGATTTTGATGATTCTTTTTTTATTGGAAAGCGTATTCCCCGAGGGTGGTCCCATTTAAATTTGGAAACAATATTCTTACCCTAAGGGTAGGAAAACAGGGGATGATTGACTAACTTTTTACAGAGTAGTCTGATTTTCATAATTCTTTTTTATTGGATAGATAGGGTATACCTTGAAGTTGGTATTATAAATTGGGAAAAAAAATTACCCCAATGATGGAAAAAAGTATAAAATAAAAACTTTTTAACAAAAAATTAAACCGCCGAAAAAACTGAAAAGCAAAAAATAATACCTTTTTTGTTTGACCTTAATCTAGGTACCAGTTTGAAGTCGGTGCCTCAGCACGAGCCAGGAGGAGTGATAGAAGCCAATCAGGTAGACGATTATAGGTCCACTCCTCCTGGCTAAGTGCTGCGGCACCGACTTCAAACTGGTACCTAGATTAAGGTCAAACAAAAAAGGTATTATTTTTTGCTTTTCAGTTTTTTCGTCGGTTTAATTTTTTGTTAAAAAGTTTTTATCGATACTCTTCGTCTATTTCAATTCAATCTGAAAAGGGCATTGAAATAGAGGGAGACTATATCGAAAAATAAAAGAAGTTTTGTGAATATATGTACTTCTTTTCTTCGTTAGGCCGGAAAGTTTTGGATCTGCCCTAGTAGTTGAAGCGCTGGAGAGTGACATAGGCTACTTTTTACAACGGGAAAATATCTTATTCCCACGGGAAAACACGTTTTAATCTACTTCAGTGGGGGCAAAGCCGGTATCATCTAGTAGGTAATCAATGAAACATTCTACACATTACATTTCTTATTCTTAGTTCTGTGATTTCTTCACATGTAGGTACATATACCTATGTACTTATGAGCACTGTTCATCCGTTCATGAAGCGTGTCGAGCTTTAAAAGTAGTACAAAGGGATGTCATTGCCGATCCCAGCTCTGGCGATGACGGCCTTTGAGAGCCCAAAGGCCGAGAAGTCTTTTAAAATGAAATGTATGTCTTAGGTTTGGATGGAATTCACTATTTGACACATGAGATATGCGCTGTTTGAAAATATGCTCGGTAGGTATATCTAAGCTTAAGGAGACATAGTATCAATCATCATCATCGCAGCCTATATACGTCCCATTGAAGGGCACATGCTTCCTTTTAGAATGTGAGGGGTTGGGTCGTAGTTCCCACGCGGCGTAGTGCGGATTGGGAACTTCACACACACCGTATTGTTTGTTACCATAGCTCTTTTGACATACACTTTTTACTTAAACTTACTTAAAGTAGAACTTTTTTTTATTCTGCTTGTGTTTCTTTTGTTCTTGTTGATTATGTTTCTAACGCTTTGATATTTTTTTTGTACTAAGCATTGTTTCACTTGATTGCATTTTATTTTTGTGTGTGCATTGTGTTGTGAAAAAATAAATGAACTAAAACAATTACTTTGCTCACCCGCGACCTTACAATAGTTACGTTTATGCAAGAAATGTGCGTTCATGCAGTTCCTCCACCTCCACACTGTACGAACACACACAAATCACATAAACCCAACCATCACCACCACCAAGCTACACTGACGCGTTTCGAACTCAACCAGAGCTCATCTTCAGAGTTACCACAACCGTATGCTATGCTACCAAATGTTAAACTACAAAATGTTACAATGTTACACATTTCTTGCATAAACGTAACTATTGTAAGGTCGCGGGTGAGCAAAGTAATTGTTTTAGTTCATTAATATGGACCTCCGCAAAGTAACGCCTGATTCAATAAATTATTTAAAATGAAAAAATAAAGTTTATCTTATCTTATCTTATCTTAGCTAACACTGGATTTTAATATATACGGCTGTTCACAGTGTATATTTTGACATAACTACGAAGTTATATGGAACCATCGCTGCGCGACGCGAATCCGACTCGCACTAGACTCTGCGCGGACGAAGGTGGCGGAAAAAGCTAGTCTGCAATAATTAGAAAAGATCTTGAGTTGTTTGATTTTTCCTCCATTGTAATTAAGCCTGAGGGTTCCAGTTCCTTCATCAAATATTCAAAGTTTTTGCAACGGTTTTAAACGTTTCATCCGGCTTTTAAGATTAAACATTTATCTGTTAGCTTTATTCATGATCCTTTCACGTTGTTTTAAGGCCGCACCGAGCTTCTTGCGCTAATCGATTTTAGGTATTCTATGCACTCGGGTATGTGTGCGTGAGAGCGGCTAGAATCAAAGCGGAGTGTAAGCGCAAGCGACACAAGTTCTTCATCCGATGGCCGAAGGAGAACTAACGCGACTAACTATACGGACAAGGGAGAAGCACGACGGCTCAAGATAGGTTGGTAAGACCGCGCGTGTATTTAGGTATTTTCATCGTAGTACTAAAACAAACTCACATATCCACCCTTGCTAAAAGAGTTAGGAAACTAATATATGTTATGAGAAAACTTCGAGTCTGCGCGACCCCTGATACATTGCGCATTGTATACCACGCACTTTGCCAGTCCATCCTCCAGTACGGGGTTGCAGTATGGGGCAGCGCAGGCAAGACTTTCCTCCTGGAAGTTGAACGCGCTCAAAGAGCAGTTATAAAAGTCATGCTTAAGAAACCGTCTCGTTATTCAACAAATGCCTTGTACTGCGAGACAAAATTGCTGAGCGTGCGGAAGCTTTTCGTCTTAAAAGCCTTTATCCGTACACACTGCAGCATACTTGGGTCACCACATTACAAGTCAATGCTGAGCAAGCGTAATTTTAGATCTAGTCTGCCTTCGCTCACGTCTGAATTAGCTAGAAAATGTCCTGCCTACTCTCACCCCCGTACATATAACAAGATTTGCAGAGTTTGTGATGTAAAACTTCTTTCGGTGGCCAAAGCTAAAGTTACTGTAAAGAAATGGCTACTTGCATTATCCTATGAGGAAACAGAAAAACTGATAGATAAAAAAAAATAAAAATATATGTACATAATTATTATTAATAATACCAGTAAGAACATCATGGTCTGAGTACCTCAGGCTACACGGGATACTCTCAAATTGTCACACACACACACACACACACACACACACACACACACACACACACACACACATGCGATTACTCATGCTTACACCCTTAATACACGCACAGTACACCATTAGTTATTCTTCTCAAGTTCTCATTTTGCATATTTGATGTTACTTCTTTTTGTATTGTGTTTTTATTTTGCATGCTCCTTTTTGCGCTGTTTTATTTGTGTTATGGCTGATGGCGCCCAGCTGTTTTCATTGTTTTTCATTATTGAGTAACTGTGTTTTATAAATCACTCTCGCAGACACCCAAGATACAGGCCCAGCCTAGTTTGGGGTCTGATGGATAATTCATTTGTGAAAACCTATGTTCTTATTGAAATAAATAAATAAATAAATAAATAAATACATATTTTAAAAATATAGCAAAAGTAGCAATACTAGGCCCTAGAAAACATCTTGTTTTATTAACATTCAAAAAGTTATAACCTGCCGTGCAGTACTACGCCGTACTAAGGATTTATTTTATTTTTTAGAGTCGACTTTGGTTTCTTTTTATCGAGCAATCTACAAGTAATCGTGTTTCGAAAATCACTGGTCATTAGAGGGACTCCTCAAATATCTTACACATGAATTTCAGAACTAAAGCTTTGCTAGTAATGACACAGCAAGGGATTAAATGAATGCAATAAATGCGCCGAAAGCTCGGTAAGGCCTTAAGGTCCTGCCGTCAAAATGGACACATGGAAAACATTTATTCGCTGACTTTTATAAGCCTCCTTTCTCAAAGTTCATTCTCTAATTGAGTGTTTTCTTCAGTATTTTCTTTAAACCTCGTAAGTCCCGACTTTTTAAGGGGCCATCTATACATAAGTACGTCACAGATTTAGGGGGAGGGAGGGGGGTTTGGTGATTTGTGACATAAGAACAAAATAATTGCGATTTTCATACTAATACGAGAGAGGGAAGGGGGATCTAAAACAATTGAAAATGGTGTGACGTATTCTATGGATGATCTAGGCCCTAGGGCACAACATGTTAGGACACAACAGGAATAATAAAAAAATATTATATACGTCCTACTGCAGGGTATTGTAGATAGGCCTCCTCTCAAAACCGTACTTACTAAGTTATGTTAATTGTAGTTAAAGATAATATTTCAAAGATTTGGCACACCTTTTAGACATTTTTGAAATTGTCACCGACAGTTTTACAACATCACAAAACATTTACAGGAAAACTATGAATTAATATTTTTTTAAATCCCCAACGCAATTGCGAAGTCTAAGATCCCTTCTGCAGCATACAAAAGAGCTGATAACTTTGAAACGGCTGGACCAATTTTGCTGAAACTGGTCTAAGAACTATCGCCAAGAAACCTGCTTCGAATGAAAAAATCGCATCCAAATCGGTTCACTCGTTTAAGAGTTATGATGCCACAGACAGACACACAGACCCTTTTTTGTGTCGGGGGCTAAAAAAAGCTAAATAGAGCCAATTACACTTTTGCTATTGGGTTGTCGTACTTACGGGACACCCTGTATAAGGGTGCGCTTCCACCAGGGCTGCGCGATTTAGCGGAGCAGTGTGCGAGGAAATAATCCACCAATTAGAACATCGTTTAAACGAAGATTCCTATTGGTGGATTTTTTCCTCGCCCAGTGCTTAGTCCCCTTTATTAAGTAAACTTTCTAACTTGAGCACGCTAAGCTGTATGCTGTAACGCATTTGTTAACCTCCTTACCTCCAAAGCATATAAGCCGTTAAGGCGGTTATTAGGCAAGTTAAATTGTTAGATTAAATCTTCTTAACTCAACAAAGCTTATTAAAGTAGATACGTAGAGTACGTAGACGTTGAACGAATTTGCAGTCTCGAGATAATGTTGATGAATTCACAAACTTGAATGCAAAACAGACACATCATCGCCGAAAGACGTCCAAAGAACATAGGCCTCCTCCAATATTCGCCTAACAGATCGGTCCTGCGCCATCCGCATCCAACGCATTTGTCAAGTGCTTGGCTTTTTTACTTTTATGGTCATCCGGTGAAATAAATATATTACACGAATATATCCGGGTGAGCGGTTAGTTCCGAAGGAGTGTTGATGTTTCTCGATGAGAACTGAACATAGATGTCGCTGTATCAATGCAAAAGTGATGATGGCAGGCTGGAATGTATGATGCATAGGAAAAATTTGCGTGTATACTTCTGACCGGTGGTGGTGTAGGGGTAAGCACGCGGCACGGAATGCCGAGGACCTGGGTTCGATTCCCAGCATTGGTCTTTCTTCTGGGGTTTTTTCTGTGCATCTATTGCACTGACAGTGATTTAAATATTTGACTTTAATTTACATGTATGATGATAATATTTGTTTATATGTACCCTTTTAGACTATTAATTTTAATTGATTTATCTGTAATTACTAGAATAATTGGTTACTTTTTATTGTTTTCGATTTCACGTTATCTTTTACCTATTTGCACTATTTAAGCTTAGCTAATTATTTTAATTTTAATTTATGATAGCTCGTTTTAGCCTGCGACACAGAGTTCTCTGGTAACCCTAGTGCAGGCACAGGCACACGTGTTACATAGACGTTTTGTAAAATATTGTATCTTTTGTTACTTTGTACTGCAAATTATGAAATAAAAATTATCTTATCTTATCTTATCTTATCTATGTTTCAGTTTGTATTTAGTATGAACAAAACGAAATAAATTTTTGGTTAAAAACATGTTCGTTTAAACGAGGCGTTGGGTCAAAAAAAAAACATAAAACAATACGCTCATACAAGGATAACATTCTAAGCGCAAAATGGTTTTTCTTACCGCAAAATCTAATTAGATGCAGGGTTGGGAAATTTCTCGTTTTTATACGGCTGCGCCTGGGGCCCTCCTTTGATATTATCCTATCTTTGTAATGGATACTGGAACATTATACTTATTTTATCCTTATCTTTCCTTGGTCCGGATTGACGAATACGGGGACTGCTGTCGGCGTAGCTTTGATTAAAAAGCACTCTTTAGAATTAAATGGTGATAAGGGCGATCGTATCTTTTGTATGGTTTTTGCGAGACGTGTTTTATTTACTTTCTTATTTACGCCATGGGTCGCATTGTGGGCAAGTTGTGATTGTTTTAGGCTGGTTTTTCATTTAAGTTATTAAATATTTATAATTATAACAACACACATCATAGTTGTGCAAGACGGCGGACGGAAAGATTTTTATAAAAAAAAAAAACAAAAAGCACAGATAACAAAAAAAGTGACAGCTTACCTACTTCAAACGTCAAACTCAAGACTAAATGTCAGATGAGTACCAACATAAGGTGCAGTATTTAACAGTGGTGGCTTAGTGGTAAGGTCGTCCGTTCGATCCCGCAGGCTCGCCCTCTGATTTTTTCAGATTTTATGTTATGTGTGAGTGAACTACCTACATTTGAAATTTACCATAAACTTTAACGGTAAAGGAAAACATCTTGAGGAAACTAGCACACACTTGCGAATAAATTTAATGGTGTTTATGAAATTACCGTACCGTAATTATCGTATTACAGATGTGGGTGTCAAAACCGCCAAGCTGAAGTGGGACTGGGCCGGACATGTCTGCCGAATGCATCCGGACCGATGGGCGCGAATCGTTAGCGAATGGGTTCCGAGGGATGGCCAAAGGAGCAGAGGCAGACCTAAGAGGAGATGGCGGGACGACCTGAGCGCTTTTCAGCTCGATTGGCAGGTGCATGCCCAGGATAGACAAAAATGGCGGTGGAAAGGGGAGGCCTTTGCCCAGCAGTGGGACATATAATAGGCTATGAAAAAAAAAAAAATTACCAAACCACACTGGGCCCGCGTGGAAACTGCGGCCCAAAACCTCTCATTCTGGAGCCCTTCAGAAGTAAATAACCAAAACCGGCCAAGTGCGAGTCGGACTCGCGCACGAAGGGTTCCGTACAATTATCTATAAAAATCACGTTTGTTGTATGGGAGCCCCCTTAAATATTTTTTTTATTTTAATTTAATGATTTATTATTAAAGTCAATATATAATTAAATATTCTGTGAATATTTCAAGCGCCTACCTGTTGCCGTTATAAATATCGAGCAAAAACGAGCAAAAAATCACTTTTGTTGTATGGGAGCCCCCTTAAATATTTATTTTATTCCATTTTTTAGTATTTGTTGTTATAGCGCCAACCGAAATACATCATCTGTGAAAATTTCAACTCTCTAGCTATCACGGTTCCCGAGATACAGCCTGGTGACAGACGGACGGACGGACAGCGGAGCCTCAATAATAGGGTCCCGTTTTTACCCTTTGGGTACGGAACCCTAAAAACGAATATGTGTATATTCAAAATTATACGTAATAAAGTCAATTGGAAGGAATAAAAATCGAATATATGGTGTAATGGCGCTAAAAGCTAAAAGAGCTTTTTCGAGATCTCATGGTGCTAACCATCGCTTTTATAGCACCTCTGTAGATCCATTATAACCGATCTATACGACCATTGTAGACCAATTGTAGAGCTATAAGCTGGGCAATATCAGCCTTTTTGCCGCTATGTGTACAACTGTAGCCGCTTATGGTGCCACTATATTTCTTATTAATGGAGTCATCGCCGTTATGAAAATCCTTTATCCGACTACTATGCAGCTTCTTATAGCGCTAGTGTGCTATAAGTTTTATACTTATATGTAGGTACTTGATCAATTTCACCGTCATCCATCATTCATCATTTCAGCCGAAAGACATCCACTGCTGAGCAATTTTGGCCGCTTTTTTAATTGCTTATGGGTATTTGTTTAATTCTACTGTCAGTTGATCGTTGAATGATAAACTTACATTAATTCTTTATTCACGGTTAGCCTAAAATAAAAGTCACACGTGACGGGGTTGCTAACTACGAGCTGCGGCCGCACGACTTCATCCAGCGGCCTTTGGGGCGAATTTTAAAAGTTATGTGTGTTGTCATTTAAGAGCTTATTTTTATTGTTTGGAGATTTTTTAGGGGTGTTGAGGCGGATTAACATAAACGAGGTTAATAAAATTTGGGTTAAAAAATTTAATCGTTAACCCTAGTTAGGGATGACAGTTCTATAGATTGTGACACTGTTTAAACCTGAGTTAGTCTTTAAGTAGGAGTTACGTAGCTAACCCTGGTATGCGCACGCCCGCCTAAATGCCACAAGTAATGCGTTATTTAAAGATTTATTTTTAATCTACGCATCCATCTCGAAAGGATTCTTTTTATTAGAATAATAAAATAATAATAAAAAATGTTCTTCCTTTGCTTTGTGCGAAGGCTTTGTGGCTTTTTTATGACCAGAGATGCCAAGAGGCACGCTAGAGAATTGCCATGTTCTAAAGCGCCGGATTTTACAAAAATAAATACCTAAATAAGTAAATTTTCCATGAGTTTTACGATGAAAGAAAACATCGTGAGCCTGCCTGCACACACCCAGGAAAAATCCAATGGTGTGTGTGAAGTTACCAATCTGCGCTGGGCCCGCGTGGGAACTATGGCCCAAGCCCTCTCATTCTGAGAGGAGGCCTGTGCCCTGCAGTCGGCAATATTTTGATTCAGCTCAACACATTTCGTACGCGTAACGTATATGTCGTTGCGCATACCTAAGATAGATGGAGAGGAAATATTTTTCTAGCGCACTCATAATAACAATTGCAACGACTATCTCTTTCTTAATCGAACTTATACCATGAGACAAATAAAGTGACTACGAAGCCGACCGTGCGAGCGTCACACAGTTTGGCTAAAGGTTCAATTTCAATGCAATCAAATGCTACCACAAAAAATCACCAAAAAAACTATATACTGTAAAAACAGCGGTTTTAGGGTTGTTTTATTTGTTTACTCGAGGCTTTCATTTTATTATTTTACTAGGGAAATAAAACATTGCGACCCCAAAGTCGTAAAAGGCCAATCTCTCATCTCACTCCAGAATACGAAATTCGGTGGTTTTTCTAAGATATGTACTTCATCGTTTGATGGGTTGTGCTAGTTTCGCATATATAATTAACACTTACATTTCTTTGAACCATCATCCTGGTCCTTTAATATTATAATCAGTGGCGTAGCTAGGCGTGGGCGAAGCGTGCCGTCACCCACGGCCTCGCAGTCTGAGGGGCCTCGCGCTAAGAAAGATTCTCATTTTTAGGGTTCCGTACCCAAAGGGTAAAAATGGGACCCTATTACTGAGACTTCGCTGTCCACCCGTCCGTCTGTCCGTCTGTCACCAACCTGTACCTCATGAACCGTGATAGCTGGAGAGTTGAAATTTTCACAGATGATGTATTTTGATTGCCGCTATAACAAAAATTACTAAAAATAAGAATAAAATAAATATGGAAGGGGGCTCCCATACAACAAACGTTATTTTTTTTGCTCGTTTTTGCTCGATATTGATAACGGCAACAGCTAGGACGTTTGAATTGAAATATTCAAATAATATTTAGTTATATATCCACTTTAAAAATAAATAATTAAATAAAAAAAAACATTTAAAGGGGGCTCCCATACAAAAAACGTGTTTTTTTTGCCGTTTTTATAGATAATGGTACGTAACTCTTCGCGAGCGAGTCCGGCTCGCACTTGGCCGGTTTTTATTTTTACTCAATCAAAAATCCGTACTTTACTGTGTAGTGCGCTTGGGTAGGGCCTCGCAAAACATATCTCATTGTCTTCACAAAATTTAAGTCCTGCACCGCCACTGGTAGATCTCGGGGACGAAAGGAAAGGGGCCTCGCTAATGCGACATCGCCCAAGTCTATATTAGTGGACGCTACGCCACTGAATATAATAAACGTAATAGTTTGTCGGGAAGGAATAGGATGGATGAATGAAGTACCTACCTTATACTAACTACTACTAAATTCCTGGCTTCTCAAAAGAAGTACCTTATTGATACGATCCAAATTAATATTTAAGAAAGAAAAAAAAGAAAGAAATCTTAACACTTTTTGTCTAACAAAATGTAAAAAAAAAAATGCCACGTCTGTATTTAACTGTAGTTGTATAATAGCTGTTAAACGGTCATGTAAACGCGGAAATGAACGTCATAAATCCGAACGTATGCCACGATTTAACGGGCCATCATTATTAATGGAATATTTGATATGAGTGCAGAATGGAATTGGTTTGGAGCATTCGCCTTCGTTGTTGGGCGACAAAAGCTAACCTGTCATATTCACATTTCTTGATTCAAATAAATAATTACCCGACGAGGAGAGTTATGTTTTTGAACGTATGTAGGTATTCAAGTTTGTATCATTCGCTGGCATGCTCTGCAGTCTAAATGGCTCCTTGAATGTAAATAGTTGAGCCATAAAAATATTTTTATTAGTTTGACCAGCTATATTCTGATGAACGAACTGATATAACCTATTCGCTTACGATCATTAAAACTAAATACAAACAACTTCTGTCACAATCGTCATTGCAATTTCGTGTCATTCCTTGATGTCAGCAACTTGTCTACAAACAAGAGTCTATTTTAAGTTGAAGAACCATTTCATTCCGCGACCGTACGGTAGTGTTTTTTTTCTGAAAACGACTCCAAAAATCTATTTTAACGCTTTTAAAGAACCACTACGCCACTACTCAGCTTACAGTGGTAAAACAATTGTATAGCAGCATTATCGCCAATTACGCGGCCGTCAGTGGTGATGGATCGCGATACTCTGGTTCCGTACAACGCAGACCATTAGTCTCGCTCACCTGTCCGTTGCAACGGAACCCTTTTTTGGAACCTATTTGTAGTGAGAATAGCGCCGCGCGGAATAAAGGCGCGATGGAAATAGCGCATTTTATAGGTTATTTTATCTAAATCTGAGATCTAACAACATAAAGATTTTGATACTAAGTAAAAATAGTTTTGTAAAATAACCGAATATGTATGTCGTTGTGCATAATTATTATACCTAACACAGCTTTTAACAAATTTTGATATGAAGTATATTTTTGTATTCATCTTTTCAACTTTTACAGTCATCCCGTGAAACCATATATTTCATACTTAATACAAACTGAAATATAGATGCACAGTAAAAACACCAGCAAAAATACCAATGCTGGGAATCAAACCCAGGTCCTCAGCATTCCGTGCCGCGTGCCCTACCACTACACCACCACTGGTCTAACACAGCTTTCAAAGGATTCTAAAATCTAATTTATAATGTCACTGTATTTAATATTCATTTTAAAACTCATTACGCTATCTAGATTACCCTTAGAATTTGTTAATTGTGCGTAAATAATTTACTAGAATTACACGATCTCGTTGTTCTAAATTTTGAATTAAATCGTCCATACCAAAAGGCAATAAAGCAACCAAATAAACTTTAGCAAAATAATACGGAGGTTCTCCTACAAAACTAAAATATAGCTAATAATTGGTCCACTTCTGCCAATTTAGTGCAATAATAGCAGCAAATCCAACTCAAACCTTCCGTAAACCCCTCTACACAGCTCTTAACCGACTCTAATTTACACTTGCTGGCCTAAACGAGTTTTTTCGGCCACATCAGCCCGAGTTACACGCGCCATTTCTCACGGGAACCACTGCAATCCAAAAAGACGTATGTGCAAGAAGAATTCCGTCACACGTTAGCCCTTTTAGTATGGGGAGCCTAAAGGGGCAGCGGATAAATCGTCCGCCCGCGAACTCAAGCGTTGGCCACTGTAAATCTTTTGCGGCGGTTTGTACGACAAAATCAATTAATTTGTTACAATCCCTGGGGCTTCGATGTTTTAGTTCGCTGACTGAGACACTGGGTTATTCCTGAAGTTATATAAAAGCTTTTTAAGTATCGCGGGTGTGCAATGTAGAAAAAATGACAACGCATTTAATATGGTTGAATCCGTAGAAGTTTTCAAGATAAGAATTAACACATGTTCCAAGCGAAAATTCCACTACCGTAAATATTTAAAAGTTATTACTTGTTTGATATGTAATATAATAAATATGTTATCTATCATTTAATTTGACATTGTACTAAATATTTATTGAAAGTTGTTTAAATTCATATTTTATGTAGATTTAAGTTTAAATAATTGTACGCCTCTCTGAGGCAGGAGCTGGACATATGTTTCTCACGTCCGGTGTCGCACTTCAATGTTACTTATCCAGATTGGACTTGCGTAGGAACTAGAGCCCTTTTAATCTAAGAGGAGGTTTGTGCTCAGCGGAATGTATAGACGCCGGAGACGATGGTGTTAATTCAAAATCTGCCTAAGAAAAACCGTGATATTTATTTCACATGCATAAAAAAATGGAATTATTTCAACGTAATCCAATAAATCTTTCAGATTACCCTAGCAATCACATTGAGTTGTAATGATTTAGCTTCTGTACAACCATAATACAGCTACTAAAACATTAGCTAATAAGCCACAGCGCGATCTAATAAACGAGTACAATTTACACTAAAGGCTAGTGGCTGTACTAATTTCATTATAAGCTAGAACACGCGTGCCTACTACAATTCCCCTTGGATTATACCGCGACAGTGCGATTTACAGTGTCAAGTTAGCAGTGCAAGCGGAATAAACATCGTATAATAGCGGGAATCAAGCCTAGATCCTCTTATTCTAAGCGAAGGCCAATGCCTAGCCGTCGTACGTAGAATGGAAATTGCTTTGAGTAATTATAAAAATGAAAACAGTAATTTAAATTTTCAGAAAAAATGCGTTTGCAGATATTTAGAATTATTATTTACTAAGAAAATAGGCTGATGGGGCAGCAAGGTGATAGAATGGGGAAAACGAGCCAGAAGACGTGGTGCGGGAAGGTCTCCAACAAGACTGACGATCTGGTAATGGTCGCGGGAATCAGCAGATAGAGCGATAGATCAGCAGATAGATACAGGCAGAGCGGCACCGATCGGTATGGAACTCTGTGATGATACTAGATAATTACACTTGGAACCAGAACGCACTCAGAAATAAAATCTATTTGAATAAATTGAATCATATTTACAAACTGAATTGAGTGGAACGATATTCTACGATTGCCAAAACAACACTACAGGGTGAATCGAAATGGTGATACAAAATTAGTGTTTCTTACTCAGTGAATAAATAAATAAATAAATAAATAAATAAATAAATAAATATCACGGGACAATTCACACCAATTGACCCAATCCCAAAGTAAGCTAGGAAAGCTTGTGTTATGGGTACTAGGCAACGGATAAACATACTTATATAGATAGATACATACTTAAATACATACTAAACACCCACGACCCGAGAACAAACATTCGTATTTTTCATACAAATATCTGCCCCAACACGGGAATCGAACCCGGGACCTCAAGCTTCATAGTCAGGTTCTCTAACCACTGGGCCATCTGGTCGTCAAAAGTCCAGTGAATGCTGGACAACATAACGTATTTTTAACTCAATTGTTAAAATTTGTCCGATAAAATTTAGAATGTTTAATTTTTGCAAGTAAAGCCGGAGCAAAAAAACCTAAAAACTTAGTTTATCCACTTTTTAAAACTGCAGTAATGGAAGAGAAGTGTTTGGTTTCTTCGAAAGTTTAGTCAACCCTGGGGGAATCGGGTTGTTAGAACCCTTCGCCACTGATACTTAGTTGAAACGAGATCATGCATCACGAACTCAATGTATGGACATCTTAAATTTAGTGTGGCGGGAGGCCGCATGGCTCAAGAAGTGTGCCTAGGGACGTGCCATTAACTCAATAGGTGATGATTAAAGGGTACAACTATCTTCACGTCCGCCATAACATTAGTAACTAGGCATCTAGTGTATAAGATAAAAATTGTAACAATAAAATCAGTCTTGGATTACAATTACATTGTTTCCTTGCTCACCCACAATCAGTCGGTAAATTTAGTAACAATAATTAAAATAAACGAGTTATTGCATCACATTGGCCAACATTATCTGAGTAAGAAATACTGATTTTGCATCACCATTTTAATAATTCCCTCCATGAGCTTTAATTTACTACCCCTACGTAACAATTACGACGACCAGATGGCCTAGTGGTTAGAGAACCTGACTACGAAGCTTGAGGTCCCGGGTTCGATTCCCGTGTCGGGGCAGATATTTGTATGAAAAATACGAATGTTTGTTCTCGGGTCTTGGGTGTTTAATATGTATTTAAGTATGTATCTATCTATATAAGTATGTTTATCCGTTGCCTAGTACCCATAACACAAGCTTTACTTAGCTTACTTTGGGACTAGGTCAATTGGTGTGATTTGTCCCGTGATATTTATTTATTTATTTATTTAATTATAATTCTCGCCACATGGGCCATTTTTGAACCGCTAATGGTCCCAATTTGCACTATAGGCTGTTATATAACCGCTAAATAACCGTATTTGGACCACAGCGGAGGCAAATGGCTCGGGGCAGTCGCCCTAACCGAACAAACACGCTCGTAATGAGGTTGCCGATGGGAAATAATGGAACTTCTCCCTTGTTCCCGCTTTGATGTGTAATTGGCTTCAGGTCATATTTAACTTTGATGATCTAGAAATGATAAAGTTTATCGGGTACCACAAAAAATGATCTTCATCATTTCAGCCGAAAGACGTTTACTGCTAAACATAGGCCTCCCCAAGGCTCGCCAAACAGATCGGTCTCTTATCGTCCGCATTCAACACGATCCCGCAACCTTAACCAGGTCGTAGCTCCATCTTGTTGGAGGCCTACCTACACTGCATCTTCCGGTCCGTGGATGCCAATAATTACCTTTTTGCCATCAGTTCTACGAGCGATGTGCCCTGCCCACAGCCACTTAAATCTGGCGATTCTTCGAGCTATGTCGGTGACAACTTAATAACACAACCGCTTTTTTTTTGACGATCGCTTTAGCCTAGTTGGTAGTGACCCTGCCTACGAAGCAAGAGGTCCTGGGTTCGATTTCCGGTAAGGGTGTTCATTTGTGTGATAAGCACGAATATTTGTTCCTGAGTCATGGATGTTTTCTATGTATATTTATTTATCTATATAAGTATGTTTACCGTCGTCTAGTAACCATAGTACCTACAAGCTTTGCTGTTTGCTTAGTTTGGGACTAGGTCGATTTGTGTAAGATTGTCCCCTAATATTTATTTATTTTTATTTACACCGTGAAATTTTAGTGGTTGTTTTCCCGAAACGAGGTGATTTAGTATCGATTGTACAATCGATTTATAATTACTATTTTGACTAGAGTCAAAAATCCAATTGTGAAAAATGAAAGCCGAAAATGACCGCAAACCAATAGTAACGCTTCGTTGGTACCTAACCTATCGTACGATCGTACGCTACTTGTACCAACGAAGCGTTACTATTGGTTTGCGGTCATTTTCGACTTTCGTTTTTCACAATTGGATTTTTGACTCTAGTCAAAATAGTCATTATAAATCGATTGTACAATTGAAACTAAATCACCTCGTTTCGGGAACGGTGTATATTATAATGCTACTGGCATAGCACGGGGAGTTGACAGATTTGAGTCGCAGTAAGCAGGGCACATTGCTCGTAGAACCGACGGGCGATGGGGCAGTAAGGTCAAGAGTGGCGACCGTTTGGCGGAGGACGTGGCGTGGGAAAGACCCCAACAAGATGGGCCGACGGTCTGTTAAAGGTTACAGGAACCAGTTGGATCCATCCCAGCCTATATACGTCCCACTGCAAGGCACAGGCCTCTTCTCAGAATGAGAGGGCTTGGGCCGTAGTTCCCACGCGGGCCCAGTGCACATTGGGAATTGAATTTCTTCGCAGGTGTATTCACCGTAAAAGCTCATTGTATAGTTGTTAAAGAAGGAAAATAAACAATTTTCATTTAATTTTCATTTCATAGTGCCCTTCGGCTATGGCAGACCTCGGACGGAACATTAGGTTACGGGCATGAGTTTTTATTTTTACGTTTTATCGAATTTTTGGATATTTTTTTGAAAATTAAGAAATTAAACAGGACTTTCGACCAGACAAGTAAGTCGTGTGTCGCTAAACCAATTTATTTTTCCCCAATCGACGCCGTATCAAGTGTCGAGAACAACCAAATTATACGGCATGGTGGCAAAATGTGAAACTAAATTTTCTACACACTGATTGTTCTAACTCCTTCACGAACAGCGCCATTGCTGTCTGCACGTTTATATTTGTAGTGTTATAATAGTGCTATAATACAAGTTATTAATTTCTTAGGTTGCTATTAGCGTGGGACAGGTTATTATTTCCCGATGATTTGTGCTTTGTTAGCTTTTATTTGTCCGATAATGTTATTGGGAACGTCTATAGTTTCATTACTTATTTATTTAACGAACATGGTATTTGGAGTTGCACGATAAATGCCCTTTGTACCACAAAAATAACACTGGATGAATATATGAATTAAAACAAATTTCATCATTAGTTATTTATTATTTTTTAATGTCTAGTTATTTTATACCAATGCGTGTTTAACCTATTTAAATGGATCTTACTTAACTATTCATTAAAATTCTTATTGTTTTAATTTGCGAAACTTTTAAAGTCAAAGTCAAAATATATTATAAAAAGGTCAAAAAATCTACCAACGGTTCGGAAGAACCCCATTGATAAAAATCTGGTAAAAAATTCAGCAACGAATATTCTTTCAAAACTGATCTGCAATTTTATTAAATTACTTACATCCAAAGTATTTAAACACAACTAAATACCTATGCTATTTGGAGTTAGTGATCACCAATGCGGATCGGTATTATTTCCAAACATCTCTGTCCATGCCATTAATTTTATAATACGCATTTCTTTTTAAAGTTTTACTAACGATGATTACCTAAAATAAACTGAAAATTTACTTTTATTGCATTATTACACTTATTCAAATTTGCCTAAATATTTGTACCACGGGAGCCATTATAGGGCTACAATGGTGCTATAAAAGCGTGTTAAGATATTCAACGTACATTTACATTCGAGTAATGCAATGGACTGCTGCCGTTGACAGTTTTATTACATTATGTCGTAAAGAAGTGTTTTTGGTAACCACTACGTGACTACAGCATATGTTTTAAGACGCTCTTATGACTAAAGACACATACAGGCATACTTTACTTCCTATTAAAATTATAAATGCGAAACTTTGTGAATTCTTCACAGACGGAGTCGCGGGCAACACTTACACTAATACTCTAACATATATGTATATCAGAAAATGTTCAATACGTGTCTTCAACTGAAAAGTCTGGACCATAAAAAACTCATCATCACGTAGCAGAACAAAGTAGACACGTTTAAGAACTCAAATTTAAAAACAATCAAAAAAACTCCCGCATTACAATACCCACCTTAATCTGATAACAATATGGTTCGATATTGAAACATTGGTTTGAAACAGATAGTACCCAAATTCGAGTCTAAAATATTTTATGTAATGCTGTTCAAATTTCGACTTTGCGAGCTTTGTGTTGAGGTAAGAAATAGTTTGTAAATGTAAATGTAGCTGGCCGCACAGAAAAGTTTTCTGGAATTTTTAAGAACGTCTGCGTTTGGGTTTCGAAGTTTAAACTTAGATCTTTTGGCTAGAGTTGGTCTAAGCTTTTACTATTTTAAATTTCTTCGAAGATATTACAAAGGAAAGTTGTAGGAAGTCCATTTTTAAAGAAGATGCACATCAAAAGTTGGTAGTTGTCACAATTAAAAACTGTAGGTAAAGTCGTGGTCAATTATTTGGACGACCAGATGGCCTATTGGTTAGAGAACCTGACTATGAAGCTTGAGGTCCCGGGTTCAATACAATACAATACAAATATTCTTTATTGATCACCAAAAACAGTACAGTAACATTACAAAAATAAAAATTCAGGTAGACAATAGGCGGTCTTATCGCTAAAAAGCGATCTCTTCCAGACAACCAGAAATTAATAAATATCAACAGAATGATGTAGGTGGCAGAAATAACAGACAAGAGAAACGTAGTATTAATAAACAATAAAATCAATATAAATATAATATAAATTATATAAATAAACACATATATTCAATATAATACTTATACACTACATATACTTAATACAAAATATCAATGGAAAAATGTCAAAAGGCCGCATGGGTTCGATTCCCGTATCGGGGCAGATATTTGTATGAAAAATAGGAATGTTTGTTCTCGGGTCTTGGGTGTTTAATATGTATTTAAGTATGTATCTATCTATAGAAGTATGTTTATCCGTTGCCTAGTACCCATAACACAAGCTTTCCTAGCTTAGGTACTATGGGACTAGGTCAATTGGTGTGAATTGTCCCGTTACACAGGGTTATTTGTAATTCACTGACATCCTCTTAACCCTGAATTCCTATCACTCAAACAAATGTTTTTTGTTTTATGACTTTTTAAAATGAAGCACTTTTTTCCCATACAAATACACAGAGTATCGTAAAAATAAGAGGTAATCTCAAATTTTCAAAACGTTATTACACCAAAAATGTTAAGTTATGACAAAAGCCGTAAAACAAAAAACATTTGTTTAAGTGGTACGAGTTTAGGGTTAAAAGGATGCTAGTGAATTACAAATAACCCTGTATTTATTATTTATTTATTTATTTTTTATTTATTTTACTATCTTGTCACTGTCCAGTCCAACTGCAGGGCACAGGCCTCTTCTCATAACGAACCTTGGGTAGTTCACACGCGGGCCCAGTGCGGATTTGGAACGTCACACACACCATTGAATTTCTTCGCAGGTGCGTGCGTGGTTTTGAAATGTACTTAACTTAGATTTGCGAGCCCGGGCTTGAACCCACGCCCCTCTGCTGGAGAAACCACTGGTCAAACCACTAGGCTACCATGTCTTTTTAACAGATTATATTTTCATATTAAGCTCTAATCCCAACATACAGTGTCACCTTTTGTTATTTGATATTCCGCGACACTTATCACCTTTACGTAAGAACTGCCAAAAAGGCGTAGCCTATAAAATACGTGACGTCACGTTATGCGCCCATAAATCCACATAAAAGCGTGGTCGGCGAAATTGTCGCCGACAAAAGTGCACGACAAATCATGTCAGTTATTGTTTACAGGATGCGACAGTCGATGTAGTGACGACGCGTTTGATACTGGATTTATTTATTTATTTAAATAGTTTAAGTATTTTTTTTTGTATTTTAATTTGTATCACGTTTCTGATGAATAAAAAAACACTTCATAAAATGTAAACTTAGGACAAACGATACATTCACGACGCCATTTTTTGGCAATCAATAAAAATAGACCCCTAAAAACAAGTGGTCTTAAATCGCTAAAAATTAAAGTTGTTAAAATTCTTTTATGGAAATTAATTTCTTAATCTATTCAATTTTTAAATTCGTTTTTTTAGTTATTTTATTAATCACTAATTTATTTCATTCAATCATTCACTCACTCATTCATTTTGCCTAGTATCTAAAGCCGTCACATCACTTCGTCGTCCGCGCCATATCACCAGAGCATAACGAGACACCGGCAAAACCAACACGCAGCCGACTGCCGTTTGTCACGCGCTATCTTTAACGCCTTGTTTCATGTACCTGTGTAATACTTCCAACTTGTTTCGGTTAATTATACAACAAATAGCCTTTTCCCGCGGCTTCGCTCGCAAGCCAGGTCTGGCAGTCGAATTGATGTTTTGGGGTTTTTACTAAATTCCCGACACTTGCATGGCCTACAACAACAGAACTCTGTCGCTTAATTACCGATTTGAAAGCTTGCCGCCTTCTAGTTCAATTTGAAAAAATACAACCGCTAAAAAATGTTACACTTTTTTTTTATTAAAGTAAGTAGTTCATTCGCTTATTAATTACTATATTCATTCATTCATTCACTCAACCATTCATTCACTCAACCATTCATTCATTCACTCCTTCGTTCATTCACTTACTCATTCATTCAATCTTCCTAGTATCTAAAGCCGTCACATCACTTCGTCGTCTGCGCCATATCACCAGAGCATAACGAGACACCGACAAAACCAGCACGCAGCCGACTGCCGTTTGTCACGCGCTATCTTTAACACCTCGTTTCATGTACCTGTGTTATACTTTTACACTCTTGCCGAAACTTTGCAAATGTTTATAAACTCCAAACCTATACAAACGCTCGCATTAGAAATGAAACCCGCACAAGAACTAAAGTCACCGACATAGCTCAGAATCGCCAGACTCAAATGGCAGTGGGCAGGGCACATCGCTCGTAGAACTGCTGGCCGATGGGGCAAAACGCTCTCGAGTGGCGTCCACGGACCGGAAGACGTAGTGACGGTAGGCCTCCAACAAGACGGAGCGACGACCTGAGGCGCTACTACGAAATTCGAAAATCGAAGTTCGTATCGTATTATCCCTCTCACTCTCGTGTCAAATCATATAAGCGTGAGCGGGACGGCGCGAAACGAAGTTCGAATTATGCACTTCGTGGTAGGGCCTCTGGTTAAGGTGGCGGGATCGCGTTGGATGCGGATGGCGCCGGGCCGATTGTTTGGCGAGCCTTTGGGGGGTTATGTTCAGCAGTGGACGTCTTTCGGCTGGAATGATGATGATGATACCAACGCTTGAATGCCTAATACTTTGTTCTGTGTTCAAAAACCGACACCGGCCCGAATTAGCGACCAGCTCTTCCAAGCTCACGCAAGCCAAGCCAAACAGGGGCTAAATTCAGGAACGGCCCAACACGGTTTGCGAGCGGTAATTCGATCGTTTGCGAGAGGATATGGATGAACTGCTATTCAGGAACGCCAAAATCACTGGTTTGCGAGAGTTTTGGGCTGAGCTTGGGTAGAGCCTTATTTTCCTAGATCTAGGAAGGAAGGAGTGTTGGGCCGTTCCTGAACTTAGCCCCTGTTCACACACTTGTGCTTGTGTAAGGTTGTCGAAGCTTGGCGAGCGTGTAAATAACGACCTCTTTAGCCTAGTTGGTAGTGACCCTGCCTACGAAGCAAGAGGTCCTGGGTTCGAATCCCGGTAAGGGCATTTATTTGTGTGATGAGCACGAATATTTGTTCCTGAGTTATGGATGTTTTCTATGTATTTAAGTATTTATTTATCTATATAAGTATGTTTATCGTCGTCTAGTACCCATAGTACAAGCTTTGCTTTGTTTGGGACTAGATCGTTTTGTGTAAGATTGTCCGGTAATATTTTTTTTTTAAATGCAGCATAACAGCATAACTTATTTCGGTAAATAAAATTATACTACAACTGGCCTTTCCCGGTTGTGCTCGCGCCGGACATTAGGTCTGGAAGTTGTGTTGAAATTACGGGATTTTATAAATTTTTTTTGCATAAAAATAACCTGTAGGTACTTAGTTGACACCTATATCCTAGACCTATATATGGAAAGTACAGATGAGGTCAAAGGCACTGGTTCAGTACAATTGACAGATGGCTTGCCTTCATTTCATTTCCAACTTTAACACCATACAAATAAAGTGGCTATTACAAAATCTGCAAACGTGGGTAACACTTCTGTAGGTCGCTAAAGTTGAATATGAAATGAAGGCAAACCATCTGTCAGTGGTAAACTTTATGTAATTTTTTTACTGTAACAGCCTATTCATTCTAGCCTTAAAGAGCCCTAGGTTGTATTTATCTGGATGAACAGACTATGAGAGCCGAATTCCATGAAATTCCTATGGCACCCGAAAGTTTGGTTCACCTCAGAACTCTGTCACTAATGAATCGATTCGGAAACTTAACATTAGGTTTTATTTAAATGTGAAAAAAAGTCACAGATTTTTTTTTATTGAAACAATTACTTATTTAGACTTCCCTAATATATTTTAAGTAGGTATTGTATATGTATGAGCAAGATAGAGAAATTAAAGTATTGAGTAGAAATACCATATATTTCTATGAAAATAAAATTTGTCTTATTACAATGCATACAAAAGAACAAAGAAAGTAGGTATTTTATTCGGCAAACTCCAGCAATTCACATTTCTCGGTTAAAACACCCGATCTTAGTAAGGGTTAAAAGGGAAACATCGTCGTCTGAATAAAAGACCTAGCGCAGTGAAGTACTGAAGGGGCGTTTTTTCCGGTTATCTTTATTTCTTTAAGAGCCTTCCGAGTGGGTTAGAGCCGGAAATACGCCTTGATCTTTGTATTAGGGGTTTACGTTTGAGAAGACGAGTTTATTTTGAAAAACGCCTTACCCAACTTGCGATGCGTATCTACTGGAGACGCAGAGTAATCCATTATTTTATTTCTGATTATTTTTAGAACATACATGTTGTTTTAAAACCAGTCGGGAATATTTTAGTAAATATGTTAGTTTGTCTGAAAACTCATGTGAAGGTGTTTCGTTGATTTTGAGCCTTTGAACATCAATTATCGTTATATCTACCTATGAAAACATTTGTCAACCACAGGTCGGACTACCGTAAATACTTGCCGAAATGTTATTTATTAATATTTGCATCGATTTCTTTTTTACACGCTTTATATTAGCTTCACCTGTATGTTTGTATGTATGTTTGTATGTATGTTTGTATATTTGTTTGTAACCGACTCCTTAGGGCGCGATTTTGACCCACTTCCCGGTTTCCGATTGAGCTGAAATTTTGCACATATGTGTAAAATGGATGACAATGCAATATTATTGTAACATGGAGCTGATCTGATGATGGAGCTGGATGGTGGCCATAGGAACTATGTAATAAAACAACACAATCCCGTCGAGTTTGGGCTCGTTTGATTCGTCTTGACGAGCACTTTGATCCCAGATGGTAACCAGGGTCTGATGATGGAGCTGGAAGATGGCCAAAGGCACTCCACAATAAAACGACACAACCCCATCGAGTTTGGGCTCGTTTGATTCGTCTTGACGAGCACTTTGATCCCATATGGTAACCAGGGTCTGATGATGGAGCTGGAAGATGGCCAAAGGCACTCCACAATAAAACGACACAACCCCATCGATTTTGGGCTCGTTTGATTCGTCTTGACGAGCACTTTGATCCCATATGGTAACCAGGGTCTGATGATGGAGCTGGAAGATGGCCAAAGGCACTCCACAATAAAACGAAACAACCCCATCGAGTTTGGGCTCGTTTGATTCGTTTTGACGAGTACTTTGGTCCTAGATGGTAACAAGAGTCTGATGATGGAGCTGGAAGGGGGGTAGGTGGCGGGTTGGGGGTTAGGGTGTGGCGGTTGGGGTTAGGGGATGGGGGGGGTTTACGGGAAATAGGGTGGGGGTGTTGGGGGGTTCGGGAGTAAGTGATTTTGGGGGGTTGTGGGAAATGGGGAGGGGGTAAGAGGCCTAGATGGTAACAAGGGTTTGATGATGGAACTGGAAGGGGGGCGGTAGGTGGCGGGGTGGGGGGTGTGGTAGGGGTGGGGTGGGGGGGCAGGTGGCGGGTGGGGGGTATGGGGGTTCGGTGTTAGGGGGGTTGGGTTTAGGTGGTTCGGGGGTTTGTAAAATGAGGAGGGGGTAAGGGTGTGGGGTTTGGGGAAATGGGGTGGGGGATGTTGGGGGGTTGGGTTTAGGGGGTTTGGGGGTTGTAGGTGAGGGGGTAAAGATAGAAAAAAAAAAAATGCAACTAAAAAATAGAAAATAAATAATAGTTTAAAAAAACTACAAAACACGCTTTAAAAAATTAAAAATAAATTTTAATACATTTCAATTCACTATTCTTATAGTGCAGTAAAAAATCTTAATAAGCAATTATTATATTTTTATATCCAGATCAAAATTTGTAAACAATTCTAAATATTGATAAAATAAATAATAATAGTTTAAAATATTTTATTGTAAAAAAAGCGTGGGGTGCTTTTTAAGATGTTATCAAAATGATAATCCTTGACAATTGACACCATGCACCCCACGCTTTTTTTACAATAAAATATTTTAAACTATTATTATTTATTTTATCAATATTTAGAATTGTTTACAAATTTTGATCTGGATATAACAATATAATAATTGCTTATTAAGATTTTTTACTGCACTATAAGAATAGTGAATTGAAATTTATTAAAATTTATTTTTTATTTTTTAAAGCGTGTTTTGTAGTTTTTTTTTAACATGTGATTACCGACTTATTGCTCGGGGGAGTCGATTTACGTTAATTGAACAATTTCTAGTTACGAGCCTAATATGATAACAGCAAAACAAAACACTTGTAAAAAAAACTTATTTGTTTGTGATGGACAGATTAGACAAAACAATTTATAATAATGGAAAAACGACAGCGTCATTTTATTAAAATTTTAAATCCTATTATTTCGTTCGTGATCTACAGTATAAATAAATATGTCTCAAGCTGTTATGTCGTCGAATTAATGTATCGGTACATAATTATGTGTTATGAGATGAATAAATCGATAGGTACGTCTAAAGACTTTTTGTTTCGATCGTATCAAATACTTCATGTAGGTATAAGCACAGGTATAAGTAACGTAGGTATATGCCAGAGAAAACACACCCAACCTGTTTTCTAATTCTACGAGGCAAGTCCTCCGAGACAGCAAAAGGTAACACTACCCTAACTCAATAACAAAAAACAATAGAAACGCGCTTTTCCGCAAACAACCTGATGAAATTACGGTCCCGTCCAAAGAACGAATGGAAACAAAGAACGAATGAATGGAATCGAACAAAGAACTGAAACTGGCGAGCGATTGCGGGTGGAGAATTACAGCGGACAATGTGTCGTGCAACTTTAAAATTGGAACGCGCGGAAAAATTAGAAGTAAGTAATAAGTTTTTGTTAGTGGCCAGTGTTATATGAGTTTTTTCAAAGTAAAAATAGGGATAATACCGACAGCTTTTTAAATGCAGTAAATATTAAATGTACTATCATCGCCCCAAGCGCCAGATACCCATTTTCAAAACAAATTTGCTTGCAGCCGTTGATGTTTATTGCTATGGATTGTTATGGACAGATGTCTAGCCACTGCACGCAAACTGGGCCTTTATCTGGCGCTTGGGGCGATAGTACGTGTAGGTACCCGTTGCCTCGTACCCAAAACACAAGCTTGCTTACTTTGGGACTAAGTCAATTGGTGTAAATTGTGTTTACATAACACTCCTCTTTTTGCGTCAGGGGTTAAAAAAGGATAAATTAAATGGACAAGGCCAAGAAAAACAATAGACTACCAATACCAACCGACCCCAAGGCATCAAAACAGCAAAACGAGTGCAAAATCCGACTTTTCTGTAATCGTGTAAATTTAAATGTCAAAGTTATACCACCAGTAACTAGGTCAAACAGGCAGTTAGGAAGCTCTGTGTGAAATATTGGCCCGTTTCTTAACGCTCGAGATTGAAGTTGCCTTAACAGACAAATGAGCTTGATTCGGAAAAAGTTTCGCGTCAAGTCTTAAGTCACATTTTTTAACCCCCGACACAAAAAGAGGGGTGTTATAAGTTTGACCGCTATTTGTGTGTGCGTGTCTGTCTGTCTGTGGCATCATAGCTCTCAAACGAGCGAACAGATTTGAATGCGGTTTTTTTATTTGAAAGCAGGTTTCTTGGCGATGGTTCTTAGATATGTTTAATGAAAATCGGTTCAGCCGTTTTAAAGTTATCAGCTCTTTTGTTAGCTGCGGAAGAGATCTTAGACGCATAATGAGCATTTACTTTATTTTCAAACATATATGTGACATAATTGCGTTGGGGGGTATTTAAATTTTCAATTTATAGTTATTACCGGCTAGAACATAGGTTCCCCTAGCCATATTTCCAGTTTTAGGGATTAACAATAGTTCTTAGGCATTATAGAAATTATCTATGTATATAAAAAATTTCGCACAAAGGCTAGGGATAGGGGCTTGCTCGTTAAATATTGAATTTTTGCAAAACAATCGATTTTTTGCGTACGTATTTCTATGGCAGATATTCGTCAACTCCCTAAGTATTACAGTTTGTACAAAGGTAGCCCCTTGGCAAGTTTAACATTGAGTTTTTGCAAAATAATGATTTGAAATGTGTTTTTTTATTTACGAACTTTGGCTTCTCGCATGTATTTGTCTCCAGAAGATCGATAAACAATACCAATTTGGGCATCAAAGCTCGTGAAAAGAGTTGACACGTCAAATAATTCGACGTTGACACGAGAAATCACACGCGTCTGAAACGCTAAATAAATTTTACGCAAGTTACCTACCTAATTTAGCACGAAAGACGTATTTTTTCTAACGAAGCCTTCACATTTGTTTAGTGTATTGAGACTATCGCATTCCGCTTCATTTGGCCCAACACGTCCTATTTCCGTGAAAAAAGCGGCGAATTCTAAGCATGCCATTTGTTACTATTCGGCGAATAGAGCGTAAAATTACTAAGGTTCAGCAAAAACTGACGCAATTTGTCTATTGTGCCAATTGGGAAACAGTTTGGGATCTACACTCGACGAAATCCTTTAACACCCTAAAGTTCAATGCCAATTGTAGGACTTCAAACATCAAAGGGTTCTTTCTCTTAGCAAGTCAATGTGACAATCCTTACTTTCTTTGTTTTGATGTAACTATCACAAAAATGATAAAGCACATATATGGTTGCCTATACTTCTGGTAATATCAGGGAAATGGTTTGAAAACTGATTTTTTGGTGCTTGAAGCTATGTATGTAGGCCCATAGGATGGTATGGAGTTAGTGGTAAACAGAATAATACCGTCTAACTTTATATCATATAGCTTCGGGAAGGAGAGCGAATACTAAGGGATTCTAGATCAATCTAAAACAACATTACCTACCTGCTTTTATTATCTCAATGGTATTACATTCTAAGTGAGAGTCTGGTCACATGGAATTAGGGGTCAATCTTCTAATATATAAAAAATCTCGTGTGACGGTGTTTGTAATCGAACTCCTCCGAAACGGTTTGACCGATTTTAATGAAATTTTGTTCTCTATATTTGACCTAAGTAGGTCTCGGTTTTAGGTCTGAGAATAGGTCGTACCTAGGCTATTTTCCATACCAATATTCTTCGCAGACGGAGTCGCGGGCAACAGCTAATATAAATATAATAACGTGAATTTTCCAATACCGTTCGGATTTAGCCTTAGATAGAACATCGTACCTATACAACAAGTTTTTGCCAGTTTTTGGATCATTCTAGCACACCTCAAAAGTTTAACGTCCCAGTGTGCCAGCGCTTAGAGCGAGCGTTACGCACACAGTGCCAAATGGGGGCCGCATGAATAAAGTCACACGAGGCATAGCCTCATGGAGTTGGGGGCCAATACAACGGCAATTTCCCGGTATCATGGGTTTTAGTGCCCTAGAAATAGAGATTCTAGAAGATACTCTAGCAGTTTAACGTCCCAGAGTGCAACACATAGGGCGAGCTCTACGCACACAGTGCTAAAAGGGGGCAGCATGCATAAAGTCGCACGGGACCGGGCCGCATGGAGTTGGGGGCTTATATAACAACGGAAATTTTCCGATGCAAATTCTAGAACATACCTCAGCAGTTTAACGTCCCAGAGTGCCAGGACTTCGGGCGGGCGCGACGCGCATAGTGCCAAGCGGGGGCCGCATGCATGGAGTCGCACGGGGCCGGGCCGCATGGAATTGGGGGCCGAGATGATGACTGCGGCGAACTCTTTACTGCTGCCGAGGTTGTGTTGGACCTGTGAAAAAGGAGGTTTGGTCGCGGAATTTGGCAAATGGCTGGGTATTGTCACTTGTCAGATTTGTCAGGCATTTGAAAACCGTCAATAAATTATATACTACTATTATGATTTTTTCAATTCTTTTTAATCCAACGATTTAGATTGAGGGGGACTTTTGACTCGACTAAAAAAAATAAGCACTTCGAAGCTTAATATTTTGCAACTTAATATTTGAATAATTTGTTGAATCGGCGTTACATTGCGGAGGTCCATATTAATGAACTGGAACAATTACTTTGCTCACCCGCGACCTTACGATACTTACGTTTATGTAAGAAATGCGTGTTCATGCAGTTCCTCCACCTCCACACTGAACGAACACACAGATCACACGAACCCAACCATCACCACCACCAAACTACACTAAACTAACAGGTTAGTTTAACATTTGGTAGCATAGCGTACGCTTGTGGTGCCAACTCTGAAGATGAGCTCTGGTTGAGTTCGAAACGCGGCAGTGTACACGTCAGTGACACGGGAATCGAACCCGGGACCTCAAGCTTCGTAGTCAGATTCTCTAACCACTAGACCTCTGATTACCTCTAGATTGGGTTAACCATCTCACCTTGACTCGCCATTGTATCAGGATCTCCCTGGTATCAAACGCTAGCACAGGAACCACGTCCTCGCACAGGATGGCCAGCGTGTTGGACTCCTTATCCAGCGTGAACCCTGACTCGAAGCCCAGGTACTGCTGGAGGGACAGCGAAGCCTTCGTCTGCCCGTTCTTCTGACGCTCCTTCAGGTCTTTGTAGAGTTGGAGGTGGACGCAGTCTGGAAAAGAAAGATTCATCATCATCATCATCATCATCATCATCATCATCATCATCATCATCATCATCATCATCATCCCAGTTTATACACGTCCCACTGCAGTGCGATCCAGAATGAGAGGGCTTGGTTAGATCCCATGCGGGCCCAGTGCGGGTTGGGAACTTTACCGTTGAATTTCTTCGTAGATGTGTGCAGATTTCCTCACGATATTTTCCATCACCCACCGTGTTAGCCTAGTGGTTTGACTTATGCCCTCTCACAGAGGGTCATGGGTTCGAGCCCAGGCTAGGACCTCTGTGTTTTTCGGAATTTACTTACAAAATTACATTTGAAAAGCATGATACACCTGAACACACCTGTGTGTGAAGTTCCCAATCCGCACTGGGCCCGCGTGGGAACTACGGTCTAAGCCCTCTCACTCTGAGAGCCTATGAACTGTGGTGTGTGAATCATTTGTCCCATTTGCCTACCATAACCCTGCCGCTGCCAATAATACATGTATAACAATATAATAATATTGTCAGACCGTTATCAAATAAAATTTCCTTGCGAAACTAATGAGGCCCGTTTACCTGTCTCTTTGTTCAACCCAATCTCACTAACGAGATATTATGTCGTGCAATGATACTTAATATAAGACTCGAAGGTAAGGAAATGATGTTCCGAATTGTAGATAAATAACTGGTTTATTTTCAAAGGGAAAATTTTACAAGCGAAAAATTTTTTTTTGCTATTTGTACTTTTTGTTGACTGTACTAAAATCTTCATCATTCAGTCTGTGCGTGCGTGTATATGCTTAAATTACTCCTTCGTGCTATGAAGGCTGCATGCAAATACATAGCTAGACGTCTGTAATAACACATATGCTGCTTTTTATTTCGATATTCTCAAGGGATTCATGAAAAATCCCAAATTTGATTTTTTTTGTTCGTTATAGTACAATATATGAAGGCCAACATTTCTTTTTTGGGAATGCCAACGGCAATTCAGTATAAAAAATTTTAAATAAAAAATAAAACCGCCTTCAAAAAACACCCAAAAAAAACTTGGAAATAAAAAAAATTTAAATAAAAAATAAAACCTCCTTCAAAAAACCCCCAAAAAAACATAAAATAATAATTGATTGAACCGACCACAATAAGCATGAAAATATCTTTCTACTAATCTGTTTGAAGTTGGTGCCTCAGCACGAGCCAGCAGGAGTGTAGAAGCCCTATAATAGGTATGTAGGTAAGTTAGATTACTAGGTCCACTCCTGCTGGCTCGTGCTGAGGCACCAACTTCAAACAGATTAGTAGAAAGATATTTTCATGCTTATTGTGGTCGGTTCAATCAATTATTATTTTATGTTTTTTTGGGGGTTTTTTGAAGGAGGTTTTATTTTTTATTTAATTTTTTTTTATTTCCAAGTTTTTTTTGGGTGTTTTTTGAAGGCGGTTTTATTTTTTATTTAAAATTTTTTATTTTTTTCTTTTTAGTTGTTGCTAATGGCCTGGACTGGCACTCTTTACTGACTGTACTTTTTGCCTCTGGTTACCAAAGTACTTATCAAGACGAATCAAACGAGACCAAACTTGATGGGGTTATGTCGTTTTACTACGGAGTTCTTATGGTCACCATCCAACTTCATTGTCAGACCCTGGTTACCATCTAGGACCAAAGTACTCGTTGAGACGAGTCAAATGAGTCCGTACTCGATGGGGTAAGTGCCGTTACTTTATGGAGTAACTTTGGCCACCTTCCAGCTCCATCATCAGACCCTGGTTACCATCTGGGATCAAAGTGCTCGTCAAGACCTTTCAAATGAACCCAAACTCGACGGGGTTGTGTTGTTTTATTACAGAGTTTCTATGGCCACCTTCCAACTCCATCATCAGATTAGCTCCATGTCACAATAATATTGCATTGTCACCTGATTTACACATGCATGTAAAATATGAAATCAATCAGAAACCGGGAAGTGAGTCAAATTCAACTTGCAAGATTTGACCCGTTGAGGAGTTCCGTTGGCCATCTGCGGTCTTCTTCATCAGATCTAGTTTACCAAATGACACTTTATGAATGCAAATGCTCGATTTGTCACTGAAAATACTAAAATCGCTTTACATTTCCCTTGAACTTTTGAAGAGTTCCTTCAATTCCTCATGGATCCCATCATCAGAACTGGATTCCGGTAACAACGGGACCAACCTTGAAGCATATGCTTTCAAACAACGAAAGAATTTTCCAAATCGGTTCATAAATGACGGAGTTCTGAGGTAACACACGTTAAAAAAAAAAAAAAAGAACATACAACCGAATTGAGAACCTCCTCCTTTTTTTGAAGTCGGTTAAAAATTCCGGAATTTCAATTTGTCTGCTAGATCTCATGGTTTACACGAGCGATGTCGCGGGTAAGAGCTAAGTAATGGTATAAATTTGACATTTACATACTTCACATTCTTCACTTACTATACTACACCGTGAAATTTTAGTGGTTGTTTTCCCGAAATGAGGTGATTTAGTTTCGATTGTACAATCGATTTATAATTACTATTTTGACTAGAGTCAAAAATCCAATTGTGAAAAACGAAAGTCGAAAATGACCGCAAACCAATAGTAACGCTTCGTTGGTACAAGTAGCGTACGATCGTACGATAGATTAGGTACCAACGAAGCGTTACTATTGGTTTGCGGTCATTTTCGACTTTCGTTTTTCACAATTGGATTTTTGACTCTAGTCAAAATAGTAATTATAAATCGATTGTACAATCGAAACTAAATCACCTCGTTTCGGGAAAACAACCACTAAAATTTCACGGTGTATACTTAGACTTTGACTGGTAGAGATCCCTTAAAACATCGCTTTTTCGCCTTTGTAGATGTGCCTCAACGGTTACCAATAGGTAGTGTTTTTTTTCTTTATTTCTGTACAATGATGGTTTTACATACATACGTTTACTAAGCACCAGCCTAACGGCACACGTAAATCATAACCAATTAATTTCAAGCTCTACGTGGTACTTATAAGGTTTATAACACCACAGCATAACGCGGCAATGACAGCCCACTACATCAAATCGAGTGTTCGAATTTTGAAATTAATTCAGGAACGGCTCCTAATTGGCGGAACGTGACTGCTCGAACCTAATCGGTGATGTTTGAATTTGGAATCCAATTTCGACCGCTTACTTTCTCAACCTCGTATTTGGCCACATTATACTGTTTTAGAATCAGCCTTATGTTATAGTGCGGAGTGTTGATTTGCGATCACACAATCCGGGTAGATACGAGGTTGAAACATTAAGTGGTCGATCTGTATTCCGCCATTGTCATTGGTCCCGCCGGATGTGTTTTAATCAAATTAAAGGATAATTAAATGCGTGTACGTTTGTGATCAAAATTCGTGGTAGCTCAGAAGTTTGAGTTATGGCCTCTCAAGAAGAGGGTCGTGAGTACAAACCCGGGCTCTGACCTCTGAGTTTTTCGGAAATTAAGTATGCGCGAATCATTTGAAATTTGCGTAAAAAAAATAAAAAACACACATAAGACACACAAACTTTCGTATTTCTAATATCAACATTTCAACAATTAAACAACAATAGCTTAGTGCTTCCTACTTGCGCCAAGCAAATACAATACACGATAAAAGAGACAGCTACATGTGAATGTTGTATAACAGTCGTGATCCGTCAATTTATATCAATGCCGTCTACGTGTTATTTAGGTCATCGTTATTGCGATTATGTAAATAAAAGTACAATAATATATCATTACTAGCTGTTGCCCGCGATTCCGTCTGCGAAGAATGGGGGTTTTAAAAATAGCTATAATAGTGGACGTCTTTTGACTGTTGGTCTTTGGGACGTTTAGTTGCCGAACAATATCATTGGTCGAGTTTTGTAACACACAAGGTATGGCAGTTGAAATGCTTCAGAGCCCTTCCTTAAAATGACAAGGTTCTATACCTACTGGCCTGGGAATCAAATCGGTTCATCATTATCATCATCATTTCAGCCGCAGGACGTCCACTGCTGGACATAGGCCTGCTTGATACCCAATCATTATGGTTGGAAGCATCCTGCATCCACCTTGAACCTGCATGCGGCCTTTATCAAATCGTCCGTCCATCTTGTTGGTGGACGTCCCATGCTGCGCTTGCCAAATCAGGTCAGTTCGGTTTTGTAAATCGAACCTCATTTTTTCCGTAAGTGCTCTCTACGCTGTACCACCCTTCCGCATAAAAGCGTTTAGAATTTTGAATCTGTCATTCGCAAACACGTCATCGCATTTCACCTCTACACAAAAACTCCGGGCGTTATGTCAATTTGTTCAAATCCCGAGCTGACATTGCATCCCGGCCGCCTCGGTAAATGTTTGGGTACACACGGGGGGGAAAGGGGGCGGGCACGCAGCGGGAATTCTTAGCATCTACATTTTTAGCACGCTTGTATTAGCTCCACTTGTAACTATGTATCTGTATGTAACGGAATCTTTCAACTTAATTTTCATCAAAAAAAAAGTTTATTCTCCAGTAGGTCGCAAAGGGCTCTTTTACTTTTTAAAATACCAGCGATTTCGTAAGGACCATCATTGCCAAGAAGAATGCGCCGCAAGAAACTTGGCAGAAATCATAATAACTAAATTTTGACTCAATGTAGAGTAAATTTGGCCCGTACGAAAATCACGTAGAGAAGCGTCTAATAAACAGCGATCAGCTAAAAAAATATTTGTACTCACCCGCCTACTTCTTATCGCGGTATTGACACAGAACTTGGAAGTTATGCGTAGGTCTGATGAAAATACATTAATATGGTACCGTCAAGCTGATCTGATGGTAATCATTTTCAATCAGGGATAATAAAGGCTAGGGTGAATAGGCTGTTACTGAATCAGGGAGCTACATCTCTGGCCTCATCGCACTTGCCATCAGGTGAGACAGAGATAAAACGCTACACAGTTTTAGATAAGGCCAGTCGGCTTAGTATAAGTTTTACTTCACCAAAATACTTCTCGATCGCGTTTACGTAAAAATTTCAATTCTATGGAAACATGGACAGCGCCCTCCGCGGCCGCGCGTCTATGTTTCCATAGAATTGAAATTTTTACGTAAACGCGATCGAGAAGTATTATTATTTAAGTTATTTTATACTAAGCGTACTGTTAGATAACCTATTCACTCTAGCTTTCCAGTTCCACCTAATCCTGGTCACGCAGGTACCAACGGTAAGCGCATTTTGAAAATTCACGTCGTGTTTTTTAAACGCAGCGTTACAGATCGCTACAACCGCTGGCTGTGTCCAGGTTTCGGCAGTCCCGAGCCTCTCCCTCGGGATCGTTAGACGCCTGAATAAGTAATAAAGCTACCTTCAAAAGGAACAGGTAACTAAGCGACTTTACAATCAATTTGTTGCTTTGTATGATAAGTGCTCGGTATAATGTAGCTATCTCCGTTTTTGGCTGAGTAATAGGTTGAAGGGTTGAGTTATATGAAAACATTCATCATCAGGGAGCGAAACTTTGGTGACGTCAAGCTACATACAGAGTGCTTTTAGGAGCAGGTCATTGCGTGCGGTTAAAATGTCATAGCAAAATTAAGATTAAGTTACATGCAAAGGGGAAAAATATACATGAAGGATAAAATAATATTACAGAAAAATAGGAGACTACAGATTATGAAAAATATGAGGGACTCATATGACCAAAAGGAAATCTGTCTACACATATGAATCCTCGTGAAAATAAGAAATAAGATGCGTTATTATGTTTAAATTTTAAGCGTCCTGCATATTGCGCCATCCAACGAAGCATTTGTTGTTCATTTGCTCGAGAAAAGTTTTTTTCCAATTCCATAAAATGTTATACACCGTGAAATTTTAGTGGTTGTTTTCCCGAAAGGAGGTGATTTAGTTTCGATTGTACAATCGATTTATAATTACTATTTTGACTAGAGTCAAAAATCCAATTGTGAAAAAAGAAAGTCGAAAATGACCGCAAACCAATAGTAACGCTTCGTTGGTACAAGTAGCGTACGATCGTACGATAGGTTAGGTACCAACGAAGCGTTACTATTAGTTTGCGGTCATTTTCGACTTTCGTTTTTCACAATTGGATTTTTGACTCTAGTCAAAATAGTAATTATAAATCGATTGTAAAATCGATACTTAATTACCTCGTTTCGGGAAAACAACCACTAAAATTTCACGGTGTATTTGTAGATAATTAAATTTACATTTACCATTAAATTATTTAAAAAAGCAATTTTGTTTAAAAAAAAACATTCTATATGCGACTTTGCGTCGTAATGATGTCATCTGCACCAAAGTTAAGCTCCCTGTTCATCATCATCATTTCAGCTGAAAGACGTCCACTGCTGAACATAGGCCTCCCCCAACGTTCACGAAACATACTGGTCCTGTGCCATCCGCATTCAACGCGTTCCCGCAACCTTAAATTAAATTGTACGAGCGCGACAACGAATTTAATATTTACGTGCGAACGAAAGACAGGTCATTGTACGCCATTCTTCGTGTTCCGCGACCGTGTTTTACCTCCAATACCAGTCTTATATCACCCGCCACACTAATTTGACATCGCAAATGTCAAATAAAATGACCTATCACATTTCACTGTACGTAATGCCACAGATTACACATACAGATGTATCACTCGACTTCTGATCTTTGCTTAAATTAGTGCTTTCTCCGCTGCCGGGTCGAAAGTAGTGTCATAATTAAAATAATAAACAGTAAGATCGGGAATTTAAGGAACTTGCATATATATATATATATCAATGCTGATGCAAGTATAATATATATATATATGTATATATATAGCCTTTACCCACGGCTTTGCTCATGCAAACTTAGTCTGGAAGTCAAATTGTAATTCCGGTAGTTTGCTAATTTCCATGGGAATTCCCAATTTACGTTGTAAGAAGAGCTTTGCAATTTTTTATACATCTTCGTCAAACGTGAAAAAATTATGATTTTCACATAATAATAATAATATGAATATTTATTCAGACTTTTCAATCCATTATTGTTAGTAATACATAGTCACTTATTAGGTAATGTTAGTAGTTCTCTATAATAATTTAACTTAGAATAATCATAATCAATCACATGTCACGTCTAAAAGGAGGCACTGGAGAGTGCAACGAATGCCAGTGCCTCATGAAAGGGCCGTCCAGCCTCTCGGCCACCACCGCCAGCAGCCTGTTGCCGCTGTCCCGCGTTCTGCGCGCCATCGAGGCAGCTCGCTTGCGCATCGTGGCGTGGAAGCAGTCCACGCGCGCCTCGGCGAACATGCCCGACGCACTGCAGAACCGGGGCAGCCGCAACAAAGCTCTAAGCGCGTTATTGTACTGAACGCGGAGAGCGCTGTAGGTTTTCTTGCTATAATTAACCCACAGGCTGCTCGTATAGAATGTCATACAATAGGCTCTAAATAATGTAAGTTTGACAGTACGAGAGCAGCGAGCGAACCTGCGAGCCATCATATTGATTCTTACCGACAGTGCTCTCCGCTCCCTGTCTATATCGTCGTCGTCCTTCATGTCCTCGGTAACTATGTGACCTAAATACTTAAACCGAGTTACCCTTTTTAAAGGTTCACCATTTAGCCTGATGGGCGGGACCTCGGTTGGACATTTCGAACCCGATTTAAAAACTAAAAATTCACTTTTAACCGTGTTATATTTCAGTCCGTGGTCAAAAGCGTACTTCTCACATATGCCCAACAAATGACGAAGACCCCCGACTGACGCACTCAGCAGTGCCATATCATCCGCGTAACTGATATTACTAAAACACACTCCGTCCACATGACACCCGACGTGGCAACTGCTGAGCGCAACAATCAGTTCGTTCATGTAAATGATGAAGAGCGTAGGCGAGCTGAGACCCCCCTGTCGCACCCCGCACTCCAACCTGAAATCGTCCGACAATGTTTCCGACCATCTCACATTATTGACCTGGTTTGCGTACCAATACTGAAAAGTACGAATAAGTTCAGCAGGTAAGTTTATTTGTGCAAGTTTGCTCCACAAGATGTTATAAGAGACAAGGTCAAATGCTTTCGAGAGGTCGAGGAAACAAGCGTACACGGGCGTGTGACGATCCGTGTAGTATCTAACGGCATGCTTTAAACACGCAACAGCACCCTCTGTTGAGATTTTAGGTCTGAAACCAAACTGATTTTGATGAATATTTACGTACTTATTAAGTTGAGTGTTCAGCATACCATCAAAAACTCGCGCTATGGCCGTAGCCAGCGAGATAGGCCGGTAGTTACTTTTATCTCCAATGTCGCCTGTTTTATTCTTAACAATGGGTACTACAACCGATCTCACTAGCTCCTTCGGCATGTATGAGTGACCTACGCAAAATGTAAAAAGCAATGCCAGGATGCGTGGCAAATGCGGGCCTGCATGCTGAAGATGTCCCGCGCTGAGACCGTCATGACCTGGGGACTTGCCTTTTGTTGATGAGTTTATGGCCTTGGCCACTTCCTTAGCTGTGAATGTAACACCCAAACCGTCACCACTGGTCGCAACGCCGAACTCCTCAGCTTTACAACTGACAAGTGATTTGACAGTAAAATGGTCTTTAAACAAGTTAGCTATCTCTTTCAAATCACTAACGCCATTAACACTCACAGGAAGTCCAGGCCTACCATTCAGACCGTTAGTATTTTTCCAAAATCCCCTAAAATCATGTTTCGAGTGAAGCTCGGCTAGTCTATCCATTTTTATTTGATCGGCATTGTTTTGACACCACCTCAATTTCGACTTAAAAATTTGTCTTGAACTACGCATTAAATCATAGACCGCACCAGAAGTAGGCCTACCATGAAACAACCATGATTGAAAAGCAGACCTGGCGTCCCCATGAGCGCTCCTGACGTGTCTGTTCCAGCCCATTATGTACCTTTTTCGTTTACGCCCATTACAACAGCTTCTGACGGCAGAGTCAGTAAGCGCCGTAACTATATCATTATAAAATTGGTCAATAATAAGATTATGGGTCGAGTTGTTACAAAAACTAGCACAGCAGTTAGAAAGTTCTGCCGGAAAATCAAGAAATTTCAATCTATTATTACACTCAAAAGAATACATTTCAATTTCCTCAACACTCTTATTGCCCCAAATTATTACATAGATAGAGAAAAAGTAGCCTACTTATAATAATAAATATGTGTTAAACTATAAATCCAAAAATTTGCCTTTTTAGGTTAAAATTTGATACACACGTCACAGTTTTCAAAATATTTTTTCCAAGCGCCAATTTTTTTGTTCGAAATTTATTTTCCTTTAAACTCCGTCTTTTGATCTACAAATGAGGTTTTTACGACTGAGTTGAAAAGCTGGAAAGTTGTATTGAAATTAACTTGTTGACGGCCGGAAGTTATATGAGATTAGGAGCGTCTGGAGTTCTGTAAGTTATGATCATAAATACTTACTTAGTTCGGGTATGTTTCGTAAATATCAGTCAATAGGTCATCATCATCATCATCGTTGTCATGATCATAATCATTCTAATCATCATCATCATTGTCATCATCACACGTATCCTCTCAGAATGGGAGGGCTTGGGGTTTAGTTCCCACGCAAGCCCAGTGTGGATCGAGAACTTTATACACCATTTAATTTCTTCCTCGTGATGTTGTTGGTTGTAGCGGGTGAGCAAAGAAAAGTAATTGTTTAAGTGATTGTTTGCTTGATTTACTTGTTTCAGTTCATTATTTATTTATTAATATGCAAAGTAACGCCTGATTCAATAAATTAATTGTTTCAGTTCAATGATGGTGATAATGATAATGCTGATGATGATGATGATGATCTGTCGATATTAGGAACAACATATCAAGGCATATATGTATTGGTTGTGCTGATGCCTCTCCCCTTAGAGTATACATAAGCAAGCTTTATGTATACTCTAAGCCTGTCCCATAACTTTTGAGTCAATTTTTATTTTTCTTGTTGTGTGCCAAACAAATATATCCGAATACGTCCGCGAATGTTATTTTATTTGTATGAGCTGAAATGCAGTGATGATGATGATGATGCTGCTGCAGCTGATGATGATGATAATGATAATGCTGTTGATGATAATGATCATGCTGCTGCTGCTGCTGATGATGATGATAATGCTGATGATGATAATGATGTAGACATGTTCATATTAGGAACTAGACACCAAGCCGTAAATAGCACGTATGTAGTGTAGGCTGCATACCTTTCCCATAACTTTTGAGTCAATTTTTCTTGTAAACTTCATATTTTCCTTATTGTGTACCAAACAAATATTTCCCCGCTCGGGTACATGCGAATGTTATTTGATTTGCATGAGCTGAAATTCAGCTGACGTGGGCTGGTGTTTGCTACTGAACGGGGAACTTGCCTTGCTTGCAAGAAAAGAATAAATTGTTACACCGACTTCGTTATAGTTTTTTTTTTACCTGCCCAAAAGGGTAAAGGAATTAGGCCTATGCAGTCATGAACATCTTTTTACACGCTTTATATTAGCTTCACCTGTATGTTTGTATGTATGTTTGTATGTATGTTTGTTTGTAACCGACTCCTTAGGGCGCGATTTTGACCCACTTCCCGGTTTCCGATTGAGCTGAAATTTTGCACATATGTGTAAATTGGATGACAATGCAATATTATTGTAACATGGAGCTGATCTGATGATGGAGCTGGATGGTGGCCATAGGAACTATGTAATAAAACAACACAATCCCGTCGAGTTTGGGCTCGTTTGATTCGTCTTGACGAGCACTTTGATCCCAGATGATAACCAGGGTCTGATGATGGAGCTGGAAGATGGCCAAAGGCACTCCACAATAAAACGACACAACCCCATCGAGTTTGGGCTCGTTTGATTCGTCTTGACGAGCACTTTGATCCCATATGGTAACCAGGGTCTGATGATGGAGCTGGAAGATGGCCAAAGGCACTCCACAATAAAACGACACAACCCCATCGATTTTGGGCTCGTTTGATTCGTCTTGACGAGCACTTTGATCCCATATGGTAACCAGGGTCTGATGATGGAGCTGGAAGATGGCCAAAGGCACTCCACAATAAAACGAAACAACCCCATCGAGTTTGGGCTCGTTTGATTCGTTTTGACGAGTACTTTGGTCCTAGATGGTAACAAGAGTCTGATGATGGAGCTGGAAGGGGGGTAGGTGGCGGGTTGGGGGTTAGGGTGTGGCGGTTGGGGTTAGGGGATGGGGGGGGGGGTTTACGGGAAATAGGGTGGGGGTGTTGGGTGGTTCGGGGGTAAGTGATTTTGGGGGGTTGTGGGAAATGGGGAGGGGGTAAGAGGCCTAGATGGTAACAAGGGTTTGATTATGGAACTGGAAGGGGGGGCGGTAGGTGGCGGGGTGGGGGGTGTGGGAGGGGTGGGGGGGGGGAGTGGGGGTGGGGGGGGTTCCGGGGGTATGGGGGTTCGGTGTTAGGGGGGTTGGGTTTAGGTGGTTCGGGGGTTTGTAAAATGAGGAGGGGGTAAGGGGGGTTTAGGGAATTGGGGGTAAGGGTGTGGGGTTTGGGGGGGGTTTGGGTAAATGGGGTGGGGGATGTTGGGGGGTTGGGTTTAGGGGGTTTGGGGGTTGTAGGTGAGGGGGTAAAGTTAGAAAGAAAAAAATGCAACTAAAAAATAGAAAATAAATAATAGTTTAAAAAAACTAAAAAACACGCTTTAAAAAATAAAAAATAAATTTTAATAAATTTCAATTCACTATTCTTATAGTGCAGTAAAAAATCTTAATAAGCAATTATTATATTGTTATATCCAGATAAAAATTTGTAAACAATTCTAAATATTGATAAAATAAATAATAATAGTTTAAAATATTTTATTGTAAAAAAAGCGTGGGGTGCTTTTTAAGATGTTATCAAAATGACAATCCTTGACAATTGACACCATGCACCCCACGCTTTTTTTACAATAAAATATTTTAAACTATTATTATTTATTTTATCAATATTTAGAATTGTTTACAAATTTTGATCTGGATATAACAATATAATAATTGCTTATTAAGATTTTTTACTGCACTATAAGAATAGTGAATTGAAATTTATTAAAATTTATTTTTTATTTTTTAAAGCGTGTTTTTTAGTTTTTTTAAACTATTATTTATTATTCTGAAGATTGTTTTTTTTGAGTCTTTTTGTAGGTAGGTATTTTTATTTTTCATCTCGATCGCTGCAATAAGTGATTAAGCAAGCTGAGATGTGTGATGCATAGGGAAAATTAGTGTCTAAATCCCAACCAGTTGTGGTGTAGGGGTTTTAGCACGCAGCACGGAATGCTGAGGACCTTGTTGAATATAGCAAGTAAAATAAAAGCTAGTAAACCCCGTTTCAATAGAATCTGACGGTACCGAATTGTCCAGCTCCTTAGTGATATGTTTTTTTTGTTTTTCAATAAAATTATAACCGTATCTTCAGGAACTCAGGTAATCAGATGTCCATAACAGTTTTTTTTTTTGTTTTTCTGTGCCCTCGACATGCCTCGAGGCCCTTAACCATCTAACACATACATACCAGTTCTCGCTCTTGCTACCGCTCGTACTTTCATTCAACATACTTTTTCTTTCTTACATCCATCACCATATATTACCTTTTCCGGGTGGGACTCCCGACTATATAGCTAGACTATATACTACTCGTCTTTACACAATTTTGGGAAAATAACTCAAACAGGGAACTTCTTTAATTATGATTCAAATTCTTATAACAGTTACAATATGCCTTAAAACTAATTAACAATTTTATACTTGGACCCGGATTATTCATACAACTTATTGCAACTTAATATAACCTTAAAATATAACAAAATTTCCCTTACTTCTAAATACATCTCATCTCTAATTTAGACAACTTATTATCACCTATGCTTAGTAACTATATGCTCAACATACCGCATAAACATAGATTAATTACCGTGTTTTATTTCTTGCAACTACCTTTCCAGCGATGTATTCGCAATATCGCAGAAACCTGTCTCTATGCTTGCCCGACATAAGTTCCTTTATAATGTCTCTTTCAAGTTTAATGCCAAGTTCTATTTCAAACTGGGTCCTAACACTGTCCATATCAGTTGGTTGTATGCAACTAAGTAAGAGATAGTCAGATTCTATTATAAATCATAATATTTCATTGTTTTGCTATCCGCACTCGCAGATGGCCAAGATACAGGCTTAACCTACTTTGGTATCTGACGGATAGCCGTTGCTTTTTGTCAAATAAATTATTTTGTATTTTGTATTGAAATAAACTTTAACAATATGTGTTTCATGCATGTTCCCTATGCCTGTGTGCCTGTGTGTTGCTTGAAGCACATGAACGTAACAGCGCTATACATATTTTAACATTAGGGTTCAGTACTCTCATTCAAATATGCGTTGTTCATTTCTAACTATATTAGCATAGGTATAACTCAAGGAGTACCTATTTCGAGAATTTTCTGCTAGACTGGGTACAATTCCATCAAGGATATTCCAGCTATGCAGTGAGGATGTGAAAGGTACACTAGGAAACTATGTGATCGTTTCCACTGATGCCAGCCAAGCTGTATAGTCGCTCGAGGAAGATCCAGATCAGCCATCCACAGCACACATCTTTCCATACATATAAAAACCGGCCAAGTGCGAGTCGGACTCGCGCACGAAGGGTTCCGTACCGTTATCTATAAAACATTGCGGTTTACGATTTATGACGTATTTAAAAAATGACTACTTACTAGATCTCGTTCAAACCAATTTTCGGTGGAAGTTTACATGGTAATGTACATCATGTATTTTTTTTAGTTCTATCATTCTCTTATTTTAGAAGTTACAGGGGGGGCGGACACACACAATTTACCACTTTGGAAGTGTCTCTCGCGCAAACTATTCAGTTTAGAAAAAAATGATATTAGAAACTTCAATATCATTTTTGAAGACCTATCCATAGATACCCCACACGTATGGATTTGATGAAAAACATTTTTTGAGTTTCAGTTCTAAGTATGGGGAACCCCCAAAATTTATTGTTTTTTTTTCTATTTTCAAATCTCAATGCGGTTCCCAGAATACCTACATCTACTTACCAAGTTTCAACAGCATAGTTCTTATAGTTTCGGAAAAAAGTGGTTGTGACATCCGGACGGACAGACAGACAGACATGACGAATCCATAAGGGTTCCGTTTTTTGCCATTTGGCTACGGAACCCTAAAATCGAAAAGTGATTGTAGTGGTAGGACCATGTTGTAGCTAGCCGCTGCATCACGAATTGGCCGGTTCGTCCAGGGCAGTACCACCCTCTAGCACCGGCGTGAAACAGCAGTACTCCTGCTGCGTTTCGTACGTCAATGAAAGCGAAGGGGGGCCAAATGCCTCTCCTCCATCCCCTCCCACTCCCCTATTCCCTCCCCTTTTTTAAAGGCCGGCAACAGATCAGTGACTCTTTGAGTTGTTGATATTTATGGACGGTGGTGATCATTTCCCATCAGATGATATGACCCGCATGCTCGTTTGCCTCTCTCTCATTATAAAAAAGGTTTTTTTTTTTCTAAAACCGTAATCTTCTCGGGATTTATTGAAACGGCATCTTCCAGATCTCATTAGGTTATGGCTAGTTTTATAACAATCTTAAAATGTTTGTGGTTTTAGAAAAAAATAACTTTTCGGTCTTTCGACCCATTCGACATTTTAATACAAACGGTCTTTCGTACTTCGGTTTTATAACACGTACGTACATACCCCCTGCCCTGTTCCATAGATTTAGGAAGGCAATTACATGAAAGCAATTATATTCCATTGAGATTCGTTGTGTTACCCTATTTCATTAAAAAATAAATAGGGAAAACCGTCACAATAATGCGATAAATGACGATTTTCGTGACCAAAATGCTCAGGTGTTTTATAATAAACGTATTGTCAACTCTCTTCATAAATACTCCCGCGCATTTAACACCCAAGGGGATATTTATTTCTGCTTCGTCTCAATTTCGATATCTAGTTTTCGCAAAGGGAATTTTTTATATGAAATCTCGACGTTTTGTTATTGAAAAATAACTTCGTTATTTCCGGGTCGCTTGTTGTTTTATTTCACTTGCTTGTTTTGTTATTTGGATTGAGAAGTGACATCAGTAGCTTTAAGTCTCGTGACAATGTTTTGTTGGTTTAGTTGAGGATGAAAGGGATGTGGACACCACCAATCAACTGACGTACTTTTTATGAGCTGTCAAAACACAATTCTCCCATAGAGTTTGAACGACAATAGCTACTCATGACGTCACATGTTCGCCAACTCAATCAACTAGCTAAATATTTATTGGTTAAATCTAATTTTGCAGTTAATCGAAAATTAATCTGGTTTTCAGGGCTAAAATAAAGCGTTTTTTTACTGGAGTCGTGTCTTCGAATTATTTTTGATGCCGTCAACGTCCCTATTGTTGAGTATTTTGCCAGTGTTCGAATTTTAACCGTGTAATGCAAATCGGGCTTATGTCACTTATACTCGTATATCCTTAGTATTACACGGCTAAATTGCGAAGAGTGGCAAGTTGATGGATGAGAAATTAAAGTTGTTGACTGCACAAAATAGGTAAGTTACCTGTCGGTATTAAGACTTTTTGGGTAATAAGACCCTACTTAAATCCATACCTTTCATCAAAATAGCCTAGTCTTATGTATGTAGCTATTAGTGTGCAGTTTATTTATTTATTTATCTATCTAAACAGCGATCCGGGTGTCACCAACGGTACTGGCTGAAAATCAGCGCTGGGGTGCTTTAAACGCCTCAGCATTATGCTGAGCCAGTGTCCGATTTGCAACCGCAATGACACATTCTATCTTTAGCTTTAGTATTGCCTTTTTGTTTTGTAAAATATTGTGTCTTGTGATGTTGTAAATAAATGTATTTTCTTTCTTTCTTTCTTTCAAAATCGGTTTAAGGGTTTAAACGTGATGATGTAATAGACGTTACTATCGCATTTATAATATTAGTAAGAATTAATCATCAGTCATCACCACCATCATCCTGTGAACCGATGGCCGATAAAAGGTTCTCGAGTGGCGTCCATGGACCGGAAGACGCAGCGCAGGTAGGCCTCCAACAAGATGGAGCGACGACCTGGTGAAGGTAGCGGGAACGCGTTGGATGCGGATGGCACGGGACCGATCTGTTTGGCGAGCCTTGGGGAAGGCCTATGTTCATCAGTGGACGTCTTTCGGCTGGAATGATAATGTCTAAGTACGTCCCACTGCAGAGCTGTGGTCTCCTTTCAGAATGAGAGGACTTTGGCTGTAGTTCTCGCAAGCCCAGTGCGGATTGGGAACTTCGCGCACACAATTGAATTTCTTCGCAGGTTTGTGCAAGTTTCCTCTTGTTTTCCTTCACCGTAAGCTAATAATTAAAATGTAATTTCGCACATGAATTCCAAAAAACACAGAGGTGCGAGCCCGAGCTCGAAACCGCGTACCTCTGCTTGAGAGGCCGCCAGGTCAACCCACTAGGCGCTTTTTTCCTAAACGAGAAAATGAGTGGAAAATTTTAAGCTCCTATTTAGTTTCAATATGACCTATATGTTGACATAAGTCAGTCATTCATTACTTTTCTTTTATAGATTGTATCACAGTTTTGACAGTCAAACTAATCAAGTCGTGCAACTGACAGTGTGTCAGGGTTCTACGTGACATACCGTGACCGTTACAAAATCTTCAAAGGTTTCGTATTCTACATATCGCTATCGCCCATGGCGTGAGTAATGTGTCATATTTCTTTAAATGTAGCAATCAGAAATGATTTGGGCCTTACTGGTGAAGCGTGTTCTCTCTGGTTTAAGAGCTATATCACACTGGTGATTTGCGAACGTCTTATAACTATAAATTAAAAATTTTAAAAAGCCCAGTTCAATTAAGTCTAAGAACCCTTCCGCAGCATGCACAAGAGTCGATAAGTTTGAAACGGCTGGACCAATTTTGATAAAACTTATCTAAGAACCACCGCCGCGAGCACGCAACGGATTCGCCGCGAAATCCTGGAATTTCTAGCCAGTTAGTAGATCTAATGCTAAGGGCGATTGTGCACTACGATGAATTTTACTGTCCGGCCACACTGTCCGGCTGTACTGCCATATCGGACCGTGAAAACTCGGAACTGCCGGACAGTAAAAAAAAATTCATTGTAGTGCACAATCGCCCTTACGCGAGCGAAGTCACTGGTAAAAGTTAGTATAAAATTTTTCTTTCATTAATTTTCCAACGTAAAATATTCCTAATTTTCGTCACAATGACAAACAACTGTCTCTAATTAAAGTAACGTCCAAGATTTTCCAATCTTTTCCAGTTTCTTAATGAAGTCCTCAAAGAAAAGCGCCGTGGTAGGAATTATTACTCCGTTTCGTTCAGAAAAGGGATAATTATACCTGTGAAAGGAAGACCCGTCCCTTTTGGTCCTTTCTGTAGTTCTATACAGAGAACACTGTAACCAAATGTATAGAGTACAGGGTATTATGGATATATTTCTGAATACATTCATACCGTAAACCGGGGGTGACTTTGAACTGCGGGGCGACTTTAAATGGTTATTTGTGATACGAGGTTGGTAAGTAAGGTTTTACAAATGAGTCGACGAGTGATAAACCCGAGCCGCAAGGCGAGGGTTTTCATTGTCACGAGTTTGTAAAACCTTGCCGACCATGTATCATACGACGTTTTTCAATACATTTGTGAGAAAATAGGCAATCAATAACTCAAAATTGAAAAATAAATACTTCTCGAGATTTTGAATGCAAAAGACTATTTTGCGCGATTTAATTCCATGTTATTGTCGACTTCATCACTTGAAGAACTCATTTTGTTTGGTTTTTGTACATATACTATAATCACCATCACAAAACAACGCAGTTTTACAAAAATGGCGCGTCCGTAAAATGCGCATGCCGCATGCGTAAGTTTTGTTTTTAATTAGGTTAACTAAAATTATCAGTTATCAGGCAATGGTTCGACGCGTTCAGCCACTGCGTTTTTTTCGAAGAAATAAAAAAATATTTATTTATTTATTTATTTATTATGGTTTGATAAATGGTGGATATCATTAAAATCTGAAGTAATTAAATTAGTTTATAATAATTACAAACAATTTTGCAAATTCATTACTTAGTTTTGTATATTTATACATTTTTCTATGTATAAATCGATATATTGATTTTATATTTTATTTTTGTCATTTAAAAGTCTTTGCTTGTAAAATTTTAAAATGTAGAATTAAAAAAAAACTGTAAAAAGATCGCACTAGTGCGGTAAAATGAACTTACGAGCCATGTACACTGAACAAAACCGAGGCCTGCCCAGTTTCAAATCCGACGAGAAACTTAAGTAGCTGTACCTAGATATTTCTTCAAACAGATCAACAATGTTATATAATTACATAGGTAGAGCTTGTCTAATTTAAAATGGCGCGTTCCACCACCGCATTTGTCATACAGGATTTGATTTGAATCCTGTATGACAAATGCGGTGGTGGGGCGCGCCATTTTAAATTAGACAAGCTATACAACTAAAGTAAGTATTTATAACACAAGTATTTTTTTACGCTATCAATTATATTATGGGATTATATTTTTAATATGATAACTTGGGATCACCAATGCGGATTGGAATTATTTCCTAACATCCCTGTCCATGATACAATCATTAATTTTAAAGTATGCCTTAGTTTAGACACGTATTTTCTTGACGATGGATTTGTGTGTGTTTATTATTTTTTGCCACTAAAACCGCTGCGCTGGACGGATTTGGTGGAACCAATTTGGGTGCGAACCCTAAAAATCAAAGAGTAAGTTTCAGCGATATTTCCTCAAACGAAGGATTCTTCGGGAAATAGTAACTTTCACAGTCGACTGTACTCTCAACTCAAACAATACTTATCAGATATTCTAAAAGCTACAATGAAATTAAAACAAACGTAACAAATCCAAAACCATTGTTCGAAGTTAAATAAAAGCTATTGTTCAAAATGTTAAAATTGAACCCGAATGAATGCTACTAAATTTAATTTAGGTTGTCTAAACAAAAGATATTTTTTGGGTAGAATTAAATTACGGTGAAATATGTAACGGTCGCAATTTTGCCATTTTTATGTGCTCATATCCAATGTATATTTATTTCGAATCAGCTGTTATCCTCGACCTTGTCTGGGACGAATTCGTTAATCACTATCCCGCTGGAACTATGCAATTTCAATTTATTGACGATGTATTGGGACTGCACATTTGAGAGGAAATCAAAAAGTTGGACAACGCTAATTAGTATATAGCTCACAAAACGACTGACTAGAAAGCTGCCTCATCGACCATCGGTTCTACGAGCATTGTGCCCTGCAGTGTTGCCATATCCATTTTATGTAAATCCGTAGGTTCAGGCGAAAAAATCCGTAGAATTCCGTAAATCACCTGAAGAAAAATCCGTAGATCTACGGATTTTTTTAAATTAGGTATATTCGAGTGCACCTGAACCTTTAAATGCTATTCAAAATTAGATAAGAGTCTGGCTAAAGTGAATTGGCAATAGAAATTCAAAAAATTAAAAAAAAAATTGGCTATCTGTTCTGACAAGGAAGAAATTTTCTATTCATACGCTTCGGTTACCCGTTCATTCCGTTCCGTTTTGTTCATTTTTGCTAGTTGTCAGCGAAACTAGTAGGTAAATTTAAAAAAATGACTCTAGTCTGAAATTCCGTAGATTAGCCAAGCATTTCCGTAGGTCTGGGCACAAGACCTAAAATCCGTAGATCTACGGATTTTTCCGTAGATCTGGCATCGCTGGTGCCCTGCCCACAGCAACTTAACTCTGACGACTCTATAAGCTATGCCAGTACCTATCTTTGGTTGTCCTGTGTGGATCTCCATATTTCTGATTCGATCACGGCGCAAGCCACACAGAAGAGACGTGGGACGGGGGCGCGTCGCAGTCCGCTTCGTTTGTTCGCAGGCCGCGTCTCCGCCCCGTCTCTTCTGTCTGCTTTGGATTGCGACGCTTCTATAAATTTAGTATGAAAACTGATTCAAGGGGCGCCGGAATTGCGACGCGCCCCGTGCTTCATCTCTTCTGTGTGGCTTGCGTCCTAGCAATACTGAGCATACTCGTAGCTCGCTCCATGCTCTCTGAGTTACCTTGAGCCCTGAGGCCCGTCGTACGAGACCACGTCTCAGTTCCGTATAAATAAATAATAATAAATAAATAAATATCATGGGACAATTCACACCAATTACCTAGTCCCAAAGTAAGCTTAGCAAAGCTTGTGTTATGGGTACTAAGCAACGGATAAACATACTTATATAGATAAATAAATACTTAAATACATAGAAAACATCCATAACTCAGGAACAAATATTCGTGCTCATCACACAAATAAATGCCCTTACCGGGATTTGAACCCAGGACCTCTTGCTTCGTAGGCAGGGTCACTACCAACTAGGCTCAAGCGGTCGTTAAGCGGCCGTATGTCAGCACTGACAACACACCACGCTTAGAATTAAACCCACTCAATCCAAATTATACTCATTTCGAAAAGGAACTTCATGTAAAAAGAAAAACAGATTTAATGTTTAGATGAGAAGAATTGGAATTGATTCAGATTCTTGACAAGACGTTTATCTTGAGACACTGCTGGCATTTAGGACGTGAAATATTACTTTATACTAAAAAAAAGAACCTTATCGCTCGAAAGTCAAACAAACTCCTAATTGTACAAATCCCGAAACTCGACGATTCCCATTATCTCACTCGAGGGAATTCTCAAATAAATCCCGATCGGAAGTTCCCGCGACGCGTATCCCAGCGATTTAATCCGCAAACTTCGGGATTAACGGACCTCGAGTTAGCTTCATATTAAATAGCTTATGTAACTTTGAGTCTTGTTCTTTCGACTTGTAGACATTAAAATTGAATTAACCTTAGTGAAAGTTAGTCCAATGTAAGATTTTGATTGTAAGATTTTGACAGAAAGTGTCTAACGCTTTCGTGTTGCCTCTATGAATTTAGGATTTGGATGGACACCAAATAGTTGGACTGACTGGAAAAAGTTCCTCTCTATTAAATGTTATTATTATACGTTAAGGGGCTGTTTCACCACTTTTCTTAAAGTTCAGAATAGCTTAATCATAACCTTATTTGACAGACGGAATTAAAATTTCTGTTTCACCAGTCTCGATTAGCGCTAAGTGACGGACAAACTGTTTCTTAATTTGACCATTAGATCAGGTGGCATTTAGCATTTTTATCCGTCACATAAAGTTAGTTTATTTTTTTGTGGCCATGGTTGGAGAGCCCTTCAGCCGGTTTCAGAAAAATAAATCAAAGTATTTTTTATTTTTTAAAGAAAGAGGTCATGCTAAATTGCATAAAATAATTTAAATATCAAGATTTGAATAAAAAAATGTAGGTACACTTTTAGTATGTAAAAATAAATCCAAAATTTCGTAATATTTTTTAATTACAGACTTTTTTTTCAGTGGCTTATTCGTTTGTTCTACCTGAACTTGTATATCGCCATTAAAAAAAAGTTTATCTGTCAAATGGTTTGGCGCCACTTTTCGATTCGTTTTACGTGATTTTATTTTTCTTTGTTATTGTTAACAAAGTATCGTAAATAAATACCGTTTTTGGATCAATTATAATGTTACACATTTGTTTATGCAAAAAAATAGATGTATTTAAAAATTATAGTTAACGATTTCTTTTGCTTTAATAATGAGTGACTCTTTGAACGAAAGTGTGCGAACAGGAACTCGTGGTCGTGAAATGCGACGTTGCCATTCCGACTTTTTGTTAAACCCACGATTAGTTAAGTGGTACTTAGTTTGCACAGGACCGGCGCGGTGAAACTGAAAAAAACACTAGCTGACAGATTTGTCCAGTACTTAGTTTATTCATTGGTTACGTAACCAGCAGTTTGACAATAAGGTGGTGAAACACCCCCCAAGTGTTGTGATTTTTTGTGACGGAACTACAAGTCAACGATTTTTTGATTTTATCCTTTATTTGTCTTGTCTTTAATTGTGCTGTGTTGTGCTTTTAACCTACGGCGCCCAGATTTGGTCATTAACTCAAGCTCAAAAGTCCAGGCTCAAGGTTTGCCAAAGAGCAATGGAGCGCAGTATTCTGGGTGTTCGAAGTACTGTTCGAATCAGAAACACGACACTGCGCTCCATAAACTCGTTATACAGATGTGGGTGTCAAGACCGCCAAGCTGAAGTGGGACTGGGCCGGACATGTCTGCCGAATGCATCCGGACCGATGGGCGCGAATCGTTAGCGAATGGGTTCCGAGGGATGGCCAAAGGAGCAGAGGCAGACCTAAGAGGAGATGGCGGGACGACCTGAGCGCTTTTCAGCTCGATTGGCAGGTGCATGCCCAGGATAGGGAAAAATGGCGGAGGAAAGGGGAGACGGTCAGTAAAGTGATCCTATAAGGGTTCAGTTTTTCCTATAGAGTTATGGAACCTTAAAAAGACCGTTAGAGAATTTGAGCTTTTTAGTTACTTATTTAATTCACACTTCATATACGATATCATTTTATAGGCTTCATAAACGCCCGGCATCCAGTGGCAGACGTTTTTAAAAAAAACGGCCAAGTGCTAGTCGGACTCGCGTATGAAAGGTGCCGTACCATTAATTATAAAAACGGCAAAAAAATCATGTCTGTTGTTGTATGGGAGCCCCCTTAAATATTTATTTTATTTTAATTATTTCAGTATTTGATGTTATAGCGGCAACAGAAATACTTTATCTGTCACGGGGTTCTGAGATACAGCCTGGTGACAGACGAACAGACAGACGGACGGACAGCGGAGTCCTTAGTATTAGGATCCCGTTTTTACCCTCTGGGTACGGAACCCTAAAAACATTGACTCGATCTCACGCATTTCAAACGTGCCCTTAAATACCCTGTTAACGCTTTCTACTTAATTCAAGTTAATATCACTAATCTCACCTATAAAACTAATCTCTGTTCATCAAACGCCAAAAATACCGGCTAGTCATATTCGTTAATTATCACATACACTTCGGTTCCTCTAAAAGCCGCTTCCAACCATAAAACGTCTATTAAATTGTTTATAAACGTGTTAAATGTGTCAATTTACAAACGCTTGGTTGCTTATTGACGTAACTTAAACCACATTATCAAAATCAACCGTATATCTGCACGTTAAAATTGAAATTTGAATAGATTGGTGAGTGAGAAAAAAATCATGGTAGCCTAGAAGTTTGACCTGTGGTTTCTCAAACAGAAGGTCGTACGTTCCAGCCCGGACTCGCTCTGAGTATTTCCGAATCACATTTGAAATTCACCATGAGCTTTACGGTGAAGGAAAACTGTATGCTTTCACTATTTCTTTCAGACGAACGGTATACGACGGTGACAGAAATGGTGCATGCGATAGCAAGCGCCTGCCCGTTAGGCAATATGGCCTCTACAAAAAAGATGCATTTCAAACTAAATACAAACTGAAATATAGATGCACAGAAAAAACCCCAGAAAAAAGACCAATGCTGGGAATCGAACCCAGGTCCTCAGCGTTCCGTGCTGCGTGCTTACCCCTACACCATCACTGTATTTATATTTAGTTTTTGTATTTAGTTTGAAATATATGGTTTCACGGGATGACCGTAAAAGTAATAAAAAAAATGAAGTTGAAGAAAATATTAAAATAAATAGAAAAAGATACTTCATACTTAACTTGTAAAAAAGATGCACATTAAAAATCAACAATTCACTAATGGATTCCTGTATCGAAAATGGTTTTCGAAAGAACTGCAATATTTTTGAAAAATCTGTTCAACGAACCTCTAATCCGTGCTTGGACCAAAAAAAAATCATTCTGTAATTTCATTTTACAACTTTGACGACGTGGTTATAATTACAGATTTTTACTAGTAATATTTTCTACGATAAGCCGCGGATAAGACAAATAACTATTTTCGCAGTTCATCTGGACTGGCGAAATAATAAGTTCCGCTTCTGCGATTTAGATCACGGAACGTAAGAAAAAAAGTTTAATGTCTACCCTTTAGCCTAGTTGGTAGTGACCCTGCCTACGAAGCAAGAGGTCCTGGGTTCAAATCCCGGTAAGGGCATTTATTTGTGTGATGAGCACGAATATTTGTTCCTGAGTTATGGATGTTTTCTATGTATTTAAGTATTTATTTATCTATATAAGTATGTTTATCCGTTGCTTAGTACCCATAACACAAGCTTTGCTAAGCTTACTTTGGAACTAGGTCAATTGGTGTGAATTGTCCCATGATATTTATTTATTTATTTTATTTACCCATTTTCTTCTTTTACTTGTACGTTTGTATATGGGCCGTGGTCACTAGGAATGTGGTTACCACGCTTAATCAGATTATGGGTTTGTGATGGTGGAAAATAATTTGTGTGCCCATACACGTTCGGTTTTATGGCTTCATCAAGTGTGAAACACCTTGACTGCGTGAAGAATTTCATTAAAAAACGTAGAAAATTTTTAATGTAGTAAACGGAGTGAGCTTACCATTTTTAGGAACATCTAACAGTCAACTTTTGAGTAGTTGAAGGGAGCATTTAGTCAGGGACCGAAAATGAGCGAGTCAGAAATAGCAAAAGCTACAATAATAATAATAATAATAATAATAATAATATTATAATAATATTCCTACCTGGCAATAGTTTGGCAACTGTGGGGGACTGTCCGCTAGCACATCCTCATGGTGTATTAGGGGATAGACCTCCATAGTTGCGCCCATCTCATTTATATTATATGGTACCAAAGGCCTCTTCATGTTGGCTTCGGCCCCATGTATGCCTTTCAAATGACCGGGTCCCCATGGGCCCGTGATCGGAAATCCGTACCAACATAATAATAATAATAATAATAAGTGACGACCCCATCGCCCGCTGGTGTTGTGGTGTCTGTCACCAGCGCAGTCAGTCAAAAGGCGTAGGGATATGACGACCTCATCGCCCGCTGGTGTTGTCGTGTCACCAGTGCAGTCAGTCATCGCAGGGCGGCTTGTGGCGAGCTGTTGGTGCGTAGCGACACCACGAACCCGAGACCTCCAGGGGTACACATACACACATGCGCTTATACACACACTCACACACAGTTACACACCCACCCCGCCTCTAGTTTGCCTTTGTTGGTCGCCTAGAGTGGAGCGCAAGAGCTAATGCTCGAAGGATGGATGTGTTTCCGTAAGTGGCGAGTTGGCATTCTGAAGTTTAAAGTCCAGGAACACCTCTCCATCCTTAGCCGTTCACACCAATGTTGCCGCCTCGTTGCCCCGAGTGGGCAATAGTTTGAGGGGCCCATTTAGTGAATGGCGAGTCACCGCCTACCAAAAGTTCAGTTTATGAGATATTGAAATGGTAGGTGTCCGTTATCTCACTCCATAGCCCGGTAATCCTGTCCACAACATCCCAACCCCATAGCCAATTCCATGTCGCTTCCTACCTGGCAATAGTTTGGCAACTGTGGGGGACTGTCCGCTAGCACATCCTCATGGTGCATTAGGGGATAGACCCCCATAGTTGCGCCCATCTCATTTATATTATATGGTACCAAAGGCCTCTTCATGTTGGCTTCGGCCCCATGTATGCCTTTCAAATGACCGGGTCCCCATGGGCCCGTGATCGGAAATCCGTACCAACATAATAATAATTTCTTTATTTACTCAGACAAATTACATCCATTTTGTTAGTAAAATTATACAAATAACTTATAATCTATTGTTAGTAAAAATTGTACAATTTGACAAAGGGATTCTCAAAACCACTTAGTATTTTGGGCTCTTGACCATTTATCTTCTGTTCGTTTTTTCTATCATACAATTAGGCTCTTAGGTTTTAAACAAGTTAGCTATGAAGTATCTTTTTTTTTTTTGTACTTATTTTTTAAACTTCATTTTTTTATTACTTTTACGGTCATCCCGTGAAATCATACATTTCGTACTAAATACAAACTGAAATATAGATGCACAGAAAAAACCCCAGAAAAAAGACCAATGCTGGGAATCGAACCCAGGTCCTCAGCATTCCGTGCCGCGTGCCATACACCTACACCACCACTGGTCTAGAGATTAGACACGAATCTTTCCTATACATCATACATTTCAATCTGCTAAATCATCACCTTATGCAGTGACAAACGCACATCTATGTTACACCCTCATCGAGAGATTTTAACACTCCTTCGGAACTAACCGCTCACCTGGACAAGAGATGGCGCTACTGTGCAACTTTAAACAAGTTAGCTATGAAGTATCTTTTTTTTTTTTTGTACTTATTTTTTCAACTTCATTTTTTTATTACTTTTACGGTCATCCCGTGAAATCATACATTTCGTACTAAATACAAACTGAAATATAGATGCACAGAAAAAACCCCAGAAAAAAGACCAATGCTGGGAATCGAACCCAGGTCCTCAGCATTCCGTGCCGCGTGCCATACCCCTACACCACCACTGGTCTAGAGATTAGACACGAATCTTTCCTATACATCATACATTTCAATCTGCTAAATCATCACCTTATGCAGTGACAAACGCACATCTATGTTACACCCTCATCGAGAGATTTTAACACTCCTTCGGAACTAACCGCTCACCTGGACAAGAGATGGCGCTACTGTGCAACTTTAAACAAGTTAGCTATGAAGTATCTTCTTTTTTTTTTGTACTTATTTTTTCAACTTCATTTTTTTATTACTTTTACGGTCATCCCGTGAAATCATACATTTCGTACTAAATACAAACTGAAATATAGATGCACAGAAAAAACCCCAGAAAAAAGACCAATGCTGGGAATCGAACCCAGGTCCTCAGCATTCCGTGCCGCGTGCCATACCCCTACACCACCACTGGTCTAGAGATTAGACACGAATCTTTCCTATACATCATACATTTCAATCTGCTAAATCATCACCTTATGCAGTGACAAACGCACATCTATGTTACACCCTCATCGAGAGATTTTAACACTCCTTCGGAACTAACCGCTCACCTGGACAAGAGATGGCGCTACTGTGCAACTTTAAACAAGTTAGCTATGAAGTATCTTTTTTTTTTTTTTTTTGTACTTATTTTTTCAACTTCATTTTTTTATTACTTTTACGGTCATCCCGTGAAATCATACATTTCGTACTAAATACAAACTGAAATATAGATGCACAGAAAAAACCCCAGAAAAAAGACCAATGCTGGGAATCGAACCCAGGTCCTCAGCATTCCGTGCCGCGTGCCATACCCCTACACCACCACTGGTCTAGAGATTAGACACGAATCTTTCCTATACATCATACATTTCAATCTGCTAAATCATCACCTTATGCAGTGACAAACGCACATCTATGTTACACCCTCATCGAGAGATTTTAACACTCCTTCGGAACTAACCGCTCACCTGGACAAGAGATGGCGCTACTGTGCAACTTTAAACAAGTTAGCTATGAAGTATCTTTTTTTTTTTTTTTTTTGTACTTATTTTTTCAACTTCATTTTTCTGTGCATCTATATTTCAGTTTGTATTTAGTACGAAATGTATGATTTCACGGGATGACCGTAAAAGTAATAAAAAAAATGAAGTTGAAAAAATAAGTACAAAAAAAAAAAGATACTTCATAGCTAACTTGTTTAAAGTTGCACAGTAGCGCCATCTCTTGTCCAGGTGAGCGGTTAGTTCCGAAGGAGTGTTAAAATCTCTCGATGAGGGTGTAACATAGATGTGCGTTTGTCACTGCATAAGGTGATGATTTAGCAGATTGAAATGTATGATGTATAGGAAAGATTCGTGTCTAATCTCTAGACCAGTGGTGGTGTAGGGGTATGGCACGCGGCACGGAATGCTGAGGACCTGGGTTCGATTCCCAGCATTGGTCTTTTTTCTGGGGTTTTTTCTGTGCATCTATATTTCAGTTTGTATTTAGTACGAAATGTATGATTTCACGGGATGACCGTAAAAGTAATAAAAAAATGAAGTTGAAAAAATAAGTACAAAAAAAAAAAGATACTTCATAGCTAACTTGTTTAAAGTTGCACAGTAGCGCCATCTCTTGTCCAGGTGAGCGGTTAGTTCCGAAGGAGTGTTAAAATCTCTCGATGAGGGTGTAACATAGATGTGCGTTTGTCACTGCATAAGGTGATGATTTAGCAGATTGAAATGTATGATGTATAGGAAAGATTCGTGTCTAATCTCTAGACCAGTGGTGGTGTAGGGGTATGGCACGCGGCACGGAATGCTGAGGACCTGGGTTCGATTCCCAGCATTGGTCTTTTTTCTGGGGTTTTTTCTGTGCATCTATATTTCAGTTTGTATTTAGTACGAAATGTATGATCTCTTAGGTTTTTGTGGCATCTAATTCCTTCGTGCTTTGTTCACTAAACCGATGACCGAACGAAGCTTGAATAACTACATTGTGTAAAGTCATAAGAAACTAGTATTTTATATAATGTTCGTTTGTAATTAACAAAACGAAGATTTTTTTTTATCTTCTAATATATAAAAACTCGTGTCACGGTGTTTGTTATCGAACTCCTCCGAAACGGCTGGACCGATTTTCATGAAACTTTTTCTCTATATTCGGTTGGTCTGAGAATAGGTCGTAGGCTACTATTCTTCGCGGACGGAGTCACGGGCAACAGCTAGTTTTTATTATAAAAATAACTTTAATTGTTAGATGAAAAACCCGCCTGTATAATTTCTGTTTCCGTGGGATTTCCGGGAAAATATACACCCTATGTCACTCTCGGAACTAAGACGAATCTAATGACACCTCACACTTCAAAATCCATTGAGCCGTTTAGGCTGCAGGCCGTGCCAAAGAATGATACATACATAAATCCACAATTCAAGAAGTCTTCAATGTATTGTGAAAGTATTTATAAAGCACACCAAAACTTTCAACGCATGTGTGCGTGTTGAGACAGCCGTCAAACAAAAGAAGATACTACCTACTAAATAAAAATTGAAATAGTAATGTGGAGGGGCGGGCCATGTTATCGTAGTTTATCTCTACATACGCTCAACAGTACAGACCTTCAACAGTCGGGTGATAAGACACACATTTTTATCGAACGATTTAACAAATTAACTGAAAACGCGTTATAATATCAATACAAAATCAACAGTATTCCTTGTTCTCGTTTAAAAAAAAACAATGTATGAAGACTTTACAAATGTCGGTCTACGTCACGCTAACAGTGATTACGTCATCTAATCGATATAAAACATCAATCTGACGCCAACAAACTGCCAATCATTCGGGAAACGTGGTATCGGGTAGCTACAAAGTAGGTTAATGTGTTTATATTTGTAATAAAATTATTTTTTATATGTAAAGCAAGGGAAAATGTGCTGAAGTAATCAAAACGTCGCTATGATGCTTTGTACGCACAGTCGAGGAAGACTTTCTACCATTTGCCCGAATTTTGTAAGCTATAAATGCTATAATGTATAATTTTCTATGTAGTACGCCACATTTTTTTCATTTTAACAAGGAAATGGAACACTTTAAATGGAACTGTCTATTAACGCCACCTAGCGATGTTTCACCAGTCAGAAACCCTCCATTTCTCTAGAGTACAATTCTTACCGATGCATAATTCTTGCCGTGGAACCCCTCGGTCCCAAGTCGGTATGTTCCCCGTAACCCTTCGCGTAATCATGGCGTTATCGGCACCGCGGAGGATCCTATTTAACTACTAATTAAACCTGGCACAGATATGAGAGGATACAGTACAGCGAGACCACAGAAAATCTACATCTGTGTAAATAAATGGTTCCGACGGAAGACCATGGTCGGCTGTAAGGTTGACATTAAATATGCTGAGTTGGGACCATTTCGTGGTAATATTTATCTCAGTTTCAGTTTCTTTGTTTTTATGAAAATGTCACGAATAAATGTTTTTCTTTCTTTCATAAATCATCGTCATAATATCAGCCAAAATACATAAACTGCTAGAAAAAAGCCTCCCCCATAGAGTTCCACAACGATCGTCGGTCCAAGTCTAGTTGTATTTAAATGAAAAAAGTTTTTTTGGTTTGAAGATTTGAGAGAGAGAGCTCTGAGGTGCAGTTGGAGCGCCTGAAAAACTTTTTCGTTTATATATATATAATATATACACCGTGAAATTTTAGTGGTTGTTTTCCCGAAACGAGGTGATTTAGTTTCGATTGTACAATCGATTTATAATTACTATTTTGACTAGAGTCAAAAATCCAATTGTGAAAAACGAAAGTCGAAAATGACCGCAAACCAATAGTAACGCTTCGTTGGTACAAATAGCGTACGATCGTACGATAGTTTAGGTACCAACGAAGCGTTACTATTGGTTTGCGGTCATTTTCGACTTTCGTTTTTCACAATTGGATTTTTGACTCTAGTCAAAATAGTAATTATAAATCGATTGTACAATCAATACTAAATCACGTCGTTTCGGGAAAACAACCACTAAAATTTCACGGTGTATTTCAGTTATCTTGGAAAAAGAAGGACATAAAACATTTATTTGTGACAGCAAAAATTACTAGACTACTTAATTATTACTATTATTATTCACTGTTGGGTCGTATAAAGTTTTGACGCATAATTCATCAATTGTCATAATTTCACGTGACTCTTTTTTCTCGGAAACCATTAATTATTCAGAATGTTAATAAAAATTAACCTAACCTATAGAGTCCTAGAGAATAACCATTTAAAAAATCCTGAATAATTAAAGCCGTACCGAGCTTCTTGCGCTAATCGATTTTAGGTATTCTACGTACTAGTGTATTTGTTTCCCGTCCGATGTCCGAAGGAGAACTAACGCAACTAACTATACGGACAAGGGGGAAGCACGACGGCTCAAGACAGATTGGTCAGACCGCAAATTTAGGTATTTTCATCGTATTACTAAAACAAATACATATTTCAAAAATGTAGCAACACTAGGCCCTAGAAAACATCTTGTTTTATTAACATTCAAGAACCGAACTAAGGATTTAATTTATTTTTTAGAGATGACTTTGGATTTTTTTCTATAGAGCAAACTACAAGTAATCGTGTTTCGAAAAACACTGTTCACTAGAGTGAATCCTCAAATATCTTACACATGAATTTCAGAATTAAAGCTTTGCTAGTAATGATACAGCAAGGAATTAAAAGAATGCGATAAATGCGCCAAAAGCTCGGTGCGGCCTTAATGGTTTTTGAAAAAAAAAAGAGTTACCTATTCGAAATGTTGAATTATGCCATCAGACTGGATTCTTTTTAGATCTACATAACGGACTCTCGGTTGTATCTTGGCTAGCGCACAAGCGGCTAGTCTCTTCTAAGCTATCGTGAACCCTAAACTGCCCTCCGTGATAAGGCAATCTTGGCCCGCACCTCGGATTAACGGCAGACCCTCAGCCCCAAGAATTTCCGCCATTTGTCAGAAAAAGTGTGATGTCACCACTCGAGGATGATCGTGGCGTCATAGCGTCGTTAAGGTTCGGGTGGCGTATATCATTATGGACAGCTTTCGGGAGGACTAATTTTTTTTTTACTAAATCAAAGTCTAAAGTCAACAGCCAACACGCCATTACTTTATAGATAAGTATTTGACGGTGCAGGACACCAGTGTGATTGGCGAAACTTCGGGGAAGCTTTAGGTACCTATGTTCAGCAGTCAACGTCTTTCATATCAAATTTCATCTAAATCAGTCCAACCGTTTTAGCGTAAAAGAGTAATAAACTCATGCACGCTCGCACGCACACAACCACACTCATAAACTCTCATACTTAAAATAATAGTAGGATAAAGACAACAGATATTGAGCTCTTGGTCTTGGTCTACCTTTAGTAAGTGATGATTTTGAAGTACAGTTGGAAAGTTACCTGAAACAAGAAAATAAAATTAAATACTAATTAAAACAATTATAGCAACGTGACAAATGACTAAATATACATACTACAAACTGTACTGTATACTATAAATACCTCTTCACGCTTAAACCGCTGAACCGATTAAGGTGAAATTTGCCAGAGAGATAGTTTGAGTCTTAGGACTTTTTCCGAGGATAGTTATTACCCCGGAAAATTGCATAGTTTCCGCGGGATACCGATAAACATATATTTTTTGTCCTTGTGTATGATAAATTAACACAGGCTTAACAAGCGTTTGTGAAGACGGGTCAATTTAATAAAATTTCCTTTTTTGTTATTGCGGTGTGTTAGGTATGTGTGTTCCGAGTGGGAACTACGGCCCATGCCCTCTCATTCTGAGAGGAGGCCTGTGCCCTGCAGTGGACGTGTATAGGCTGGGACGATGATGATGATTTTGTTACCCATCACAAATGTGCGTGTAAGTATGTGATAAGGAAATTTCCATACAAATAAATCAGGAAATTTTGGAAGGCTGTATTAGTTCCCTGTAAATTTGATGTTATTCGGAAGGCAAAATTAAAAGTACAAAGCATTTGAGAAATCGTCGGTGAAACTGCAATACCACGAGGTAGCTAGCTTTTTCCATAAGGTACAACTTGAAATTAAATAACAGTGAAAATTAGATCTTTTAATTTACTTTGGATATTGCGTGATGGTTAGTACTAAACAGATGCTATTAAATAACAATAATCATATTGTATTATGTTGCGTATAGAGACTAATAGGTAAGTGAGCGCATTCATTGTGTGTTCGTCATGTACGTCGCACGAGGACCTTGGCCCCTAAACTTGCATTACCATACAATGGCGTGGCGTAGGTCGCTGACAGCTTGACATGTAAATGCTACTATTTACTATTATGTCAAGTTTAAGTCAATTTCATTCATCAATTTCATCATCTCTGCCTATTTATGTCTCCCTGTCCTACCTTTACTTGTCAGAATTTCATCTGCCATAACACCATTTGCCATACAATATCGGGTTATTTGTAATTCACTAGCATCCTTGCTTACCTTGTGTAACTTACTCTCTGTGTACCTGTTTTCTGTATCGCTTACTATTCCTGGTGTACAATAAAGAGTCATTGTATTGTATTGTATTGTATTGTATCCTTTTAACCCTAAACTCCTACCACTTAAACAAATGTTTTTTGTTTTACGGCTTTTGTCATAACTTAACATTTTTGGTGTAATAACGTTTTGAAAATTTGAGACTACCTCTGATTTTTACGATACTCTGTGTATTTGTATGGGAACAAAGTGCTTAATTTTAAAAAGTCGTAAAACATAAAACATTTGTTTTAGTGATAGGAATTCAGGGTTAAGAGGATGTCAGTGAATAACAAATAACCCTGTATACATATAGAAGCGTGCATGTTTCAGGATTTTTTTAAATGTTATCTTATATAATACAGTAGGTTAGGTTAGATTTGTTTTATAACAATTCTGAAGAAAATACTGTTTCAGAAATAAATTAAATTATGTCAAACGATAATTATGGTAAACGATACATTATGGCTTGTGAAATTCGGGCAAACGATAGAAAACCGTCACTGCCAGGCACAGACCATTCGGAATAAGAGAACTAAGGCCAGTTCCCAGGCAGGCCCACTGCGGATTGGGAACTTCACACACCATTGAATTGCTTCACAAAGGTGTACTTACCTACTTTGCTCGTGGTACAAATGTAGCTAATTTCACACAAGAATTCCGAAAAACTCAGAGATACAGCTACCGGTGGCGTTCGTGACGTCACAGCATGTATATTTTCTTTGTATTTTTTTAAACGGGGCCCACTGAAAAACAGGTGAGTGGAGGCCCGTGGGTGTGTGTGTGTGTGTGGATGTGTGCAATGTCGAACTATAGCCCAAACCATGTCATACTGAGACGACGCCTATGAAAGCGTTCTAACACATGTAAGTCGAGATGATGAACAGACAGCGTTCTGCTTTAGGCGCAAGCTATAAAGAAGAGTCGTGGGACGGGGGCGCGTCGCATTCGTGGCGTCCCTTGAATCAGTTTTCATACCAAATGTGTAAGCGTCGCGATCACAGACAGAAGAGATGGGGCGGAGACGCGGCCTGCGGACAAACGACGCGGACTGCGCCGCGCCCCCGTCCCACGTCTCTTCTGGGTGACTTGCGCCTTAGAGGACATACGTCGAACAACTAGGCTTCCAAGATTTTTTACTCTTGCCATCTTAAAAGTTAAAAATCATGGCGAAAAGGAACTCATTACATTAAGTTGGTTAATATATTGTTCCGGGATGACGAGGCGTTTTCCCGCTAGATGGCAGTTCCGCGCTACGATCCTTTTTACGGGCTATTTAGGGACGGGATATTAAGGTCATTGTTTAGGCTAAGAGGATTTTTTGGCACTTTAGGCACAGATTAAGTAATAGTGCTAACGTACAGAAGGATCACTCTCGAACAAAAGTCAACTTTAGGTAAAAACTTGCCTACTCTTACTGCTTGCACGCGAAATTGAAACTTATCGTGTGATACGAGCGTTCATATTCCGTTGGGCACCGCTGATCCGAAACCAAGGGCACAGGGTTGCCACTCGCCGATATTTGGTAGGTACCTATATAAATCAAGAAAGATAACAGTGTAAGGAAAGGAAGGTTAGGTTTAGTAAGGAAGTAAGTTATTTATAAGATCGTTTAGAAGTTATTGTTTGTTGCAAAAATCACAGAATAAAGATGCTTAATTACGCGCGACGTGGCTAGCGTGCGAACTGAAGGCCGAGCGACAACCTACTGCCATACGCCTCCCCAATCCTCCCCGGGAGGAGCGCCGGCCAAACATACCTATACTGCGGAGTGAAACCCCCCCGCTTTAGGTGCGTGGGCAATTTAATGGTGTATGCGTGTGTATCAAAATCCTACTAATAAGGTGTTATTATACTCGTAAGTGTATGTAAGTGTGTTTGTTACTCTTTCAAGCTAAAATTAATTAGAAGAAATTTGGTGTACACAATGCTGAATCGTCGGAATAATATAGAGGCTACTGTTTATCCTGATATTTCCAAATGTTTTTTTTTGGGACTGGGCTGGCCATGTTTGCCGCATGCCAGACGAGTTGTGGGCTAGGATAACCACCGAGTGGAAACCCAACAACTCGAAAAGGCGACCTGGCAGACCCAGACGGCGATGGCGGGATGAACTGGACTTCTTCTTGGAGGACTGGCCCTCGTATGCAGCGGACAGAGAGCAGTGGAAATGTTGGGGGGAGGCCTTTGCTCAGCAGTGGGACAGAATAGGCTAATAATAATTAATAATTCTCGCCAGTTCTCGTAAATGGTCGTGCCACGCTCTATTGGGATAGGTCTGTTATCACGGACAGGACTATTATAGCCAATAGGCCTGATATCGTGCTGACAGATCGATCGAAACGCCAGGCAGTGCTCGTCGACATCACCATCCCCCATGACGAGAATCTCGTGAAAGCTGAGAAGGACAAAGCCAGCAAGTACCTTGACCTAGCTCACGAGATAACCGCCATGTGGGATGTTGATTCGACGATCATTGTCCCGATAGTCGTTTCTGCGAACGGGCTGATAGCGAAGAGTCTCGACCAACACCTCAAGAGATTCTCGCTAGATGGCTGGATCAAGGGTCAGATACAGAAGGCGGTACTCCTGGACACTGCGCGGATAGTCAGGAGGTTCCTCTCTCTGTCGCCCTAACCACCGATAGCTTAGGCCCCGCCTCGCTGCCGGTGGCACCCTAGGTTAGGTTTTTATAATGATTTTATGATTTGTATGTATAGTTTTATATTTTACTTTTGTATAATTATTGTAAAAATCTAACCTAAGAAAAAAATATAAATAAAGAGATTAATAATAATAATAAGTAAAACTGACCCGTGATTGACCATCTCAACTAATGAAAAGTGCAGATGAGCCAACCTACCCTACAGCCTATTCACTCTACCCTTGAAGAGCCCTAGTTTATATTTATCTGCATACACAGACGACGAAAGCGAATTCATTCCTTAGCAGTAAAAATTAGGAAATCTGGAAAGATGAAGCGAACCGCTTCGTGCAGGCCAATGGAATACTAACCAGCTAACCACATAAGGATGGAAACGCTTTTGGTAAAACGGAGATGGAGGAATCGACAATGTGTGTGTTTTCGCGTTTGTGTCTTAAATGGATACCACCGTTGCGCCTTGCCACAATGTTGTGCTGAGGAGTGTTTGTATATTTCTCTCTCTCTCTCTCTCTCTCTCTCTCTCTTTTCTTCTTTTTTATGCATTACCTAATCCTAGGAATAAAGTACAGATGGGCTTTATGCAGAGGGCGATGGAGAGGGCTATGCTTGGAATTTCTCTGCGGGATCGCATTAGAAATGATGAGATCCGCGCAAGAACTAAAGTCACGGACATATAGCTCGAAGAATCGCTAGACTTAAGTGGCAGTGGGCAGGGCACATCGCTCGTAGAACTGACGGCCGATGGGGCCGAAAGTTTCTTGAGTGGCGTCCGCGGACCGGAAGACGCAGTGTAGGTAGGCCTCCAACAACATGGAGCGACGACCTGGTGAAGGTGGCGGGAACGCATTGAATGCGGATGGCGTAGGGCCGATCTGTTTGGCGAGCCTAGGGGGCCTATGTTCAGCATTGGATGTCTTTCGGCTGAAATGATGATGATGATGATGAGGTACCTTTATAGAAGCTTGTTATTGAAATCTCTACATCAACGCGAGTATGTTTTGTCACCACCCCAATATTTATGCAGTCCCATCGATCCATGCGCATGAGTCACTATGCAAAGCGGTCACCTGTCACGTGCGGGGTCGGTGACCTTTTGAGGTTAAAGTTAAATTGGTTTAGTTGTGTCGGCTTATCCCACAAGTTTCGTTTTCAGTTCCATAGAAATAAGTCTGTAGCTCAATCTTATAAGTGTATAGATTTTGAGAGATTTATCGTTACAATAACGCGTAACTAGCACTGGTAAATACTGCGTATCTGCACAACACCCATAGGGAAAATCCGCGTAACTGGCATTGGTTAATACCGCTTATCTAACAAATGTAGCCAAATTAAGATTTCCCGCCAACGAACGTAAATCAGGATACTAACTACTACTATGTACTACATACTATGGGTGTTGTGCAGATACGCAGTATTTACCAGTACTAGTTACGCGGTATCGCACTATCCCCGACTGTATGTGATATACGTGTACTATCACATATACACAGTCCTCTTTCCAAATGAGAGGATATTACCCGTAGTTGCCGCACGGGCTCAGTGTAGATTGGGAACTTTACATACACGAGTGTGCAGGTTTCCTCACGACGTTTTCGTTGCCTGTAAACCCGTGACCCGTGGTTGACCTCTATGTCACCTGATAAAAAGTGCAGAGGCCAAAAGTGTATTATCTCAAAATGTAAAATTCGCACATAAATTCCGAAAAAATCAAACTGCGAAGGTTCGAACCCACGACTCTCCGATGGCGTTGTGGCCGAGCGGTTTGACCTATGGCCTCTCAAGCAGAGGATCTCGCTCCTCGGAGGTTTTCGGAATTAATGTGCGAATTTACATTTGAAATTTGCCATGAGCTTTACGGTGAAGGAAAACATCTTGAGGAAACCTTCATACAGCTGCGAAGAAATTCAATGGTGTGTGTGATGTTCCCTATCCGCACTGGGCCCGCGTAGGAACTATATAAATGTTGTGAAAGCGAAAGATGTAGGTAATGTCAGGATCGTAGCAGGTGGAAACAAATGGTTTCTGCCTACCCCTTTACTGGGAAGGAGGCGTGATTATATGTATGTATGTATAGTATAGCTATAGAACATCGTCTCTCTGTCAGAGAATGTTGATCCTACGAACATTAAATCTATGCCGCAAGATTTGCAGTATATGTCGCGGAAGCCATAAATTTTATGTTTCGCGGTGAGCTCGATTACCTCTGGATATATTATAGCTATCTACTTCAGTTAGTTTGAGGAATTATTGTTTTAGTTGCGTTCGGGAAATTAGTTCAAGATATACTTGAGAGCGTAAAGCGTTCGGTTAAATTTTTTTTACATACCGATTTTACATTGATCGAAATTGTTTTGCCTAATATTATTTGGTCGAAAAATTGTTTAGTATAACATTTATGTATGGAACATCCTTTTATGACTATCCCACGAAAATTATGTTATTTTGAGGGATTAAAACTATCCTAGGTCTGGGTCTGAAACTGTCATCATGTCAAATTTCGTTAGAATCGGAAGTGGTAAGACAGGCAAACAAGGATATTGTCGCATTTATAATATTACTATGGATAGCAAATGATAGTATTTTAAACTACGATTTTTAATTTCGTGGAATTCTGACATTTCTTAGTGTTACTAGGCAAAAAATATTTCCCGAAAATTTAAACGAGATGAAACAAAAACTAGGAAATACAGAGCACAAATTCCTTAGTATACACATTAAAATTGGACCTAATGTAATAACTCATTAATTAATACGTAGTTAGAACACTTTTTGATCAAACTGTTCAGACGTAATAAAATATTTAACCCTTTTATGAGTAAAAAATAAATTGTCTCGGGTATCATTGCGATGATTGACATAAGTATATCGCAAACATTCGGACTTAAATTATAATTAATTGTTGTGTATTAAGTTTCAATCGTCGTCTCAAGAGGTTTGTAATTTAAAATTTCATAGACATAAACCATCAAATATCATTCTTCTGTCAAAACAATATTTAAATCATTCGGCTTCTGTCTTGAATGTTCGAATGTGCTCGCTCTCCTGTTTCCGTATTTTTTTTGTCCTTTTCGTTGATTGATATTATTATTTGCTTGAAAAGTTTTTGTTTTTTGCTGTGTTATGTTTTTTAAAGAGGACTAATATCATTATGAACTGTCACACACGTACCATGAATACACGAATCTCTTAAAAACCTATGAAATAATTAAATAAATATAGACTGATAAATTAAAACTGATAACTTTTTATACACGTAGTAAAAACTTTCCTTCACTATATTTATAATTAGTAATGTGCCAATTTTATTATGTTTCTAAAATAATAAATAGATTTAAAATGAAAACAGGTTTGTTGCCTCTGAAACTTCAAAATCTGGCATTTGTCAGAATTCCACGAAATTAGAAATCGTAGTTTAGTATGGATTGGTTAGTTCCAGCTCGTAAGTGTAAGGGAGCGCGCAATATACCCGTCGTATTCTTTTTAGACCGGCGTGCCACGAACTTTCGCACAGGCATTCCGCGAGGCTCAGAATTTACTTACCAATTCTTTCCCTACGAGATTTAACTAGGCAAGTTCGAAACCCGAAACTAAAAGGGTAGTCTTAGAGAAAGGTAGTTTGTTAATGTTCGGGGCGTCTTGCTACTTTAAAACTTTTTAGGTAGTGTCCGACCGAAACACGATTTTTAGCCGAAACCGAAACCGAAACCGAATATTCGGTTTTTTTCTGATTTCGGCCGAAACCGAAACCGAAACCGAAATTTTTGAAGACGTATCATATCAAACAAAATATTCAAAATTACTGTACAGATCGTAAGGAAAAGGTTATTGCAAGGATTTCTTATATGAGAACAGTTACTTTTTTTGTTAAACATAATAAAAAGCGATTATTTTTAATGAAAAATGTCTTGGCATAGGTATTATATTATTCAAAACAAATAACCTATTCTTATCACGTCTAAACTAAATTCATAATCCTTATATCAAACGTATTGTTCATTAATCACAGCATAAAATGCAGTAACAAATAAAATAAATAAATATTAGGGGACAATCTTACACAAATCGACCTAGTCCCAAACTAAGCAAAGCTTGTACTATGGGCACTAGATGACGATAAACATACTTATATAGATAAATAAATACTTAAATACATAGAAAACATCCATAACTCAGGAACAAATGTTCGTGCTCATCACACAAATAAATGCCCTTACCGGGTTTCGAACCCAGGACCTCTTGCTTCGTAGGCAGGGTTACTACCAACTAGGCTAAAGCGGTCGCCAAACAGATTCTAAAAAGTAAATAATAATTTAATAAATAAACAACACTCATACATACTACTGTCGCTGGTCCCAGCTGGGCCGGCTGCCGATGCATTACCTATACCTACCCGGCCGAGTGTGTCCGAATTAAGCCGAGCGCTCCCGATGCGAGAGCCGCGAGAGGCCGCGAAGTAATTTCGGCCCGGCCGAAGGTTTCGGCCGGATTCTGGCCGAAACCGAAACCTCGGCCGAAATCACTTTTTTGGCCGAAATTGGCCGAAACCGAAACCGAAACCGAAACTTCGGTCGGACACTATTTTTAGGGTTCCGTGCAGGTAGAAATGGAGGAACTATATGCAAAACAAATTTGAAATACTCCGCTAGAATATTGTGTAATAAATAACATCGATGCAAACACTGTCGATCTCATTTTTACGCACCATTTACATACAATTGAGTCTTTATCCGAAAAAACAACACGTGTTTGCCTATAGTAATTCACCTCATTCTCAATTCCGTTTCGAGTTCATTGTCATTAATTAACGTAACAAAACATTACGACGATAATAAAAACAAACGAAAATTGCATGGCAACCTAACCTATCACCCTAAATTTGTGAATGGTTAAAAAAATGTTAAGTGCGAGTTGCTCTTTTAGGGGGTTCCTTCAGATTTTTGACAAATGTTTTATGTCAAATCGGCGGTCTTGATAGAACTTTGATAGACTCCACAGAGTTGACAGGGTAGATTTCTCAGTAGATGTCATCTATATTATGTCATTACTTCATTAGTATTAAATGGCATCAGGGTGTTATCTATTGGGCATTTGAATGTCAAATACTAGGGCATTTAGGTACTTTAATATGAAGAAGTCGCGTGGTTATACGAACGTGATACCCTATATTTCAGTCTACTGACCACGGCCTCAGCAATGTGGTCGAAACTTTGAGGCGGTTTCTGCAATATATTATCACGTCGATCGGCAGTAACTTTATGTTTTGTTCATGCTGGGACGCCACAAAATGTCATAAACTGCCTAGATCATCATCATCATCATCCCAGCATATACGTCCCACTGCAGGGCACAGGCCTCCTTTCAGAATGAGAGGGCTTGGGCCGAAGTTCCCACGCGGGCCCAGTGCGGATTGGGAACTTCATACACACCATTGAATTGCCTTTGACATTTGACATTGCCTAGATGCGTAGTGGCAAATAGCAAAGTAAGTCTTGTAATCTATTATGAGTGCGATGTACGTATAGACGCACATAGTAGTAACGGCGACATCTACAGGGGGGCTACTCCGAAATTCGAAGTTCATATCATGCCGTCTCTTTTACTCTTTTATTTCATACCATTAGCGTGAACGGAACAGCCCCAAACAAAGTTTGAAAATCGAATTTAGTAGTTATAAGACCAGGCGTAAAGCACGGTCGCGAAACACGAAGAATTTCGTACAATGACCTGTCACTGTGTCTCTGTCGCTGGCAGTATAAATATTCGCCGTTGTACTCGCACTCTTGAATTTGTGCAAATGCAATGGCAAATATTTAAGCGCGAGTGACAAAGATACAGTACGCTTAGTATAAGTTTTCCTTCACTTCAATACTTCTCGATCGTGTTTACGTAAAAAAATCAATTACTAGGGAAACATGGACAGCGCATCCGCGGCCGCGTGTCCATGTTTCCATAGAATTGAAATTTTTACGTAACCGCGATCGAGAAGTATTTAAAAATAAAATAAATAAAAATAAAAAAATATCACGGGACAATTCACACCAATTGACCTAGTCCCAAAGTAAGCTTAGCAAAGCTTGTGTTATGGGTACTAAGCAACGGATAAACATACTTATATAGATAAATAAATACTTAAATACATAGAAAACATCCATAACTCAGGAACAAATATTCGTGCTCATCACACAAATAAATGCCCTTACCGGGATTTGAACCCAGGACCTCTTGCTTCGTAGGCAGGGTCACTGCCAACTAGGCTAAAGCGGTCGTTCAAGTATTTGGTGAAGTAAAAACTTATACTAAGCATGCTGTACGCTTAGTATAAGTTTTACTTCACCAAAATACTTCTCGATCGCGTTTACGTAAAAAAAACAATTACTAGGGAAACATGGACAGCGACTCCGCGCGCGCGCGTCCATTTTTCCATAGAATTTAAATTTTTACGTAAACGCGATCGAGAAGTATTTTGGTGAGGTAAAAGTTATACCTACTAAGCGTACTCGTCATTGGCGAAACTCTTCGAGCTCCTCGACCATAGGTACTTTAGTTTGTGTGTTGGGATGATCAAAAATATGGCCATGTGTGTGTAAAGAAACTTTTTTGATTGAGATTTTGAACGTTCCGTTGTGATTCATCATCATCGTCATCATTTCAGCCGAAAGACGTCCACTGCTGAACATAGGCCACCCCCAAGGCTCGCCAAACAGATCGGTCCCGTGCCGTCAGCATCCAACGCGTTTCCGCAACCTGAACCAGGTCGTCGCTCCATCTTGTTGGAGGCCTATCTACACTGCGTCTTCCGATCCGTGGATGCCACTCGAGAACCTTTTTGCCCCATTGGCCGTCAATTCTACGAGCGATGTGCCGTGCCCACTGCCATTAAGTCAGGCGATTCTTCGAGCTAACAAAAGGTTTTTCTGCCTACGAAACCCTACAGGGGAATGATCGGGTGTTTCATTCCCCTCGTATCATACACGCTGGTATCAAGTTCCGTCATTTAGAATGCAAATTAGTATGATTACTGTACTATAGTGGTATGTAAATGTTGCTTGCAAATTAGATGGCTTGAAACTTTAGATACGGGCACGAGATGTCTAAGAGTGTGTTTCCTTTTTAGCCCAGATTAGACGTACAAAATCGATCAATCAGGTTCACGTTAGTTTAAACTGTCTCGGAGTAAGGGTTTTTGGACCAAATGCTTCCACATCCATTAGGTACAGTAGAAAATCTAAGAAACAAGTTACAGTGCTGACGTGATAAATATTGAACATCTAGCCTTGCCTGTGTATTACGTTAATCTTACTAATACCTAATATAAATGCAATTCAGATTACATAAAACATGCTTACGCACCATGTACCTACCACTTGCACTACAGACACTCACTCAGATATGTTTTTAAGGAAAATAAGTTCTTAACGCTCACTGGTTACATACTTGACGAGCTATGTCTCTTCGTGAAGCGCAATGAAGTGTATTTCACAAAAATGTCTTCACTTCGTCACAATCTGCGTACCCTACCCAGTACAAATACACCGTGAAATTTTAGTGGTTGTTTTCCCGAAACGAGGTGATTTAGTATCGATTGTACAATCGATTTATAATTACTATTTTGACTAGAGTCAAAAATCCAATTGTGAAAACGAAAGTCGAAAATGACCGCAAACCAATAGTAACGCTTCGTTGGTACCTAACCTATCGTACGATCGTACGCTACTTGTACCAACGAAGCGTTACTATTGGTTTGCGGTCATTTTCGACTTTCGTTTTTCACAATTGGATTTTTGACTCTAGTCAAAATAGTAAGTATAAATCGATTGTACAATCGAAACGAAATCACCTCGTTTCGGGAAAACAACCACTAAAATTTCACGGTGTATAATTACCGTATTCCTAAGGTCCGCAATAAAACGTCGGACGATGTCTAATGTCTTGGCATATCTATTTTACACACTACATCTAATCCAACGTTCAATCAACTTTAGACTATGCCCGTACTAAACAAGTATCATTTTACTTTACAAACCACTGGTAATCGCTGTCGACTATACTTAGCCAAACGGGTGTGCGTGAATTCAACACCTCATTATGTACAGTTGGATGAATATCCTCGGGCTACTAAATGATTACCGGATTTGTAACTAGTATTCCTATGACGTCCAGTTAAACACTAGGTTTAGTGTTGACGAGAAGTTACGTACTATGTAGCTCATTGCTTTTCGCAATGTATGTATGTAAACCCTTTATATATTGTAATAAATAAATGAATGTATTTAAGTATGTTTATTCGTTTTCTAGTACCCATAGTACAAGCTTTGCTTAGTTTGGGACTAGGTCAAATGGTGTCAATAGTCTTATGTTTTTTTTTATGTATGTAGACATCTGAATCTCGCGAATAACACATAGGCATTAAATCTCGAAATCTCATTCACTAAGCCCACAGATATTACATTTTTGTGTTTTATGCAACGTAAATGTAGGTATGTACAATGGTGTAGGTACACCACGATGACTTTGGGAATTCCTGTGGCAAATCACTAAAATTCCGTAATTTCAATTCAATTGTTTAAAAATGTACCTCTAAGCGTGTGCTGACCAATGTTTGCTTGTCTTTTAAATGTCGACTGTCAACTACTAAAAGACAGCAAAGGTTTATGGCCATCTATTTATATAATAAAATTAATAAAATCATAAATATGTATTCTCTATCTACCTACGAATGTAAAACCAAACTAAAAACTTGGTTACTAACACTGAATTATGAAGAATCTGAGGCGCTGTTACCGTAGACTCGTTGTTGTAACATATACACACGCACATCACACACACACCACAAACACATATACACACACACACACATACGCGTACGCACGCATCTTTTATTTTTATTTTTTTTTAATTTTTTATTTAAGGCTAAATGTATCGCATGAATGGGAGAGGACACTGACTTCTGTAACACAGGTTTCAACCTAGCTCGGAGGTCAGGGTACTTCTATTGTATTTGTACTTAATTGTCAATAAAACATTATTATTATTATTATTATTATTAATTGTGAGACCTAAGGGTTCACGGAACGAAGTAATGGGCAAAGGCTATATAGTCATCATCATCATTTTCAGCCGTAGGACGTCCACTGCTGGACACAGGCCTCCCTCATTGATACTCAAACATTAAAGAAAGAAAGAAAGAAAGAAAGAAAAACATTTATTTTATAACAACAATAACACATACACAGGCAAAAATAAGAGTACAAACATACGTATAGACATAGACATAGAAATGTACATATTAGTGCTGCTACAAAAAGGGACCCGGCTCAGCATGTTGCTAGTTAAAAACCAGCACTGGTCTTCCGCCGGGCCACAGTACCTACAGCAACATCACGGAAGGCCACACAAAACAGACACAAATTATATAATTATTATAAAAAAAGAAAAACATATCATTCTAACATAAAACTATCTGACTACGGAACCCTAAAAACTAAACATTCAAGCATTACGGTTGGAAGCGGCTTGCATCCACCGTGAACCTGCGGCCTTCATCAAATCGTCCGTCCATCTCGTTGGTGGACGTCCCACGCTGCGCTTGCCAGTCCGTGGTCTCCATTCTAGAACTTGTCGGCCCCAACGGCCATGTGTTCTGCGTGCTATATGGCCTGCCCATTGCCATTTCAACGAGCTAATCCATTTGGGCAGGTCGGTTTGGTTGTATCACAATAAAATAAAAATAAAACTATAAAGATAATAACTGACCTGCTAATACAGAGGTCGCCAAATTTCATTTCTCGTAGACCCCTGCTTACTTAATATTGAATTTTCAAAACAATAGACTTCAAATGTGGTTTCTTTTTCGGTGAACCCCCTCGCAGGAGTTCATTGACCCCTGGGGTTCGATATAGCCCACTTTGGGTATCACTGTGCTAGTACAAACAAACGTCCGAAAAACACAAACATCGACTTTAAAATGAATCGTTTTCCATTAAATTATTGATAATTAATTATTCGTAGACCGGAGATGACTAATTAGTCACTGTTGAATGATAACACCGGATTCAGACCTATATGCGTACCTATATTGAACAATTTATTAGCATGCCCTCATTGTACTATACCTAATAACTTCAATTATTAATAATATAGGTACAACAAGTTTTTATACGAACTATCTTTTTTTTTCGTATTTTTTATTTTTTCAACTTCAGTTTTTATTACTTTTACAGTCATCCCGTGAAATCCATGTATTTCATACTAAATACAAACTGAAACATGGATGCTGAAACTGAAAACTGAAATTTTTTAGTCAATCCACTTGCAATACAGAATGTTACAAAATTACCCGTTATAAGGGTATGGAAGTACTCCAGTAAAGAATTAAATTAGTATATATTTTTTTTTAGAAAAAAAAGAACAGCGCGCAAAATTACAGTTTTATTTACTGTTCATGTGGTTTCAGGCTTTAGGGGTTATTTTTATTTCGTAACACCCTGTATTTATCAACATATTTAATTTCATATAAAATATTTTTCATCCATTAACCAGCTCGGTGAAGCTCGTTGTATACGCGGATCCTAGGCTACTATGCATCTCCATAATTCGCGTAGGTATTAAGTATTTTATTATGATCACATCGGGCGGCGTCAACGACCGCTCTCTTTGTAATCTGGGGCTTGTAAAAAACCTGTAATGACGCGGTGAAATATCTAGAGGTTTTTGTTGAGGCTGTCGTTACACGAGGGACTGAACTAAGGAATCATTTGAACAACAGCTTGTATTTGAAAAGCTTTTTTATTAACTTGCAATGTATGTATAAGTCACTCAGAGGGCGATGGAGAGGGCTATGCTTGGAGTTTATTTGCGGGGTCGCATTAGAAATGATGAAATAAATAAATAAATAAAATAAATATCACGGGACAATTCACACCAATTGACTTAGTCCCAAACTAAGCATAGCTTGTACTATGGGTACTAGACAACGGATAAACATACAAATAAAATCAGCGCAAGAATTAAAGTCACGGACATAGCTCGAAGAATCGCTAGACTTAAGTGGCAGTGGGCAGGGCACATCGCCCGTAGAACTGACGGCCGATGGGGCAGAAGGGTTCTTTAGTGGCGTCCGAGGGCCGGAAGACGCAGTGTAGGTAGGCCTCCAACAAGATGGAGCGACGACCTGGTGAAGGTAGCGGGAACGCATTGGATGCGGATGGCGCAGGGCCGATCTGTTTGGCGAGCCTTGGGGGAGGCCTATGTTCAGCAGTGGACGTCTTTCGGCTTAAATGATGTTACTTAAATAGACATTAAACATCCAAGAATCGAGTACAAACATTCGTATTTTTCACACAAATGTCTGTATGACCGGGAATCGAACCCGGCACCTAAAGCTTAAATCACTAGTCCGCTATTCTGTCGTCTTAATTAACTGGTGATAATAAAATATTACATTCAAATAGACAAAGACTGAACCTTGCGATTTGCTAGCGTGACTGGACTTTTTTAGACAATTTACGGCGTCTCATAAAAACTTCAAGTTTTTATCGTTTCGTATAAATAAAGGCGAAATTAAGTCATTTGGAAGTTCGCAGCCACTTTTGTTCGAGCAAAGAATGTAATGGACGTAGAAAATAAAAGATAATAGAGAGGGCAGCACTGGCTCTATTAGAATAGCGGGGTTTTGTTATAGCCTAGGATCCGAGTATACAACGACCCTCACCGATCTGGTTAATGGATGAAAAGAATTTTATATTAAATTAAATATGTTAATAAATATATTTATTGCAAGTGGGTTGACTAAAAAATTTCAGTCCAGAATATATACAGGGTAACTTTTTAATCAGTGCACAAATTTTGATATATGATTCAGTATCGTTGATAGAACACGATTATCTGTTCGAATTTTTTTTTTTACATTTTCAAATTTGGGATGTTCATAGTATTAATTCATCCAATAATTGGTAGAGTTACTAAGAAAAACAAAAAAAATAAGTGATAAATATTATAACGAAAAATACTGAAATTTGTTATTTTAACGACACTCTATCACATATTAAAATTTGTACACTTATTAAAAAATTACCCTGTATATATTTTTTTAATTTTACGGTTTCGGTTAGTAGACATAGACATAGACATAACTTTATTCGACATCAAAAAAGAAAATACACTGACTAATACACTGAGAAAAATAAAAAGAACAATAATAACAATAAAAACAAAAAACATAATTGTAGATGTCGAAAAGGAATTTGACTCAGCATAAGCTGTAGTAGATGCCTGCTACAGCGCTGATTTTCAGTCAAACCCTTCATATCCGTGCATCAAACTTGTTGGACCGGAATCAGCACAAACAAAATTCTGTATAAAAATTGTAGTAGCAAATGACATACCAATTAAAAGTATAAAGCCTATAGAATATGCAAACGTTAGGTTGACTAACCAGACCAGTGCAAATATCGATTTATAAAGAAAAGAAAGAAAGAAAATCACCGAAATGCCGCTTTTAAGGGTAGTTTTAAATACACTGCCACAAAATGATGGAATAATTTGCACGTGAAGTATTTATGAAGTATCTTTTTCTATTTTTTTTTTCAACTTCATTTTTTATTACTTTTACGGTCATCCCGTGAAACCATATATTTCAAACTAAATACAAACTGAAATATAGATGCACAGAAAAAACCCCCAGAAAAAAGACCAGTGGTGGTGTAGGGGTAAGCACGCAGCACGGAACGCTGAGGACCTGGGTTCGATTCCCAGCATTGGTCTTTTTTCTGGGGGTTTTTCTGTGCATCTATATTTCAGTTTGTATTTAGTTTGGAATAATTTGCCTCCACCATTCAAAAAATTAATCACTATTAGCAATTTTAAGATTAAATTACAAAAATATTTAATTAATTTGCAACAAACACTGCCCGTAGGTGGAAAGGCCAAGTCCTCTTACCTCTGATGCGACTACCTTAAATGTATAAATACCTATGAGTATAATATAATGTATAACTAAGTATGTATAATTGAAATAAATAATAATAAAAAAGAACTAACTCCCACTATAATATATGTATCTATTTATTTGTTGCACACTTTTTATACAGAATTTGTTTGTGCTGATTCCGGTCCAACAAGTTTGATGCACGGATATGAAGGGTTTGACTGAAAATCAGCGCTGTAGCAGGCGTCTACTACAGCTTATGCTGAGTCAAATTCCTTTTCGACATCTACAATTATGTTTTTTGTTTTTATTGTTATTATTGTTCTTTTTATTTTTCTCAGTGTATTAGTCAGTGTATTTTCTTTTTTGATGTCGAATAAAGTTATGTCTATGTCTATGTCTAAAACATTTATTCGTGTTTATCAAACTTCAAAAATAAGAAAAGAATAAAAAAAAATGCGCATTATCACGAAATACTTTTCATCCATTAACCAGATCGGTGAAGGTCGTTGTATACTCGGATCCTAGGCTATAAAAGCTACTTGTAATTACAGTTAGTATTACTCGTACTCGAGTAGATCAACTAACTTTAACGGTATGAAACTTAAATAATATTACTTAAAGCAAGACCTTAGCTGTTAATAGATAAATTTATGTATTGTATTTAGTAAAAATTGTATTGTAGCGTTTGCTTTGTCTGTTTTACATTTTTTTACTAAATCTTTGTCGGTCCCTTACTAAATGCTCCTTTCATCTACTCAAAGGTTGACTGGTAGAGATCCCTTAAAGGGGTAAGGTCGCCTTTGTACATGCATTTCAACGGTTGTCAATAATGTTTTTTTTCCTTATTTTTGTACAATAAAGAGTTTACATACATACCTCTACATACATACATTATTTTTATGTACGAATGAATTAATGATCATTGATCATTATTAGCATCTGTTTATCTATTACGATTCTCGAGTATGTGATCCGTTCCGTTTGTTACCCTTCGGATGCGGGACTTCAAAATATCCTAAAATAGTGAGCCACCGCAATTTTCACAAACTCTAATTTACCCACACCGTTTACTAGACTTAAAACTCGGGCCAAACTATATGGGAGCGAGATAGGCCATAAAACTGCGGGTCTGCGTCCCGAGCCTTTGTGTAACAACATACTGTATATTCCAACATGTATATCTGTGGTTAAATCTAACCGCAACGGGCGGAAAACTGCGAGGTTTTGCGGCAGGTTTTTTTTGCAAAAAATATACGCGGTTTTTATAGAATTCTCGATTTATCGAATTAGATATTTTAGATACACTAGCTTTTATATCAGGCTCCGCTCGCGTGAACCATTAGATATGTTGTTGTAGCGAAAATGATGGTAAACTTCATCTGTTTGTCTATTACGGTTTTTAACATAAAGGTCTGTGATGGACCGACGGATGGATGGACCTACGTGTACGGAGCCCTACAAACATAGATAAATTATACAAATCTTGTCATCTTATTATTATTGTTAGCAAGATTTTGCTCCAATTTCGAATTTTAAATAAGTAAACATGATAAACAAATCTCATTCCAAATTAAAAATGCCACAGACGTGGTAATACACCGTTTGGACTTTTTCTGCCGCACTGGCCAGCAACATTTCGTTTCACAGTTTTATGGCCACCAATGAAAATAGTTTTCCTGTCAATTGGCCGGTTTTCGGTGCTCGCAAAGTCTGCAGCAGCCTGAGTTTTCAACCGATTTTAAAGAAAAAGGAAGAAAAATCAATGTGTTTTTCATGCAACATAACTTGTGGTCAAAAAGCAAAGCGATTTTATTTTTATTTTGGAACATTAATTTATTGATTAATGTATAAAAACGTGATTACTTGAATAAAGAAAGTGAATAATGAGATTGCAAGCTTTGACGTGCGTCCATTGTATCTACATTACAAATTCTACTTGTCGACACAAATCAAAACAAACTAAAGTAATTAATTGCTTTAGAATCTCCCACAGGATAGCTTTGAAGTCAGGACGACTTTATCCAACACATAGCCAAAATAAAAAGTTTAATTAATTTTCCTATCTCTCATTGTCTCATCTTATTGTATACATGTTTATGACACTGTGATGACATAGACATAATTTACAAATTGTCACGTTTCTTATAAACTAGCTGGTGGCCGCGTATTCAGTATTCAGTATTCAGTATTTTTTTTTATTATGAGAGGGAGGGAAACGAGCAAGTGGGTCATCTGATGGAAAATGATCACCACCGCCCATCAATATCAACAAATCAAAGAGAGTCACTGGTTTATCGCCAGAAGTAGGCGGGGTCTCGCTTGTTCCCTTAGACATCGTCCTAAGAGAACGCGAAAGCGCGATCATCGCCCGAGTAAGCGATGCCACCAAACGAAAGTAGCTCTTCTTACTAAATGGTCGCATCGCTTACTCGCGCCGATGATCGCGCAATCGCGTTCTCTTAGGACGATGCCTTACGTTTTCAGTATTCCTTAAATCCGCACAAAGCGTTTTCGCTCTTCCTTCGTCAAGCGCACAGCTAAGGAGTAGAATTCCCTGCCTGTCTCTGTGTTCCCTGAACACTACAATTTGGCCGCTTTCAAGTCTCGGGTGAATGAGCATTTACTAGGCAAGCGAGCTCCATCGTAGGCTCATCTTCGCGTTCCATCAGGCGTGATTGTGGTCAAACGCAAGCCTATATTGGATAAAAAAAAATCCGCGGGAACTATACAATTTTCAGAGATAAAAACTATTATATGTCCTTTCCCGGGTCTCAAATTATATCTATACATTCTTGAATGGTGTCCACGGACCAGAAGTGATTGAGTTTGCTGGAATGCGTTGGATGGCTCAGGACCGGTTTGTTTGGCGAACCTCGGTGGAGGCCTATGTTCAGCAGTTTACGTCTTTCGGCTGATGATGATTATCGCTTTATTTCCTTGACTATTTTTGGGTAAATCAACTTTTCCGTGTTGTTTACTCTGTCCCCGGTTGTCCAAGTGACATTTCATACTGTTTCATAGAAAAATGCTTAGGTTGTCCAAGGGACAAAATTTGTGTAACCATAGCAACGGGTGGCATTAAAAAGTTGATTCACCCTTTTAATAGTTGGATGACGCACACACCAAACAGAACGAACGGTTTTAATTCTATTTGTGTAGTGAAAGAGGCAGTGTATTTAAAATAGACAAACACAAACGCATCGTTTAGCAGTGTAAGTAGAGCGAGAAATACTAGTGGACCGTAAGAACTTCTCAAATTTTGAAACACAAGGAAAGAATCGTTCGTTTTGTTCAAAACACTTGTCAAAGTGACAGCTGAATAAATCACATCTTTCTCCAGTTTTGTTGAATATGTATAATGATCATTCTCTTAATTTGTTTTCTCCCTATAATTAACACGTCAGTTTTTTTGAAACTAGTCCCAGTACTTGGCAGTGTGAAAAAAGGGTGCGGATAACTGAGAATATATATTTTTTCAACAAAGTTAGTGGTAATAACAACTCAGAAGTGTGTGTCGATATTATTAATTCGGTACGAATTTTGTAGAACAGCAGATGGAAAAAAGCTACGCGTTAATTACGTTTTTTTTATTTTTTTTTGTTATGTGCGTACATTCGTAACTTACGAAGCTTTACGGTGAAGGAAAACATCGCGAGGAAACCAGCATACACTTGCGATGAAATTCACCGCACTGGGTCCGCGTGGGAACTACGGCCCAAGCCCTCTCATTCTGAGAGGAGGCCTGTGCTTTGCAGTGGGAGTGGGACCCATATAGGCTGAGAGGATGATGCGATAGGAAACGCCCGGTACCAAGTTATCGTTGAGTTTGGGACTCCCTTTGTAGCTAAGCTGGTAATTGATTCCCATCTACCATTTTAACCGACCTTTCAAAAACTCATTAGTAACGGCTCATTGACCGTGAAGCTACTGAATGTTTTGATTGATGCATTACATTTATACTTAGTATCTAACGCAAGTTTCGACGATATAAAAGTTACGAAAATCTAGGTGATTCGTCGAAAAAATAGAGGCACGCTTTATCATGGGGGATAGCGCAAATCAGCTTATCTACCGCACGTTAATACCGCGTATCTGCACTACATGTCGTTTTACAAGGGATCATTTTAACTTCATTAAGTACTTGTTTTATTTGAACAAAAGGCATTACTTGGTCGTCTACACCAAGACAAACTTATCTTAAGGATCTGTACCAGTTAACCTTTGTGTGACGAGTGAAGGAGTACTTAGTTAGGACTAGTGATCGGCGACCGGTAGCAATTTTTAGACGTAAGTATTACATGGATCATCATCATCATCAGTTCAGCCGAAAGACATACACCGCAGAACAGAATCTTCCCCAAGGCTCGCCAAACAGATCGGTCCTGAGTCCTGTGCCATTATTATTTAAAGTTCAGGCACAATTTAATAAACCTAAGTATTAAAAATGTGTGTGTTTTTATCGAGTTTTGTTTTTTATGCACCTCTTACATCTGTTGATGTAGAAAGGTCTCTTTATATCCTCAGTGTTAAAAGGAATCGATTGACAATAGCAAACATACAAAAAAGATGATAATTAACTTTCACAAATTAAATTTTGTAAGTTTTTGAAAATATACTAGTGTTATTATTTTTATCAACACAGACGTATCCAGATAAATAAGTCATTGCGTTGGACGTCAAAGTGACATAAAATCACTATTTAGGACCGTCGGAGTAAAAATCGCAAGTTTTCGTTATAATACTTATAGACTTGTAATAAGTTTGGTTACTTACTGCGTATTGCGGTCCAATGGAGTCTGTATCAAACCAATTGAATTTAATAGTGCGAGCAGATACAAGTGTATATCGGTAGTGAGTAGACAGTTGTATCCATGCATGTCTGATAGGTTCTAAGGGCTGCGACATACTGTGTAAAGTTGGCTTCAAAAATATATTTTTCGTGCTGTGAGAAATGAACCGAAAGACTTCTATCTGATTTAATGAAGACGGATTTATAATCTAATCTAATCATCTAATATATAAAAATCTCGTGTCGTGGTGTTTGTTATCGAACTCCTCCGAAGCGGCTTGACCGATTCTTATCAAATTTTTCGTCTATAATCATTTATTTATTTATTTATTTGGAGAACAAACAGAAATAAGTGTACAGAAGATAATACAGATAAATAACTACTAATTAACATGCACTTACTCCCTTAGCAGGTCTCACTAAGACACATGTATGATAATTTTAACCAAATCCAATTTAATTTTAATCATAACCATAATCATAATCATAAATCATTTATTTGCAAGAATGTAGTAATACAAAGTCAGGTGGTAAAATCAATTTAAAAATCCAATACATTCTACTTAATTAACTAAGCATGCAAACATTACATAATCTGATAATTAATATATTTATAATCAAGAAATAATACTAATAACTACATGTCAAATCAATAATAATAAATTCAGTCTAATTGCAATATTCTAATGTCAAATTATAAATTAAATTAACTAAGCAAAAAAAAAGCATTCATTACAATGAAACCAAATTACTAATTACTATTAAAATATTCGGCAAGATTGTAGAAGCAATTTTGATGCAACCAGTTTGTGACTCTTTTCTTAAAATGAGATGTTTGCATTTCTTTGAATTCTGAGGGCAGTTTGTTATATGTATACACATGGAGTACACATTTCTTCTACTGTAAGCAAGGCGGCACAATGGCGTGACCAGTTTGTGCTTATTAGTGGTATATTTGGTAGGTCTGAGAATAGGTCGTAGGCTATATTTATATCCCTATTCTTCGCAGAAGGAGTCGCGGGCAACAATTAGATATCCAAATCCGAGAAGATATGTTTCCCATAACATCCAAATTCTAGTAGACACGTTGCCAGTAATAACAAAATCCTATAGATGAACCGTTTCCTAATATGATTATTAGTTAGGTACCTATTGTTATTGGTTTAAATGAACTCACGTTCGGGCGTTTTGGGAAATTGAACTAACAGGGAAATGGATGTTTTATTTTGTTTTTCATATATGCCTAATAAATAATTATAATACTTTGATCAAGATTAGACAATATTACAGTGCAAAAGGTCCCTTAGAGTTACAAAAAAGTTAGTGTCAATTATTTGTTGAGGTTTGACGACCAGATGGCCTAGTGGTTAGAGAACCTGACTACGAAGCTTGAGGTCCCGGGTTCGATTCCCGTGTCGGGGCAGATATTTGTACGAAAAATACGAATGTTTGTTCTCGGGTCTTGGGTGTTTAATATGTATTTAAGTATGTATCTATCTATATAAGTATGTTTATCCGTTGCCTAGTACCCATAACACAAGCTTTACTTAGCTTACTTTGGGACTAGGTCAATTGGTGTGAATTGTCCCGTGTTATTTATTTATTTATTATGACACTGATGTGACACAATAAAAAGGTATGTAATGTCGAACGAACTCGCCTCAATAATCTTCTTGTAGCGAATAGCTATGAATGGAAAACTCTTTACTGACGAAATTTTAAATATAATAATAATAGGACGTAATGAAGGACCTTTTATACTAGTTCAGCCATTAAATTTAATCATTGAATATCTCAAAAATAGTAAGAGTTAAGACACTAGTTTCTTCGAGAAATTTACTCTATTTGATCAGAATAATCTTCCCTTAAAGTTATCGTAAATAAAAATAAAACGGTGTATAAGTACCCTAACCTTACGGTAACAATAAACACAGCAACTTAATAATACTCAAGGAGTGGCTATAAAAATACAAATATAACTAATACCATACTAAATCCAAATACTAAACACATTTAATTTGTATGACACCAAACAAGCCGAGAAACATTTGTCAAACACATAAATTCGAACAAGGAAATAACAGCCTTACCACAAAAGCAGTAAAGAACAAATTATCTCTGTAAGTTTTCCCCTAACAATAAATATTACGCCGAAGCTACAATTATCTTCTAATATAAAGCTATATTTTTAACCCGTGCCCAGACCCTAATATTTCTATCCTTTGCTATTATATTATATTTTTATAACGACATATTTTTATTAGACCATCGCTCATCCCAATGTACACTTGGGGACGAGATAAGGGCTACACTTGAGTTTATGAGTAGTAAATCTTAGAGTGTAAATAAATAAATTAGAGTTTAAATGTAATTAAGGTAGTTAGAAATATTTAAATAAAAAATAAATATCACGGGATAATTGATACCAATTAGGCTAGTTACAAAGTAAGCAAAATGCTTTTAGAATTTACCATGAGCTTTACTAATGAAGGAAAACATAGTGATGTGATGAGACCTGCACACATCTGCGAAAAAATTCAATACGTATTAGATCTGCGTGAGAACTACGGTCCAAGATTGCTCATTCTGAGAGGAGGCCTATGCTTTGCAGTGGGACGTACAGGCTGGGCTGATAATGTTGATGACGTACTTAAATATAATATTAAGAAACAAAAACGGAATGTGCAAATCCAATTTTGTTTGTGTGTTATAAATCAAGTTGCTAAGACGTGATAGTAAATTGAAACTCTCTCCATTTCATTCCACCAACTGTTATAAGCGATTCCTTACTTCTTTCTGTTATAAAAGGTTGACTGGAAGAGACCGCTCTGAAACAAAAAGGCGCCAGATTTCTTTGACAATTTTCTCCACGTACCTACATTCATCAGTCGTTTTTTATAGCGTGCGTCACCTCGTTTAGGTTTAAGCTTAAACATATAATCAGTCACTATCTGTGAGATCCTGTAATTGGCTCTGTGTTACTATTGATAATACCTATATTATGTTATAAGCTGTTGGTTCTCCTTGAATAAATAAATAAATAAATAAATAAATAAATAATTGCTTTCTAAGTAGTGTTAAAAATAAGTCGTCGTATTGTATTGTATTTTATAATTTCGTTTGAAATTGTATAAGCGGATTCAGGGATTGTTTGCCGTTGTAATATCTAAAAAGGAATCATTTATGTGTTTGAAACAGAGCTTAAATGATAACAATAGTACATTACTGCAGCGGCCGCGAAATAGGGGATTGCCGGCCGAGTAGTTATAGATGGCCGAGTGTTAACGAGGCCATCTAGAGATACGAGGCCGGCAATCCCTGTTCGTGGCCAAGGCTTGTATAGAGTTTTTCTCAAACATGCATTATCATCATCACCACCATCATCACCGCCATCATCATCACCATCACCATCACCATCACCATCACCATCACTATCACCATCACCATCACCAACAACATCATCAACATCCATCAACATCCATCAACATCCGTCAACATCCATGAACAAGAACATCCATCAACATCCATCAACATCCATCAACATATATCAACATCCATCAATCAACATCCATCAACATCCATCAACATCCATCAACATATATCAACATCCATCAATCAACATCCATCAACATCCATCAACATCCATCAACAACCACCATCAACCAACATCCATCAACATCCATCAACATCCATCAACATCCATCAACATCCATCAACATACATCAACATCCATCAACCAACATCCATCAACATCCTTCAACATCCATCAACAACCATCAACCAACATCCATCAACATCCATCAACATCCATCAACATCCATTAACCAACATCCATCAACCAACATCCATCAACATCCATCCATCCCTCCGTCCGTCCGTCCGTCCGTCCGTCCGTCCGTCCGTCCGTCCGTCCATCCGTCCGTCCATCCATCCATCCACGTCGACCACGTCGACCTATTAAACGTCATGGTGCTGTGTCACATAAAACAATAGACGATCACTTTGCTGGCCTTGGCCAGCAATGTTGTATGAAATTCCATTATTGACCTCTCGTCTAGCCGCACCTGCAACGTGACAGTTCGTGGCGTATTTTAAGGAACATAACGTCAATATTTCATAGCATGTTTGAGAAAAGTCAATTTCTGTGTTTGATATTTGATATAATTTGGTAGGGTACTAAACAAGGTAGCCTAAAGAAGTGTTTAAACAAAAATTTTTACACAAATTGTTGGCACCAAGGTGAATATTATACCAAGATTTGTATAGTATGTGTGTTAGTATTATTTATTAAACAAGTAACATAATTGCTTAAGATACGTAATAAAATAAAACGCATTTGGAATTCTAAAAGTAATAAAACATAAATCTTTTTAATTTAGCAATTCCACCGGTGATCACTTCCTACAGTTCTTTAAGTAATTATTTTTAATCTCCTTCGCCTCGGCCCGGTTCAAGTTAACTGAAGTTTGTTAAAATTTAATGTGTTGAAATTAACAAAGAACTTTGTGGGCAGGAAGTTGGGATTGAATAACGGCGAGATGCGAATCGTTCCAAACCTAAACCTCCAAGCATATCTCGAATTCCTAACTAAACGAATGAATAAATAAAATAATGAATGGATAAATGAATGAATGGGTGAATGGGAATAGAAATTAGATGGTGGCGCCGCTATCAAGTGCTTTCCATGTTCAACTGAGAATCTAATCTTATTATTTAGATGTTTCGGCAATCCAGTACAATTATGCAGTTAGGTAAAGAAGAATTTTGTAAATAATACAGTGACAGCATTTTTAATGGAGACATCGTATCAGCACGACTTCAGCAGCAAAAGTACGTGGGTTCGCTCCAGGTCAGACACAATTGTTTTGCGTGATGCACGGTGGAAGAGATTACAAAATGGAACTAATCATCAATAATATGGGCTAGATCTGATATGGTCGTTCGGAGTTCAAATACGATTTTGTGTCCAAAATTCTTCGATTCGGTGCTCTGAGTTGATTTAAAGATTCAATACGAAAACCGAGAACAATTGATTTATTTATTGTATCAGGCGTGTCTTTGCGGAGGTCCATATTCATAAATAAATAAATAATAAAATAAATATCACGGGACAATTCACACCAATTGACCTAGTCCCAAAGTAAGCTAAGCAAAGCTTGTATTATGGGTACTTAGCAACGGATAAACATACTTATAAAGATAGATACATACTTAAATACATATTAAACACCCAAGACCCGAGAACAAACATTCGTATTTTTCATACAAATATCTGCCCCGACACGGGAATCGAACCCGGGACCTCAAGCTTCGTAGTCAGGTTCTCTAACCACTAGGCCATCTGGTCGTAATGTACTGAAACAATCGTGGGTGAGCAAAGTAATTGTTTCAGTTCATTAATTGATTTATTGTTCACAATAGCAATGATCTTTATCTATCTATACATATAATAAATCTGTAACAAGTCGGTGTCTGTACATTGAAGATATTTGAGAAAAACTGTCACTAGGGCTATTTATTAGCGCAATAGAACCCAAAACAATGATTTTTAGAATTATTGTCTATTTGTCTGTTTGTCTGTTTGTCTGTGCGTTTGTGCGCGCTAATCTCAGAAACGGCTTAACCTAGAAGGATGCAGTTTTCACTGATATGTTGGTATTTTCTTGGATTAACATTTAGTGGTTGTTTCATTTGAATCGGTTCACAAATAAGAATGATAAGTCTATTTTAAGAATTTATCGAACAGGTTTTTTTGTTTGAACACGCTAATCTCAGGAACTACTGCTCCGATCTGAAAAATTCTTTCAGTGTTAGATAGCACATTTATCGAGGAAGGCTATAGGCTATATAATCATCACGCTAACACCAATAGCAACGGAGCGGAGCGGAAGAATGTTTCAAAATCGGGGGTTTTTGAAGTAAAACTTCTATAGGCACGCTTGACTTGGGAGTACGGTGGCGAATTTGAACGCGGGTGTGCAGGGGGTTCGGTGGGGGGAAGGGGTTGGGAGGGGGTACGGAGGGGGGGGGGTTCGGGGGTGCGGGGGCGGGTAATTTTTTTTATATCGAGGTACTAAGGAGAGCCGTAATTGATGAAAAAGCAAATTGGATAAAAAAATAAGCTGCCCAAATTACTAATTCTACGCGGACGGAGTCGCGGGCAAAAGCTATGGTAAATATAAATATTTAGGTCATTTCAACCGAAAGACGTCCACTGCTGAATATAGTCCTCCTCGAGGCTCGCCAAACAGGTCGGTCCTGTGCCATCCGCATCCAACGCATTGCCGCAACCTTAACCAGACCGTCGCTCAATGTTGCTGGAGGCCTACCTACAGTGCGTCTTCCGGTCCATGGACGCCACTCGAGAACCTTTCGGCCCCATCGGCCGTCAATAGGGATGTTGACACCACCAATCAACTGACGTTCTTTTTATGAGCTGTCAAAACACAATCTCCCATAGAATTTGAATGACAATAGCGACATATGACGTCATTGTTCGCATACTCAATCAACTAACTATTTATTTGTTTTAAAGCAACAAAAAATCTAATTTGCATTTAATCGAAAATAAATCTGGCTTTCAGGGCTGAAATAAAGCGTTTTTTTACTGGAGTCGTGTCTTCAAATTCTTTTTTAATGGTGTCAACATCCCTATGCTACTAGCGATGTGCCCTGCTTACTGCCACATGAGTCTGGCGATTCTTCGAGCTATGTCCGTAATATATAGGTATTATAAGGACTTAGGTAGACTTTTATAATAAAAACTGTGGTAGCCTAGTGGTTTTATCTCGAGCCAAAGAGCTTTTCGGTGAAGGAAAATATTGTGAGATATTGTGATATTTCCAAAAATATGGAAAAAAGTGTCAAAATATCAAGTACTCACTAAAGACAGTTACGGTCTACATCCCATAGCGAAATTTATTATTTATTTTGCACGCCACTGCTCAACACTTCGAATGCAGAGGGCCAATTAGTAAAAAAACTCTTTCATTAACGACGCGTGTGAGCGGAATCGTTCACAGCGCAGGGTTATTCTGTGAGCGTTCCGAACGTCGTTTTTATAGCATTACTAGCTTTAACCTATGTCTTCGCCCGCGTTAGAAATACATTCTCAAGATACATTTACAATCATAGAATGTGTCTTGAAAAAAAAACGGTAACGGTAACATTTTCAGCGCACAACGTTGGCTCGAACAACGCCATCTATTGATTGCAGAAGAAGATAACGCGTCACAATGAAAGCTGTGGTACTATCGAGGGCATAAATATCTATAACAGCTATCGCATCAAATATATGCAAAAAAAACCTTAAGATTAGTGACATAGAGGCATAGAGATATTTTTGACGTCTTGGTAACGTATATATCGCTCATGTAGAAGAACACTTACACAATTACAAATTATTGTCATTCCAAAACTAACTTATTTTTTTTTTCTTTTCTTCAACATACTTGAACAGTCGAGTTCTCCAATGTCTGTTGTCACAATGCAATTGGGACAATATCAATTTTTGGTGTTTTTTGGACGTAATTACCGATATCCTTAGCGAAGTTAGTTCGATTCAATGCAACGAGCCTCACCCCGCGAGCACTAGATGGCGCTATTATCAAACTTACCGCTGCTATGATTTTTGGGCGTATCTATTTAATATAATTAAGTAAATACGGACAAAATCTGAGCTCTTGTCTTTCCTTAATATTTAATTAATTAAATAATGAGGAAAGCTAAATAAATGAAGTACATCGTTTTGTTGCGCAGTGTCTTCTCTGTGGCACGAACTGTCAAACCACATAACACAAATTACGGTTAGCGTTATCTCGAGGGGCGTGACTTAATTAAGCCTTTAAAACCCAGTGCCGCCAAAAATTCGGCACATTTTGAATCTGAACACAGCTATCTAAAAACAGTACATCTACTATTTAATAATCCTGTGGATACTCTGCCCGTTTATTGGGCAACCAAGTCGGGGTTAAACCGCCGAACGGAACTGCAGTCTCCACCACTTGGCTCTACACCACCAGCACACTCTGAGCCCTGAAGCACCCTGGTCTCAGCCCTGCAAGTCAGCAGCGTCTCTGGAGATCCACCTGCAACGCCCGCAGCGCGTCCTACGGTCTCCTGAATCCAGGGCAGTGTCTGTCCGGAGAAAGCGAATCCCACTCAAGTGCTTAGAACCTACGACCCTCTAGTCTCTTGCTTGCTCACAGTTTAGCGTTCCTAATAAACGTCTGTACTTGTTGTTTATGGTTTAATTCCTCTCCGCAAGACCAATACCTATACTGTGACACTGTACAGCCAACCGTTCATAAATATCTGTACATAGACCTTATTACCGTAACATAAGGTTCATCTTTATATATTTATGAACGGTTGGCTGTACAGATATTGGAGAACTCGACTGAACAACGCCCTACATTCTATACTTCATTTAATTTAGAATTGAAAACCACAACATCGTTATATTGCGGCTCGTCAACTATTTCTTACCTAGCAATAAATAGTACAGTACAATAGTCTGGGAACCGCAAAATAATATTGTTTTAATGTCACTTTATTTGCGTGTCGTCAATTGTTACTCTAGTACAAATTGTAAAGAGATTACAGTTCACGAGCCGCAATATAATGTTGTTGTGGTTTATAATTCTAAATTAAATGGAGTATAGTTAAAGTTATTCTTCTAAAAAAAATGTCCCAGGCCAACACATTACCTCAGTATTAAACAAGTATCCAAATTTCAATCCAGATTTTTGTCTAGCTTTGCAAAGTTTCATCCAAATCCGTTCAGACATTATTGCGTGATTGACTAAATATTTTAAAAAGTTTTTAGTACTTTGTTTTTATTTGAGTTTTAGTTGGGATGTTGCTATTTATTACAATAGCAGTTTTACAGAGAGTATGCAAATAAATTGTATTTTTTATTCAATAAGTCGATTTAATACGTCGCGCGTAAATACCTTGTTTGTGCGATTTGGCAGCAAGCCAAATGGTTACAGCGGAGATTGTTCGCAGATCCAGAAAAATAATTAGTTAATGTGTTTTTAACTACGATTTATCGCAGTGCTGGAAGCCATTCGTCGTTTGCGTCGTTCCGCTTACATAAAACACAACTTAAGACGTGTAGGGACGCCAATGGGGCAGAATAATGGTCATTACACTGAAGAAAGAAGCTCCTTGACGATCACCTTAGCCTAGTTGGTAGTGACCCTGCTTACGAAGCCAGAGGCCCTGGGTTCGAACCCCGGTAAGGGCGTATATTTGTGTGATGAACACGAATATTTATTCCTGAGTCATGGATGTTTTCTATGTATATAAGCATTTATTTGTCTATATAAGTATGTCTATCGTCGTCTAGTACCCATAGCACAAGCTTTTCTTGGTTTGGGACTAGGTCGATATGTGTTAGATTGTCCCCTAATATTTATTTATTTATTATTATTATTAATTCTGACATATTTTATTTTCGAAATTAAGATACATTATATATTTCGTTTCCACGACACTCATTAGTCTTTTCACACGTCCTCGCTGGTTTCAGGTAGGTACTTTTCAACTGACCTTTCTTCAAGACATCCCCAGTCTGATCACAGATGTATGTCAGGATCGTAGAAAGGAGACGTGATTGTATGTATGTATGTATGAGTTACCTACATGCATTTTCGGAATCAGCAAAAAGGCACATTTTAATAAATACGTGCCTAACTCAGTTTCGGGAAAAATGTTAATGCGTGCTTTTTCCGCATGACGGCAGATTAATATTATAATAATGTAATTGTTGAATAGACACAGGTTCGAAAAACTCAAAATTCTGCAAAAAATAAGAAAAAAAAAATCCATGTCGCTTAGTTATGCGATGCGAAAATAGAGCCGCAGAACATGTCACTTTTAGTATTAGATATTTTCGAAAAAATGGTTATTATTGCTTGGTAAGTGAACAACTAAAAAACTCATTGTGAACTTGAAGTGTGATTTCGCACAAAAATTTCCAAGAAGTCAGAAGCGTGTAGAGGTGTCTACTTTCAAACAAACGGCCCTCTACTTGAGGTGGCATAGAACCACTAGCCTAGCCTACCATAGCTTAGCTCAAACCACCTCCAGCGCGCGTGTGTACAAATCCTAATAAATCACAAACTGAGGCCTAAACCCTAAAAGTCCAGCAATCGCCTCACTCTACAAGTTATGGTCGGCATCGAAAATTGATTGTCTGTGGGCGGATGTGAGAGTTAGCGCCAATCCGGCGTTGATTTATTTACGACCATAGAGCTGTCAGTTGTCGTTGACGTTTTAGGAGCGGGGTTGCCATATTGAAATTTTTTAATGATAGGAGAATAACTGTGATTTTTTTAATTATATAACTCAGTGGCTTTAGCTACCGAATAACGGCCAACCGATAATGTCTTTATCAACTTCAACATATACAAAAGCGACGTAAATATAAAAATCTAATCGATTGATTCTTTTTGCTTATTCCCCTAAATTTAAGTCTAGGGTGAACGAGCATTTACTAGGCAAGCGTGCTCCATCGTAGGCCTCATCTTTGCATTCCATCAGGCGTGATTGTGGTCAAACGCAAGCCTATATTGTATAAAAAAATATTTTGGTTGCTTTTGTATTTAAGCAGCGATGTACACGAACTGACACCGATGACGATGACGATAGATTTTTGGTCCTTACTGTGCCGGATTTTTCTTTATTCAATAAAAGAAAGAAACAAGCTTTACCACTTGAATTCTTCGCGGACGAAGGCGCGGGAAAAAGATAGTCTACCACAAACAAATAGTTAATCCCATAAAAAAAAGTTAAAGAGGTCAACGCATTGTCCAATATTGACAGAGGCAGTTATGCGTTAACAAGTTAAAGCTAATATTGACGAAGCAAATGAGTGAACCGTGTCGAAGTAATACGATTATAGTATTCGATTGTGAAATGTGATTCCAGTCGGCTATTTGCCTTATAGTAGGCCAAGTGTCAGTGTGACAGCGGAATGGTAATATTTGGTGATTGTCAAATAGCTATACCGTTTGTTTGTGTTTCCGTCTTATCCCGAATAACTATTAAACTCGGCAATTTAACGATGCAAAGCAAAAGCTTTAAATAATTTATTGAATCAGGCTTTAGTTCCGTCCATACGTAACTACCGTAAGGTCGTGGGTGACCAAAGTAATTGTTTCAGTTCATTGATGCAATAAGACTCTTGAACAAAGAGACAAAAAGTTACAAGGGACGCAATATTCGGCATTATCACTTCAGGATTAGATAAGATTTCGCCAGATGATTGATGAGATTTACAGAAAATGTCACCAAAAACAAAACAAACTAAGCGTACATACACATTTACAACAAAATATTTGTTATAATCTATTTCTCTATATAAATAGATTCACAGCAACATTTAAATAAAGTGACACTAAACTTAACCGAGTGACTTATTATATGTTTAATTTAAGTTTTATTTTTACGGTTACCATTTTTTTTACACTCACACAAGTACTAACGTATTGCATATAGATTGCGCTTGGCAACAAATAAGTTATTATTTGTAAAAAATAGTAGTAATTTAAAAAAAAAATCGAAAATACTATTTCGGATTATATGCTCACCTCCAATTAAGTGGCTTGCTTGATTCACCCTATTATAAAAACAAAATGGTTGCCTTCAGGTGACAAGGGCTTATGCCTTATCTTTTAAAAATACGCGATATCAAATCAGCGAATCGATCCACGTCGATAGCACATTTGTATTGTCAACATTCAAATACAGAGATATGAGGTCGTTGCACTCATCATCTTAGAGTATTTAAAAAACTGGAGGCGCCGTCAGCAAAAATTGTGCCACTTAGTCGGGTGAAGAGACCAAAATTTATTGAATCAGGCGTTACTTTGCGGAGGTCCATATTAATGAACTAAAATAATTACTTTGCTCACCCGCGACCTTACAATAGTTACGTTTATGCAAGAAATATGTGTTCATGCAGTTCCTCCACCTCCCTCCACACTGTACGAACACCAAAATTATTAAGTAAATTTTTAATCTGACATAGGCTATTGTTATAGTGACTTGATGTACCTAACTCTCATTTACTTAAGCTTTAAGCACACCGTGGGTATTAAGTATGTATATACTCTTATACTTAAGATATACCGATAAAGTATGTATGCTATAAAAAGTACTTATCACTATCTTTGTAACAGTTACATTTTTTAATAGCCTATTAGACAGCCCACTGCTGGGCAAAGGCCTCCCCTTTTTTGAGAGCTAATTAACTCAGAACTCAGATTGACGATGTGGGGACAAAGACCGCCGAACTGAAGTGGGACTGTGCGGGGCGGCATGTCTGCCGGATGCATCCGGATCGCTGCGCAAAAGTCGCCAGCGATTGGGTTCTAAGCGACACACCGGCGCAGGGGCAGGCCAGAATAGAGTTGGCGGGTGATTTGGACCGTTCCGCTTTGGCAAGATTTTTCAACGGATAGAAACGGGTCCAAACAGCTACATATTTGACGTCATTTTAAGTTTGAAAATACCAATAATATCGTATGTAAAGTTTTATTTATTTATTTTATTATGAGAGGGAGGAAAACGAGCATGCGGGTCATCTGATGGAAAATGTTCACCACCGCCCATAAATATCAACAATTCAAAGAGAGTCACTGATCTGTTGCCGGCCTTTAAAAAGGAGAGGGAATAGGGAAAAGAGAGGGGGAGAGGTATTGGGCCCCCGGCGCTCTCACTGAACGTACGAAACGCAGCAGGGGTACTTCTGCTTCACGCTCACGCCGGTGTTCTGTGAGAGGTGGTGGGAGGTGTTTTGGTTATTCTTGTCGTTTTTTAGGCTTGTTATTGTCGGTTCCGGTAGGTTTATTGCTGTATGCCAATCTGTACCGTTTACCGCTCACCGCGAGGGTGATGGAGTTGACAATTTGACAGTTGTGTAACGTTTTTGTTGCCGTCATAAAGTTGACGGTTGGTCGTTCAAATTTGGAGCTTTAAAAGCGTACTTGGAATGCGTTGAAAAAGAAAAATAAACGACCAAGTGCGAGTCAAGCCGAACTGAAGTAGCACTAAAGATATGCCTCATCAATAACTTAAAAGCATTTGTACCTACCTACAATAGGGATGTTGACGCCATTAAAAAATAATTCGAAGACACAACTCCAGTAAAAAAATGCTTTATTTTAGCCCTGAAAACCAGATTAATTTTCGATTACCTGCAAAATTAGATTTTTTGTTGCTTTAAACCAAATAAATAGTTAGTTGATTGAGTTGGCGAACAAGTGACGTCATAAATTGCTATTGCCATTCAAACTCTATGGGAGAATTGTGTTTTGACAGCTCATAATTAAAAGTACGACAGTTTATTGGTGGTAACAACATCCCTATCGCATTGAAAACCTAGATATACTTATATAAATAAAGGTAGATATGTCACTAGCTTCTTGCGCATGGGCCACTTAAATTAGATGCACTGTATGCAACTTGCCTTAGCCACACTTTAGATACACAATTGAATAACTATTGTCAAAAAAATTATTGAATCAAAAACCCAAATCACCACCACCAAACCCAGTGGGAATTGTTAGGGCACCACGCCACTATTTAGTAAATTGAGTCGGAGCGGACTTGATCGAATGCACACTTAGCAAGCCGTTTTACGACCGGGGTCGAAACGTTGCTGGGAGTTTAAAATTTTCTACTGAGGGTCCCGCCCTCACCCTCAAATTCTGTACAAGTCATAGGAGCTAGCGGTTTTATCCCTTAATTTGATAATATACACCATAAGTTACATGATTTAATGCCACCTATGTATTTTTTTAATATAATTTTCAGTAGTCTTAATGTAAGGTTTGGTTTGAATATCAAACTTTTACAAATTTCGCCAAAGGGTTAATATAACAAACCTTCTTTTTAACTTTTTGTATGCCTTGACGCGGGAATGCGTAATATTTATGGCTAGCTTACTTTTTTGTATTTTTGTTTTAATTTGTAAATATATACTATATATTACTACATATATATATTTTATGAGATAAAAGAGACTAGAATGCAAGGATTATTACTTTAGGCGTCTGAGAAAATAAGTAGCAACACTCTTGACAAAGAGGTCGTGTTCGATTGTATGTTGAAATGTAAATAAACTTGTTTTTTTTAAATTAAATGACTACACAACTATACATGAAACTTTAATACTATTAACGACTATCTTATGTCATATCATAATTTAATTGTTAATTACTGTTAATAACTTAATAAGTATTTTTTTATAGGATAGGTAGGTCGTCAATGTATTTCACTTCTTTAAAAAAACTGGAGTATAGTATCACAAAAACTTTATTCTACTTTGTCGCTGATAGAGCCACCTATTTTCAATACAAGCAAACTTGTCAACGAAGTTCAAAATTAGTGATATTAAAAAAAAGTCAGTCTGAGCAACATTTTCTTGGCAACTTTCTTTGAAGAATATTGTGGTAGTTTACCTTTGCCTTCCACACCCGCAGTTCGTAGTTATTATTTATTTATGTATTATGTCCTTATGTATCTCCCTTGACAGTGGACAACTATTGAGTATTTTAGGAAATGTAATAAAGTTCCAAATTGCAAGACCTCTGAATGACGTTGTTGTTATTAACCAAACCAAATTCGTCTGACCCCATTCCCAAACGATAATTATATCGTGCATTATTCATAACACCCCATCTGTGAATCTAACGTGTTTACGCTACGTTCACTGCAAAAAGATGGGTGTCACCCACTTTTGTGGCTTAAATTATGTGAAAAAAGTCCTTGCACGAAAAGTACATTGACGAATAACAAAAAAAAATGTGATAAAAATAACTTTATTAAAACTAAAAAATAGGGTCAATTCTAGTAAATGTAGGCTGTTTGAAACTCCCATTCATTGTAACTGACATTGGCCTATGACTATGATTAGAAAAGTATTAGGTTGTATCCACAGTTATTGTTATTATTTTTCATATAGTTAAGCCGACAAACAGGCCGCATGCCTGTGTGTCGTGAAAAACAGCACATATAAAAAAACGCTATTTGCAAAATAAAAATTAACTGTCATAGTTAAACGTCGTGTCTCATGACATGTACCCAGTTACAAACGTACCTTCAAATAAAATGTCCAGAGTATTAAACTCGAATTTCCCGACTCCACACCTGTTTTGGGGTGTCGTTTTCTCATTCCGGATCGATAATTCTGTACAAAAGGGCATATTTTCCTTGAATCAAAACCGTACAATATGATGTTAGTTGTTTGAAAACAGAGGGTCCACATCAAAGGAATTTAATCAGTACTGTCACGCACAATGCTTGGCAGAAAATAGGGGATAATATTATAAGAAAAAAAATATGTCCGAAATTTTCAATCGGTATTTTTATAGGCCCTTTTTGTAGAGACTTTATTGAATTCAATCGATATGATGAAAGCTGTGAGTTACTTATTTGATATTCTTGTTATATGGAATTTTTTGACCTAACATTTCAACCATATTTTGTTTAAAAAAAAAGGTGAACCGAAAACGTCTTATTGTTATTTTTTTCTGGGGTTTTTTCTGTGCATCTATATTTCAGTTTGTATTTAGTTTGAAATATATGGTTTCACGGGATGACCGTAAAAGTAATAAAAAATGAAGTTGAAGAAAATAAAAAATAAATAGAAAAAGATACTTCATACTTAACTTGTTATTTTGAAATACAAAGTCGAAGGACAGTCGGGTGAAAAAACTCATACTCAAAAAAATGTTACTTAAAATAGAAATTTACTTTAATTGAAATATTTATTATTTATTCTCAGCACCTAATTTTTCACAAAAAATATTTTCCAATCAAACTTTTTGAAAAAAAAACACGCTATGTGGAGAGTAACTTTGGACTAATACAAAAACCACAATATGTAGAAAGGTCTAATAAAAAAAAACAACATTGGCTTTCAGCTAATTAAAACCAACCATAATGGTACTGTGCAATAATTTCAATGTACCGTGCCGACATAACGCTGAGTAATCCCGATTTATGCTATTAGTTTTTTTTTATATGTATGTACCATTCTCTCTCTTTAAACCCGATTTTATGGTATGTATTTTTATGTGGACTACAAATCTGTATCAAGGTAAATGGTTACCCTTTCTTGGCTCCACCTCTTCCCCATCGATGTCATAATGGCGGTCATCGGTCAAGGGGGGGGGGGGGAGTCATGAAGGACTCGTGTCAATATTTTCCACGAACAGATGTTTCCATTTGATAAAGAATGTTGTTTGTATTGTGCAAGCCAGCGGCAGCGATTCAGGCAAAGTTTTCATTTTACACTACGAGTAGTCCAAAATATACGGTCGTAGTGATTTATTCTTTTAAAATTACGTTGGTAAGAAAATATTTTTGTTAAGTTTGGAAGAAATTTGATATGTAGATAGCTGGTGCACCGGAATAACACATACATGTATGCCTTATGCATAAGTATGTCTGACGGCACTTTCACACGGGCAACATCCCGTTTTTTGCGGGTTCAGTTTTTTGCAGGATCCCGTTTAGTAGCATACGTGCTACTGTGGTAACATTCACACGAGCATTCGGTTTGCGGTGTGCAAAAAACGGGACGTTGCCCGTGTGAAAGTGCCGTTATTCTGATTTTATCACGGGGTCAGGTCACACATTATGTAAAATTGCAAAATCTCAATTGCTAAGACTATAGACCTGAAATTTTGCACAGATATTCTTCATCCAACTTAAATAAAACAAAGAACCCTACATACACCTGAGAAGAAATTTAATGGTGTGAAGTTCCCAATCCGCAATTACTGAGGCGCTACTACGAAATTCGAAAATCGAAGTTCGTATCGTTTTATCCCTCTCACTCTCGTGTCAAATCATATTAGCGTGAGCGGGACGGCACGGAACGAAGTTCGAATTATGCACTTCGTGGTAGGGCCTCAGAACGCAAAAAGAACTACGGTCCAAGCCCTCATTCTTAGGCCTGTGCCCTGCAGTTGGACGTAAAAACTGGGATGATGATGATTTTTAAGTCTTTACAGACTCGCATACCTACTAATGCACCATACTTCATAATAATTAATTAATGTCAATGAATAATCCCCTAGCTAGAGTACAAAATCAGGTACCCCAAGGCTCATTAGGTGCTTAACAGTGTTTGCTTATTTCCGGAGATATTGCATTATATCCATCAAGACGTTGTGCATAATCCTGTTTTATTACCCCCCTTTAAAGGGGAGTTTTAAATTAATATCTAATTTTAGGGGTGAACACCCCAATTTGGTTAGGGTGGATCAAAAGACGAGAAGAGCGGGTTATATTTATGCAACACAACTGAAACGTTTTTGTACCTGGATATACAATACTTACAAAGTACGGAGAACAATACAGAAAAACAAATTCATATAAAAATATATAGGGTGAGCACTAGACATCATTATCGCTTCGAAGAGATCTCTTCCAGGCAACCTTTTATAACGAAAAGAAGAGTAAAGAATGGATTTCAAACACATAATAATAATTTATAAACAAACATGAAATAAAATATTTTACTTTATACAAAGTAGTTTTATTCCGCCGCTTTATCCGTGTTAGAGATTCATGAATAAAGGTTACGGTAACATTTAACGATAAAATGTAAATGGAATTAAAGTAATTTCATTTTAAATTTATGACATTTTTAAATTTCTTGCCTAACGTGCACCGTGCACTCCATGTTGTTGTTGTTATTTTATTATTATTATTTTTTTGTACCTATTTTTTTCCTAATTATTCTACATTTCAATTTTATTTAATTTAATTTTATTATAATAACTAACACTCATGGCTCTTTGTTATCAGTAATAAATATGATTTGAATTTAAAACGCTCTTCGCTTTAGCCTTGTAGCTACACTTCGCCGCTCCCAAAGCGTGACCTTACACCGAGACAGTAAAATCTATGCGATTTGTAACCATCAATCTTGTTGCCACAGCCTTACGAGTGTTTTGATTTTATTACCTATATAAAACATATTTATGGCCCCTTACCAAATGTTTATCTGTCTGTATACATTACATAAAAATCACATAAACTATTTCCATGGCGTCTTCTCCACGATCTCCATTAGGTAACTTATGTGCGTGTTTACCTGTAACAAAATAAAATATATTATTAATAAATAATCATACACATAAAACTAAAATTACATAATTGGGTGAATCAACTTTTCCGTGTTGTTTACTCTGTCCCCCGTTGTCCAAGTGACACTTCATACTGTTTCATAGAAAAATGCTTAGGTTGTCCAAGGGACAAAATTTGTGTAACCATAGCAACCGGTGGCACTAAGAAGTTGATTCACAATATTAATTACTCTAATAGCTGTTGCCAACGACTCCGCCTCTGAATATATTTATCGTTATCCCGCGGGAACTATTATTTTCCGGGATGAAAATAATACTAAATCTATCCCGGGCTCTCAAACTATCGCAATACTTTTTATCTAAATCGGTTCAGCGGTTTAAACGTGAAGAGTTGTTGACATCCCAGCCTAGATACGTTCCACTGCAGGGCACAGGCCTCCTCTCAGAATGAGAGGAGTCGTAGTTCCCACGCCAGTTCAGCGCGGATTGGGAACTTCACACGTACCATTTAATTTCTTCTCAGGTGTGTGCAAGGAACCTAACCTAACCTACACAATGTTTTCCTTCATGAAGCTCAAAGTAAGTTTCACTTGTAATGTCACATAATAAACTCCGAAAAACACAGAGGCGCGAGCCCGGGTTTGAACTTTGAACCCACGATCTGCTTGAGAGGCAGGCCAAACCACTATGCTTCCACTTTTAGCCGAAGGGTAAGGAACCCTAAACATGATTGATACAATAACCTCCCAACCCAGAACCGCATCGACCTCTGCCAATCACAATTAGTTTCATAAATCAGCCAGACGGCGTTGAAAATACTTCAAATGAAAATAAATGTACGGTTAAAATCACTTCCGCGCCACGGAAACTTGAACCTTATATCTTTCACTCAAGGTTACAAAAGCGATGGGAAAGAAAGTCAATCGACGTCATAAGTTTGGACATTACTGTCATTAGAGTCCGATGAAAAATTATTATCATTTCAGTTTAATTCATATTAATATGCACTTTGTTCCAATTTGGAGCCAGTTTGTTACTTAGAAGGTTAGCTTGGTTGGTGTTTGTTTTGGACGTCAAAGTCAAAGTCAAGTCAAAGTCAAAAATTTTATTGAAGTTAGGCATCAATTGATGCTGCTATGAACGTCAAAGAATCTACCAGCGGTTCGGAAAAACCTTGTTGAGAAGAATCCGGTAAGAAATTCAACAAGGTATATAACGACGGTTAAAAGGCAAAACGCATGAAGCGACACTTTTTGTCAAAATGAGTTATATATTTGAAATCAGCGAATTTTTCTCCGTCGTTTGAGCCGGGTTTCATTTAAAGTTCAAAAAACGTCGCTTCATGCGTTTTGCCTTTTAACCGTCGATATATATTTTTTCAAACAGATCTACATTGTAATTAAATAACATTCATCTAAAGTATTTAATACAACTAAATTATTTGATACAGTAGATTCGCTATTTGAGACTAGGGATCGCCAATGCGGATCGGAATTATTTCCAAACATCCCCGTCCATGATACAGTCATTAATTTTATAGTACGCCTTATAGATATTAATGTCTTCTTCACAATGGATTAGAATTTTGTATCCGTTTGGTCGGTTATTGTTTATCGGAATTTTATAAGAAAAACGTATGCAATTTTCCCGAAACGACTTTTTGGTTTTAGCTATTCTGTAAGATGGAACTTTAAGCTTCCCTGTGTTTCTAGTAGCCTTTGGCTTGTCGGCGTTAGTGGGATTAGTCTGCGCAATCGATTTATGAATGGACCTATGTACTTAATGCACTGATCAAGAGCGCACTCAGAAAGAGAGCGGCCCGGAGTTCCGAGTTCCGCTTTCAGAATTCTGCGTTCTTTCGAATGTACTGAGTCTCTTACGATAACGCACACAGGGGGGTTCGTAAGACGGCACAACGTTAATGTTCAAGTTTTCACTTCTGCCGGCACTCCCGGAGTGCAAGCCGTTGTTTTTTTCTTCATCTATCTACCTACTCTATTATTAACCGTTCGCACGATATCATTCTAACCACAACATTAATGAAATGCAATTTTCCGCCCCGCTCCTTGGATTTCCCAACTTCCGGTGCCGTCAATCACTTTCTCGCCTCAAACATTTACCGGAAAAAGGAAAACTTTTTTAAAAATAAAGTGCACGCAAATCGGGTGTGCCTATCGCATGACGATCTAAATATTGCATGTTTTGGCTGGTATTGATTGACATATCAGTTACGAAAAGATGTGTCGGGAAATATTTGATATTTGACGATCGGATGGCCTAGTGGTTAGAGACCACTACGAAGCTTGAGGTCCCGAGTTCAATTCCCGGTCGGGGCAGACATTTGTGTGAAAAGTATGAATGTTTGTGCTCAAGTCTTGGATGTTTGATATGTATTTATGTATGTATTTATCTATACACCGTGAAATTTTAGTGGTTGTTTTCCCGAAACGAGGTGATTTAGTTTCGATTGTACAATCGATTTATAATTACTATTTTGACTAGAGTCAAAAATCCAATTGTGAAAAACGAAAGTCGAAAATGACCGCAAACCAATAGTAACGCTTCGTTGGTACCTAACCTATCGTACGATCGTACGCTACTTGTACCAACGAAGCGTTACTATTGGTTTGCGGACATTTTCGACTTTCGTTTTTCACAATTGGATTTTTGACTCTAGTCAAAATAGTAATTATAAATCGATTGTACAATCGATACTAAATCACCTCGTTTCGGGAAAACAACCACTAAAATTTCACGGTGTATAAGTATGTTTATCCGTTGTCTAGTACCCATAGTACAAGCTTTGCTTAGTTTGGGACTAGGTCAATTTTTGTGAATTGTCCCATGATTTTTTGCGTATTTAAAACATAATCTCGGCAACAAGGGCGCATGCTTTTCAGAATTCTCATTATTAAACCGTAGTTCCCACACCTGGCCATATTTGGCTAGGAAGTTCACAAATTTTTGACGAAGCCTGCTGATTTTATTGTAATTTATTGAATCAGGCGTTACTTTGCGGAGGTCCATATTAATGAACTAAAACAATTACTTTGCTCACCCGCGACCTTACAATAGTTACGTTTATGCAAGAAATGTGCGTTCATGCAGTTCCTCCACCTCCACACTGTACGAACACACACAAATCACATAAACCCAACCATCACCACCACCAAGCTACACTGACGCGTTTCGAACTCAACCAGAGCTCATCTTCAGAGTTACCACAACCGTATGCTATGCTACCAAACGTTAAACTCACGATGAGTTTAACGTTTGGTAGCATAGCATACGGTTGTGGTAACTCTGAAGATGAGCTCTGGTTGAGTTCGAAACGCGTCAGTGTAGCTTGGTGGTGGTGATGGTTGGGTTTATGTGATTTGTGTGTGTTCGTACAGTGTGGAGGTGGAGGAACTGCATGAACGCACATTTCTTGCATAAACGTAACTATTGTAAGGTCGCGGGTGAGCAAAGTAATTGTTTTAGTTCATTGATTTTATTGTATTTTTTTCTTTCTTTTTTCAAACAACAAACAGAATTTTTTGCGGATGGGTTTCCTTAAAACCTTTTCATTCACCGTAAAGCTCATGGTAATATATCAAATTTAATGATGATCAAATGAAAAGATGTAATTGATTGTAATAAATTAAAAACCGGCCAAGAGCGTGTCGGACACGCCCAAGGTAGGGTTCCGTAGCCATTACGAAAAAATCAAGTAATATTTTTCTAAGGATTTCGTATGTGTACGGAATCATCTAAGTTTAGGTATGTTTTATACCTTAGGCTACTATTTACTCTAAAACTACAAATAATTTCCAAGCAATCTTAGCCGCTATAATTTTCCTAGTAAATTTGATATATTTACTACCATTCTGATTTTTTTCAATTTTTTCCGCCCAACAGTTTAGATTTTAGAGGGGGGGGGGGACGGTCGCTTTAATGAAAATTTTCACTTTAAAGTTGAATATTTCGCAAACAGATAACTGAATAGAAAAAAAAAATGTTAGCAACCCCACAATGGTTTTTTTATGTAATCACTTTGTCGGCGTGACAGATATATATATTCATGCCAAATTACAGCTTTCTAGTACTAACAGTCTCTGAGCTTAGCCGCGGACGGACAGACAGACGGACAGACATGGCGAAACTATAAGGGTTCGTAGTTGACTACGGAACCCTAAAAAACCGGCTATGTCTACGGTTGCGTACCAACATGCGACAATACCAATTAGGCATGCCTTTAGGCCGAAATGATGTTGATGAAATATAGTTAGTAATTAATTGAATCAGGCGTTACTTTCACGAGGTCCATATCAATGGACTGAAACAATTACTTTGCTGATCCGAGCCCTTCTTAATTAATTTACTTACTATTAAGGTCGCGGGTGAGCAAAGTAATTGTTTCAGTTCATTGATATAGTTTGTACTTAACAGGAAAAGGTGTGCAACCAATGCAAATACGACCTACGAATCCCCGTGAATATGAAATAATAAAATGGAGTATCATATTCTAAATACAAACAGGGTGTGTGACACCCCGCCGCTCGGCCCATTTGACGTACTGTTCCGGTATGACGGGTAGACACGCGACGGATTCTATAGGAATATCTTTTATCTTCATCATCATCATCAGTCCAGGCTTTATTTATTTAGTGAGTTTTCTTGGATAATGTAGGAAATGTATTCTGTAATGTATAATGATGAAATTGTAATCGTTTGTTAGTCATCGAAATCATTAATTCCTTGTAACTTTTCTTCTGTTCGCGCTTGACGTGCGTATTTTGTTGTAGCATGTAATATCGGTGGTATATTTTGTTACTCGTGTATATTTTTAATCGCATTTTATAGCAATAGTATATTTTATTATAGCATTGATTATTGATCGCCTATTTGGTTAGCATACATACTAGACTCCGCAAAGTTGGCAAGGAAGTAAATAATCATGACAGTAAAAAATAAATATCAGTTCAGGTATTTTGGTAATTCTTACGGGATAAGGAAAAAAACGGCATTTTTATATATTAACTAAATTGATATCGATGTCGATGATGAATGAGGGATTGCCAGTTTTTTGCTTTATTCAATGGAGATATATTTAATAGACTGTAAAAGTTTTTCAGTTTACAGCAATAATGTGCAAAGATATTAAACGCACAATGGGGATGTTGACACCACCAATCAACTGACGTTCTTTTTATGAGCTGTCAAAACACAATCTCCCATAGAGTTTGAATGACAATAGCGACATATGACGTCATTGTTCGCAATGCTCAATCAACTAACTATTTATTTGTCTTAAAGCAACAAAAAATCTAATTTTGCATTATATTGAAATAAAGCGTTTTTTACTGGAGTCATGTCTTCAAATTCTTTTTTAATGGTGTCAACATCCCTATACTAAAGAATATTAAAAATTTAACTTGTCAAGTCTATTCAGTAATGAAATTCTTTAATGTTCATAAAAGCGATTCATATTTAATTCTCCATTAAAACGCGGAACCGCTAAGTTAACGACTGCATTAACTTGCGGAATCCCATTTTGTGCGTTCATTACCGAGGATGGGTTTGAACACACTACCCTGAGAAAACCAGTAATGTAGTCTGTATTCGTCTATCCATATGATCCGATCTCAAAAAAAGCCCACTCATTTGTTAAAAGTCGTGGGTTCGAGCCTGGGCTGGCACCTCAGTACCTCTACCATGAGTTTACACTAGTTTACGTGACCGTACTCGCTAGCGACGGCGTAAATTATTTGTATGGAGAATTGTACAGCGCCTCTAGCGGTCACTTACGGAAGTACAATTCTCCATACAAATCATTTACGCCGTCGCTAGCGAGTACGGTCACTGTGAACTAGTGTAAACTCATGGCAGAGGTACTGAGTTGAAACTTGCGCACAACTGCGAAGAAATTTAATGGTGTGTGCGAAGTTCCCAATCCGCTTTTCGACCGCGTGGGAACTATTGAGAGGCCTCTGCTCTGCAGTGGGTATATACTTAGGCCGAGATGATGATGATGTCTCGATTCCCATAAGCGTCTGGCACACTAATTTTATCTAAGTTATGGATGTTAGATTATCTGAGGCGCTACTACGAAATTCGAAAATCGAAGTTCGTATCGTTTTATCCCTCTCACTCTCGTGTCAAATCATATTAGCGTGAGCGGGACGGCACGGAACGAAGTTCGAATTATGCACTTCGTGGTAGGGCCTCTGATCGCTCGTTTGCCCTGTTTGTTATAAAAAAAACCCTTTAAAAATATTTCGTCGGATTTTTTTTAAATGTGGTCACACTTTTGACACGATACACTTTTAAACATCGATCGATTTAATATAAATGAAAGAATTTAATTTTGACAATTGTAACTAAAAAAAAAAGTATGAAACATTTGTAAGTAGACATAACTTATTGAATCAGTCGTTACTTTGCGGAGGTCCATACTTATCAATGAACTGAAACAATTACTTTGCTTTGCTTTGCTACTTTGTCGCGAGTGAGCAAAGTAATTGTTTCAGTTCATTTATAGACATGTTAAATCAAACTATCCTAACCGTTTACTGAAATATTCTGAATCAATTTTAAAATACTTTGTATGAAAGTAGATTTCCATTGACTAATTCCTTTGCAGTAAATCATTGCAATCACAGCACATAAATTGCAACACCAGCGTTCCAAGAAACGCTTTCCACAGGCGGAAGCGGAAGCGGAATACGAGCCGCTAATTCGAGCGGCAAGGGATCAAAGCGCGCGACGCACCAATTAAAGCGCGCGCGCAGCCAATGCGCCACGTGCGAGGCGGCCGAGGGATGAGCGACAGCGATTTACCTATGGCTTGTGTGAAGCGCCAGCGATTAGTAATTAGACTAGTAAATAACTGAAAATTTTAGTTTTTCGACTTAACTGCATTTTCACTAGAAGACCCAAGAATTATAGATTAGCTGAGTAAAAATTCAAAGTAAGAATAAGATAGAGGAAAAACTGTTTGCTAAGTAATCGTAGGGCAACAAAAAAATAAACAATAAAGGTAAAACAACAAAATATTTAGCTGGTAGTAAGTATTTAAATCATTGCACGGAGGAAAGGTTTACAAAGTTGTAAAATTTGTATATGGAAAAGTAGCCTACTTATTATTCCAGACGTCCAGCTATTGATATACTAAATTTCATCCAAGTGCATAAAATCGTTTCAGCGTACAGAACACACATGCACGCACGCACACATCTGATACATTATTATTCACAAAACATTAACTAAAAATTACCGCAGGAAACTTACTAAACGGAAACTTGTTTAAATTTTTTGTGAAGTTTCTGTAAACTTTCTAAAACTTTCCTCCACTTTTTAAAATGTCCCGCAACTTGTGAATTGGTAACTTGGACCAAACCACGAATTAGTTAGCGCGGGCGTCGAAACTGTGGGGTGTTGCATTGTGCAAACGGGTCTAACAGAGCGGTGCGATTCTACTAATAACTATTACTGCCGTACAAAATGATCATTAAATTTCTTGGTTTTACAAAATTAAAAACCCGTCAAAGGCATGGGCTACGGCTCAAATTTATTCGTCTTTGTTACTATTGTTTATCTTCAAAAAGTAACGCAACTGACAGATTGACAACGCATATCCTAAACTACTAGAGACTTGAAATTTGGCATACATATTCCTTGATGACCATAATAGTCGAATTCGAAAAAGAGTTCTCGAAGTGCCCACGGGATGAGGAATTACCTAATTTTTTGTAACTCCACGGCTACGAGCAAAATTAAGAGCTTAAAAATATCTTTTATATGGAACACAAAAATGTCAGTTATCCTACTAATTATAAACGCGAAAGTTTGTAAGTATGGATGGATTTTTGTTACTCTTTCACGCTAAAACGGTTTGACGGATTCTGATGAAATTTGGCACACAGATAGTTTATAATCCGGATTAACATCTAGGATACTTTTTATCCCGGAAAATTGCATAGTTCCCGCGGGAGAGCGATAAACGAATTCATCGCAGACGGAGTCGCGGGCAGCAGCTAGTAGAGTATAAGATCATCCAACCGACATGCCCCAGACCAGTTTCATTTGAAAGACAATTATGCGAAAATCGGTTTTGGACAACTAAAACAATGAATTAGGCGCAATAGGTCCATTCAAAAATCGATTACGTGAACGAAGTTACGAACAAAAGCTAGTTTAATAATAAATACCTGGGCGACCGAGCTCTGCTCAGGCAGAAACTCGGTACCAAGCGTTTTCCCAGAGATAAGACCAAGCTAGATCAATTTTTCATCCCCGAAAACCCCCACATACCAAATTTCATCGAAATCGTTGGAGCCGTTTCCGAGATCCTGATTATATATTTGCGGGGGAGGGGGTTCGGGAGTTTCAAGGGGGGATGAAAATTTCATTGATTTTGCCGTAGGATGCACAGTTTTCAAGATATTTGACAAAAACACCGGAGGGGTTGGGGCACAGAAATAATTTATTATTATTTCTGTGGGTTGGGGGGTGAGAGGGGGGAGGGGGTGCGGGGGGGATGCGTGGGAGGGAGCGTGGCGGTATCAAAGGGGGGATGAAAATTTCATTGATTTTGCCGTAGGATGCACCGTTTTCAAGATATTTGACAAAAAACCGGAAGGGGTGGGGGGGGTGAGCCACGTTAAACTATCGTCCGTAAACCGACTTTACAGACAACCGGTTTTTCTTGTTCTTTGCTCCCAATAGGGAACGTGCACATAGACGGTGCTGCCAACTGGTGTCATAAGGGTGCCATCAATTTGAATGCTTTACCTTGATAAGTTTGTTTTACTGTCCGCATAGTGTCTCTTTTGTCGCATTAGTGCTGCCGCCTATAGTTACTGCATGTTCCCTATAATACTTTTTCTCACAAAAAAGTAACTTTTTGTCACAAAAGATGAAACTTCGTTTTCTCATGAAAAATAAACTTAAAAAAAAATCTAAAATCCTTAAAAAAAACGTGGAATCGAACCGAGGTCGGCTGGATCCGCGACCACCCGATTTCTACTGTGCTATTATGATCTGCTCGAAGCCGGCGAAATTTAGCTTTGTATTCTAATGCAAACAAAAATAGCCGGAAAACACGAGTAAAAGCGGTTTTCTGAAAATGAAACATAGCTAGATCAGTTTTTCATCCCCGAAAACCCCCACTTACCAAATTTCATCGAAATCGTTGGAGCCGTTTCCGAGATCCTGATTATATATATATATATATATATATATACAAGAATTGCTCGTTTAAAGGTATTAGATTAGAGACCAAATTAAATCATAAATTAAATTACCTTATCTCAACTAACTTTACTATTGCTAAGCTAAAGAATCAACATTACTAAATTCCATTACTTTTCGTCTATTGTAAACTTATCGAATAAGTTTTCGAAAGCCTGAGCTTATCCTTACACACTTGAACAATTCCTATTCTATATTTATTCCAAACAAAAAGCCGTCAGCGATGATTACGAAGTGTCAGCGCCATATGTTCACGACCATAACCGCCATAAGGTGCTGATTAGGCCCTCGGGACGCCGAAATAACCTACCCTCGGGACTTGCCACTTTCAATTTACTTGCCTGTGATCTCAGAGAGTAAATTGAAGATATTTCTGGAACTAAGCTGCTGCTGCTCTAATTGTCATACTTAGTGATATTTATTAAAAAAGTAATCAGGGACATTTATTTTTTGTAATTAAGCTTAGTGGATGCGAGACGATCTATTATACTCTTGCACGTAAAAACGTCGTCCTTGTCATATCAGCCAAAATACATCTACTTCTGGAGAATGGCCTCCTCCAAAGAGTTCCACTACGATCGGTATTTCTTTGGCCGTAGTGATTTCTAAGTCTTCTACCAGACTGTCAGTCCATCTTGTTGGAGACTTTCCCACGTTACCTACATCTTCTAGTTTGCGGTCACCACTTTAGAACCAGATAAACGTTTAGATTACGGTAATAGTTTTTTAACAATGTATATGTCTAGAGATTAAAAGTATTTTATTTGGGACCGTGATTACCTTTGATGAAGTCCCAATAATTTTAATGCAACTAATTGTTAAGATCACGGGTAGACGGAAATTGCGTGTTGATATTAATATTGTGTGAATCAAACTCTGTCTACCCTTATTCTTGCATGTCGATTGCATGCACTCTTTCTTCCATTGGACGCGTTCTTAATCATTCAATTCCAACGCACAACACTTAATGTATCATTCGTCCCGGCCTTCCAGCAAATGGCTGAGGCAGGACACTGTGGGTAGATTAAGTCCCCTCCCTACCCCTCCCTTCCTCAAAATTTAAAACATACGTTTTTTGTCTTGATAACCATTAGAGAAGGGGACTTGTGACCGGGTTTTTTAGTCCGTGCAAGTCGGACACTGTCTGGGCCCTCCATTCCCAGTTCGTCCGAAGGGATTTTTCCCGAGCACAAGTCACCCTTCCAATCCTTAAAGTAAAAAACAGCAAAGACTTCGCGTCTTTGGCCCCTCTGGCGACTCATTCAATGTATCATTCGAAATATGTCTAATGTAATATATCATTAAAACTGTTATTATAGACAAACTAAGTGAAGACGATGCAACCTGTTGCTCGCTCAATTAAACCAGTATTAATATCCAGATTACGGATGGATACGTTATGTCCAATAGTGGTAAGCTTCAAGGAATTATCACTTGTAGAAGGAATCATTGTTAGTCCGTTTTGAAATTCGCCTGCCGCAAAAGGCCTGGAAGTTCAATGCTATATCAACTTATCAGTTATGTCAACGTTTATTTCAGGTTAAAGGTCATTTTATTGCAGGATACATCGTTTAGTGATAATGTCTATATTACTCATTTAAAATGTTGCGAGATTCGTTCGTCTTTCCTGTGTGTAATAGGTTAGAGTTGGCATTACTCATCATTATCAAATATTATTTATTTAATGTTTTTGTTAGGTCTGTTCTGTCATGTTCTATACAAAGAATGGATATTTTTTTTGCGTTAAATACCTACTCAAGACTTCAGTTCTAGTTTTTATAGGATTCTGCCACTGCTTTCTTTATTCTTGATTATTGGCTTTTGCAGTCCATTAGCTTCAAATGAGGATAGCCTAACATCTTTCCTCTTTGAATTTCTTAAATATTCGTTCCACCTACCCATTTTCTTGCCGATATCACTACGTATATTTTCAAAGTATACACAAGCACAAACTGAATTAATTCTAATACCGTTATAAAAACTTTTACGCTCATATTTTACAATTCAACCAAAATGGAAATTCCATTGAATGAGAATGAACAAAATGCGGAATGGTGTTGTTGCGAAAGTGGACAGGTAAAGACCAGAAGTCAGTGTCAAATGCTTTCAGCATCGCTTGTAGCGGTTTTATTAAAGTGATCGGGACACTTTTAGCGTTTGAATATTTATGAGCTTTGTTACTGGTTGTCTACAGTAGGGTTATTTTAACTGAAGATTCGAAGTTGAACTTTCGTCCTTTAACTTAGGGTTCGTAATCACACCATCGAATGAAACGTGAGTCTAGGTAACAATAAACACATCCTAAAGTAGAATCTATCCGTTTGACTGCAAATTAAAGTAATAACATATTTACGACTTTAATACTTCTAAGAGATTTTTGAAACCGTTCTGTAGCATTTCAAGTAAAAGTAAAATGTCTGGAAACTTGGTTTGGATTTTCAATTCCAACGGATACACAAACAGAACTGCGGAATACTGCGGTTGAATCAATTGAGAAGTTTGTCGTGCTTGTTGGTGTAAACAAAGTTTATTTGATATTTGTTTATGTCAAAGATATTATGTATTTGCTGAATGATTTACCATCTATGCTAATATTATAAACGCGAACGTCTATTTGTCATATCTTCATGCTTAAACCGCTGAACCGATTTTGACGAAATTTGGTATGGAGATAGTTCGAGACCTTAGAAGGACATAGAATAGTTATCCCGGAAATTTGCACTTCACGCGGGATAGCGATAAACGAATTCTTTGCAGACGAAGTCGCGGGCAATAGCTAGTTTTTGATATAAGCAGTATCAGTACAATATAGCCAAAGCACGTATTAAGAGCAATGAAAACAGGTCAGTTTATAAGAAACTGAGATTAGGAGTCAACTCATTTTCACTTAACAAAGTGCCTAAAATTCAAAACTATGGTTTTTACAAATCAGTACTTCTAGAATTCAAATCTGCATTCAATTATCTGTTGACGGTTAAATGCAACTAATTGCCGTCATAGTTTGTAATGAATTCAGAACTATGCAGCCAAGTCTAGGAAGTTAGGAGCCTACATAGCTCTCAGGTAAGAACAAGACAAATGCATTTGCTTGGGACTGAATAAATACGATGAATGCTAGCCACAAGGCATGTTTGTTTCTACAGTTTATTTGCCGGCCGGCATACGTCATATTATATGACGGTGTATTCTGTAGCAAATGAGTACTTGCTTTTTAAGGATATATTTATTCGCTCGTTCCCTAAATATCAGAATTGCAAAATAGGGCTCAATCAGGCCCGTAAAACACGAACGCCTGGCCTCCCCACGACGACCATTTCCTACCTAACCAGCCTGGTGTTTTCACTATCTGGTATTATGGGAATTCGGTTTTCAATGGAACAACCATGAAAACAAGCTTCTTTGGCAATCCGATATAGAGAAAAGTGTGACAGGAAAGTCTGGTATTCTGGGAATTTGGTATTTTAGAAATAGGGTAAGTCGGCAATCTAGTATTTTTCAATTCTGATATTTAGGGAACGAGTGATTTATTTGTAGTTTTTTTGTATTATGATATTTTTCCGTTGAGGCAAAGTGAAATACCCAGATGAAGAAATGATCAAACCTGTTATTTGAAATTCTTGTGACTTGATAATTTGATTCGTAGAATCTTGACATGTCTGCTCCTCTCCAACTTGGTAAACGCGCTTAGGCGACTTATTCTAAAAACGGACTATCCGTAACCAGCCATACCATGCATATTCCAAGTGTCTGCAATTTAATGTCTTTTTGCCTCCAAAAATAGTGTGTCTTGCCTCGCAGTCTGGTTCGACCGCATGCTTAATAATAGATTTTCACTTGGTTGTTAGCTGTGTTAGGAGATTTCACACCGCATCCTGACTTAGGCAAATAAACAGATGCATAATGTAGTATAATGTTGAATGTTAACTTGTTTGCACTAGAACGTAATAAAGCGCTTTACGATTGTTAAGTATCTCGTCGGCTTCTTTTTAACAGAAGTATTTTTTCGTACCGATGGTAGATTCTTAGACGTTCGTGACTAAATTATAATGAAAGACGAATAAAAATTAACCCCATTTTAACTACCATAAGACACAACGATATTTTAGTTCACTGAATTTGTGGCGTGAAGTTATGTAGGAGTTAAAGTAACAGATTTTAAAATGTCGTTGGATTAGTTCCGTTAAAAAAACTAGAAACCAAATAATAAAGGGTATTTAGAAAAAAGTTTCAAATGTTTGGCATTCACGCACGTAGAGGCACAAACGTTAATGATTGAAAGAGTTCATTGTTTGAATGTTATTGTGTAGTTTTATTGCTATTGAAAGAACAGTGACTGAATTCGTTGTACTAATATAGAGAATTACTAATGAAGCCAGGGCATCCGTTGGAAAAATTTATCATTTAAGATAAGTTTTCTTGTATGTACAGAAAAACAGCGAACCTGTTAGCATTTTAATGCTCAAAAAGAAGAAGGGAAGTCTTTCTCCGCTCTCAATGTATTTACATTAGTAAAAAAATATTCGTATGTTGGTGCCAGTTTCAAATATTTTTTCTAAATAAAATAGGTATCTTAGATATTTTTTTTGACCAATATGGACATGTAGTTTATTAAGATAAAAATAAATAAATAATCACGGGACAATTGAAACCAATTGACCTATGAACTACAATATTTTCACCATTTATCTTCGCTACGAGCCGTGCACTATAGCTACGTTTTTGAAGACTATAATGTTTACATGCAGAACCCGCCCTATTCTCCTCATAAAACAATTGATTGGCCCAAAATTAAGCAAAGCTTACACTGGGGCGGGGATACTAGGCAAGGGGGGTATGTATTACAATACCGAAGTACGATAGACCGAATGTATTAAAACATCGAGAATAATCTCCCACCACCAATTAGAAATGCTTGTTCATTGTTTACATTCAAAAATAAATTAAAACTCCACCTTTACAATGAACAGCTTTCTTCTGCCTAGCCAGGCCGGCTTTTGTCTATTTTGTATATATTATGTTTAAATTGATACTTGTCTTGTGATTGTTCCAATGTCCGAGTGTTTGTATTTATTTGCATAAGATTGTTTTTGTTTTTGTCTGCATACTGCACTGCGTAATGTCATTTCATTATTTCTTTATTCTTTAGGTTTCATTGTATGTAGTGTACTAGGGGCGTTCAATAAATAGTGAGAATGAGTATGTTATAAACAACTTTTACGAAATGTAATTTTATTTTTCGACATAGTCACCTTTTAGCATAATACACTTAGTATATCTTTTTTCTCAACTTAAAATTTCATTTCATCTTGAGTACTTAAAAAATCTTGTACTGCAGCGACTACCGCGTCGTCGTCTTCAAATTTCTGGCCTCTCAGGTATTGTTTCAATCTCGGAAATAGGTAGAAATCACTGGGACCGAGATCTGGTGAATACGGAGGATGCTTAAGGATATCGAACCCAGCATCACGAATTGCAGCCATTGCAACGGCGGACTTGTGTGCCGGGGCATTGTCCTGGTGGAACAGCACAACTTTCGAGAGTTTACCTCGCCGTTTTTCGCGGATCTCATTGCGCAATGTTGCTATTTGTTTGGCGTATAATGTGCCCGTAATAGTGGCTCCATGCTCGAGATACTCAATCATTAATACCCCTTTACCATCCCAAAAAACAGAGCCCATGACCTTACCGGCAGATGGGCTCACCTTGAATTTCTTCGGAGTTGGAGATGATGGCCTTTTCCATGTCATAGACTGCAGTTTCGTTTCTGGGTCGTAATGATGGAGCCATGTTTCGTCCATTGTTATAAATCGCGCCAAAAAAAGTTCCCGGTCTTGCTGCATCAGGTTCAAAGCTTCTTGACAAATCTCTAGTCTAGTTTGTTTTTGCGTGTCAGTAAGCATTCTTGGTACCCAACGCGCAGATACCTTTTTCATACCCAAGCGTTCATGTAAAATATTATGCACGCTCCCCGTTGAAATCTTTACATTTTCAGCAATAAAACGAACTGTGACACGACGATCCGCCAAAACTGAGTTTTCGACTTTTTTCACAATTTCTTCAGTTACTGCTGTAGTAGGGCGTCCGGAGCGGGGGTCGTCATTGTCGATGTTCTTCCACGTCTAAATTCGGCGCACCAACGTGCGACTGTCGAATACGGAGGAGCATTAGACCCTAAAGTGTCCCGCAAATCCAAATTGACTTGGTCCGTAGAAAAATTTTTCAAATACAAGTATTTGATAACGGCGCGCAGTTCAATTTTCTCCATTTTCGCTAACGTACTCAATAGCATTGCAAAGAAATTACCGTATATTTTTTTAAACAAAAGACAGTTACTTTTTTTTTTCATAGCAATCAGCTAGATAGATTAGCTTTACCGGCCAGTATTTAATTTCCTGATATTGAAAGAGTTTGCATCTCATTCTCACTTTATATTGAACGCCCCTCGTACTATGTCGTGAATTTTTAACGTAGTTTAGTTTTAAGTTTCTGTGGACCCACTGAAAATCAGCGTCGTGGCACCTCGTGCCGTGACACATGCTGAGGGGTGTCCTTTTTTTGTAGCAACTACATTCATGTTTATGGTCTGTTGTGTACTTTTTTAGCTGTATTTATTGTAGTTGTTCAAAAATAAATATTTTCTATTCTATTCTATTCTATTCTAAAAGACCGACACGATTTTTTTTGAAACCGTTAACTTTTTAAGATTGTTATAAAACAAACCTATTAACCTGACCTAATGGGTTCTGTATGATGACGTTTTAATAAATTCTGAAAAGTTTACGGTTTCAGAAAGTGATCAAAAAGGAAAAAATCGTGTCGGTTTTTTGACCCATTCGATGTTTTAATACATTCGGTCTTTCGTACTTCGGTATTGTAATACATACCCAAGCATGGGATAAACATATATGGATTAAAACACATTAAATATCCTAAGCTATTAAATATCCAAATCTCGGGAGTAAGCAATAAGCATTAGTATTTTTCATAGAAATGTTTGCCCCGGCCGAGTATCAAACTCTCAGGGGACCTCAAGCTGCGAAGCTTGTGTCAGGTTCTCCACTGTAGTAGGCTATCCGGTCGTCAAATCAGTTCATACAAATTTAACGTATTCTAGTTTTTGTAACGATTTAGCTATTGTAGTTAAGTTACTATTACCATCATTTAAATTCCGTGTAAAACAATGTATGCTAAAATGTCTCACTAAGCAAACTCAGCCAAAACAACCGTAGATCTAAAATTAGTCCAAGCACTAAGTGACAGCGCAAAGCCGCTCTAAAACCGGCTAATACGTGAAGTCCTGGCTAATGTTTGTATTCTAAGTCGGCAGTGCTGATTCCTGCTGCAACCACTACTGAGGTAACTCGTAAATATTTTGATAAATCGAAGTCAATATTGACATGGTTATACTAAATCTAGTTAAAGGCGTAGTTTGCAAATAGGCTGCAAAGGGCTTGTAGTTTTTCTTTATCAGCGCTCTAGAAGAAACTGTCATAAGATGAATACAGCCTCGCTTAACCTCTCGTATGCCGAAAGTAAAAAAAACTGCATTCTAGGCTCGTTTGTTTCATATAGTACCAATATTGCAGATTACAAGAAAAATACAAAAATATAGTCTTAAATTTGGTGCGGATACGAAAGGTTAATCAAGAAATTAAAACAGTCATTGGATTTAAGTATCAATACAATCCCACAGTAATTTGCATTGCTCCAAATCAATCCATAGCTTTGGAGCCTTAAGCTGATCAAGATGAAAACTAACCTAGTTAGAAATAGAAGAGATTGCTTTAAAATATTTGGATCAAACTCGCTGAAGAAGTTCGACGTCATTACGGATTGACCACAAGACACTTTTATAATACTCGTATTATTTTCACTTTGATGGGTAGTCAGTCAAGAATTAAGTTTGATGTTTAAATACTAAAGAAAGATGAAATGCAACATTATACACTTTTAATTGGTCCATTGGAAAAAACCCCGCAAACTCATATGATTATCTACATTGTGGATTAAGACAAATAAATTTCGCAACTTTGACATTGGCCTCCCAAATGCCGGCAACCAATGGTAAAGTTAGTGTGTTTGTCGATGCATTCGGGGAACTGGCAAACATGTGAGTTCGTTTTATTGCCGAATCGGCTAAATTCAACGAACGCAGGCGGACGAATTGCGTGATGTAGACTCTGTTACCTATTGGATGTTGTGACTCAAAGAAATAGAATAATGATTCATGGCTGAAGGAAATCGATAGCTTAAGAGAGGAGTACATTATACCGTTGCCATGCCATGCTAAAGACTTGAAATTTGGCAGATATATTCCTTGAAGATCATATAGGTGCATATAGAAAGAACTTCTCAATTTTCCAAGGGCTGTTAGCGAATTTTTTATTCTTTTGTAGGATGTAACCCGCGGGTCAAAGCGAGTGTTTGGATAATTTATTATCAGTGTTTAACAGTCATTAGTCAGTCAAAATTTATTCCGTTTTAATCGCTACTTCGTGCCACGTGAACTAAACTAAAATGTTACCAATATGCAAAACATTCTAGACCGCTTCGCCATACAAGTTGCTCAAAGCGAAATAAAGACGTTCGTAGAACGACGAAACGAGCGAGCGTAACGACCGCCATTCGGCTCTCGTCCAACGCCTCTCGGCCTTTTGTGTGGCTAGATCTTCTACTTTGCACTATCCTCTTAGATCCTAGCATAGGTACCTTATAAAAAAAAGAACAATAGCTAAAAACAGCTACCACCATTTACCAATTCCAATTACCACCAGTTACCAATAGGCGATCTTATCGCTTCAGAGCGATCACTTTCAGACTACCTTTTATAGCTGCAAAAACTTTGGCATGAAATGTTCTTCAATAATGCAGAACTTTAAATATGTAGAAAAAATCAGAAGTTACAAAAGTAGACTCTAATTTTAGTCTAATGCTACATGTTTCAGGATCTAAGTTGGAATCCAGAATGCTATACAATACTTAAGAGTGGAGTTCAAAAAATTGGACACCTTAATGCCAATAAATAGTTATAAATTGGTATGAAATTTTCCGTCGTGACATAAAATTTAACCATACATAAAGTACGTAATTTTCATGTCACAACGGAACTTTTTCCAGTTAGTCGTTTTGTTGCTTTTGTTTGCTTTTGTGGTTAATTAACAATAAGTAAACTATTAGCCTTCATATTATGAGTACATTTTATCTAGGGTTATTCAAAGCTAAAGTGAACATAGGTCTCATAATGCACTTTATCATCAGGTGTGAGATAAGAGACACTGGTCAGTTTTTAAAAAAAAAAGAAGGATATGTTTAAGTCACCGGTGGCGTTGGAAAATAAAAATAATACAGGGTGGTAAGAGGAGCATACCAAATTTTTGCAACAAAACACGAGTACAACATAGCAAGAGAAACAACGCGGTTAGCCGATCGGCGTCTGCGCTGATTGTCGCGATTTACATATTCCGCTGGACGCTGTTTAAAATTATTGTCACTTGAAATTTTGCGAGTGTTTAAGCAAAAATGTCGTGAAGATTTTAAATTTTTGTTTTAGGTAAGGCTTGTCTAATTTAAAATGACGCGCCCCACCACCGCATTTACGCACAGGATTTGAAAATCTATTTAAGCTACAATAGAGAAATATATATTTATCTTGGCAGATGTGCGTAAATGCGGTGGTTGGGCGCGAGTCATTTTAAATTAGACAAGCTCTACAATGGACATTGTGACTAGCAAAAGTTTCCATAGTTGCTAAGTTTCTAGATTGAAAGTTCTCAGAAATGGTAATGTAACGAACAACGAAATCATGTCAAGAGCTAACGAACAAGAAGCTCATGATGGATCATCATCTTTCCTAATACGGACTGCTAAGGAATAAAATTCACTCCCATCGTGTGTACAAACCGTGTGTCCTCGTCTGCACATTTCACTAGTTTAATGTAAAAAAGTACATGACAGCTAGGTCTTCTTATGCAGTAACCCACCCTCCTCCAATTCCATATAATCAACTCGATGTCGCATGGATTCAACTATCAAAAACATCACAATAATGCTGAATCGGTCAAACTCCATGTTTTCACATCATCATCATCATTCCAGCCTACATACGACCCACTGCAGAGCACAGGCCTCCTCTCAGAATCAGAAAACTTGGGCCATAGTTCCCACGCGGGAGCCAGTGCGGATTGAGACCTTCGCACACCTTTCCGATGTTTTCCTTCATCACAAAATATTGAGTCTAAAAGCGAGTAATTGACTACATTGCCCTGCAAAAAGTAGGCAAAAGCTTGTAAAAGAGATATACGACCAAATTGCAACTTACTCTTACATTACCATTCAGTGTTATTTCTAAGGCAGGAAGACTTCTCAACAATAGCCAGGTTTCTACAGTGCTTAATTTAAATGTAAATACAGACTAATAGGTTCCTTAAAAGACTTGGATCTAGCACAAAACTGTCGACAGCCGCTGTTATGTTAATTACGTCCTAGATAAACATTATTTTCTATAGCCTTTATTACAGGCCTTTGTGGCTAAAACATTGGTTATGCTAACCTGAAACAGGTTATTTATAAATGCTTATGCTGAGGACCTGGGTTCGATTCGCAGTGCTGGTCTTTTTTCTGGGGTTTTTTCTGTACATCCATGATGCATTTTGTATTTAGTATGAAATAGGTATATGGATTTCATGGGATGACCGTAAAAGTAATAAAAAATGAAGTTGAAAAATAAAAAATAAAAATACAAAAAGATACTTCATATCAAACTTGTTATTTATAAATGTTTAATTTTCGACGTAATTTCTTAAATGCTAAAACCTCGTCTTTAAAGGTTAGCGGAGGCTAAATGTTGCTCGCTCGTTTATGTCCCGTAGGAAATTTACATGCCCCCGGGAATTATAGCCTTCTAACTGTTGCCCGCGACTCTGTCTCCAAAAATGTCGTTTTATCGCTACCCGCGGAAACTGCGCAGTCTTCTGGGATATAAACTACCCTACGTCCTTTGCAGGGTATCAAACTATCTCCATGCCAATTTTTATAACAAACATTTTTTTTTTAATTTTTTTTTATTATTTTTTATTTTTTAATTTATAAAATAATTTTAAAAATGACATTGTAATAAATATGTATGAGTGAGTAAAATATAAATGAGTATGAGTATGAGTATCTAAATCGGTTCAGCGCTTTAGGGCCGGCGCCCACTGACGGCATGGCACGGCGTGGCATTTTATTACTATCAAGTTATTTTGAATCTTATTTCAATGAATTCAGAATTCATGTTACTTTATTGGTTATGCGTGGCATCGGCCCTCAGGACGTCGCGGCAACGTGGTATCGAATTAAAGTAACATGAATTCTAAACTCATTGAAATAAGATTCAAAATAACTTGATAGTAATAAAATGCCACGCCGTGCCATGCCGTTAGTGGGCGCCGGCCATTACGCGTGAAGAAGTAACAGACAGAGTTACTATCGCATGTATAATTATTAGTAGGACACTCGCTGATGTAATAACTTTGTAAGTTAAATATTTTTAAATCGGTTAAATGGGTTTTGGTTTGGAGATTAGTCAAATAAATAAACACACAATCAAATATTTTCTCTTAATACTTAGGTACTTAAACATTGGTCTCACACTGTATTTTAGGCTGTTTGAAGTAAATGTATTAAAGTTCCAAATATTTATACGCGTACAAGTTGCAAAACACTCCCAAAAGTTCAAGAAAGTTATAAGAACTTTCTGGAAACTTTCACACGAATTTAAATCAAGTTATTGTTCGATAAGTTTCCTGTGGGAATTTTTCACAAATGTACTACGAGTATGTATGTATCAAATGTACAGTCGGGGTAAAAAAGGTCACCTTAGAGTTGACATTATATTTGCACCTAGGCGAGTCCTATCAACATTTAATTTTTAATGAAACAGAATATCGCATTGACGTTACCCGTTTTTCAAAAGGTAACTAAGAGCCTATGACTTGGTAAAGGAATCAATTTGATAACTAACGAAGGTTTTCCTACCCGGACCGTACAGATATATAATAAGACAGGCTGTTTTTTTTTTTTTTTTTATAATGACACACCGGAAAAATGCCTTATGCACGCCTGGGAAGGGAGGACCCAGGCAAGTGACGGACTCGCACCGCCTAAAAAACCGATGTGTGTCTTTCATTATTTTCCTCTGACATGTGGGTCTTTATTTTTTATTCTTTTTATTTTCATTTCTTTTCTTTTAAATTTTTACAATTTTCCTTATAATATAGAGTAACATTCCAAACTTATTACTACTTTTACAATTTAAGTATGAAGTATCTTTTTCTATTTATTTTTTATTTTCTTCAACTTAATTTTTTTTTACAATGAAAAAAAAAAAAAAAAATGAAGTTAAAGAAAATAAAAAATAAATAGAAAAAGATACTTCATACTTAACTTGTAAAAGTTGGCCTAGTAGCGCCATCTCTTGGTCCAGGTGAGCGGGTAGCTCCGAAGGAGTGTTGAAGTCTCTCGGTAGAGGGTATAACATAGATGCGCTTTATCACTGCCTAAATGTGATTATAACAGACTGAAGTGTACGATGTATGGGAAAGATTCGTCGCTAACTTCTAGACCAGTGATGGTGTAGGGGTAAGCACGCAGCACGGAACGCTGAGGACCTGGGTTCGATTCCCAGCATTGGTCTTTTTTCTGGGGTTTTTTCTGTGCATCTATATTTTAGTTTGTATTTAGTTTGAAATATATACTTTTACAATGCTTATCCTATGAATTCCAAACTACAGATATACAATTTTTGACAAAGTTCTCTCACAGTTACAGGTACCAGAGAGGGTACTCACTCTTAAAACTATTAACATTTATGCTTCAAAAACACAACTTATTTTTAATCATGAAAAACCCAAAAGATTTACAAATAATACTAATTTTAAAACAGAAACTATTATATATATTTTTTTTTAATGAGTCGCCAGAGGGGCCAAAGACGCGAAGTCTTTGCTATTTTTTACTTTAGTGTAGGAAGAGTGACTTGTGCTCGGGAAAAATCCCTTCGGACGAACTGGGAATGGAGGGCCCAGACAGTGTCCGACTTGCACGGACTAAAAAACCCGGTCACAAGTCCCCTTCTCTATTGATTATTAATACAAAAAAACGTGTGCTTTATATTTTAAGGAGGGGAGGGGTAGGGAGGGGACTTAATCTACCCACAGTGTCCTGCCTCAGCCATTTGCTGGAAGCATGCATTCTCCCGCTGGGCACTGGGGGGTGCTTAGGTCGGTCTTTTATGTTTTTACCCGTTGGTTTATTCCTTGACCGACCCTCGCCCGTTTCTGTACAATTACTTAGAGCTATTGGTTGGGTTGGTGGGATTTCCTGTCATATGCATTTATCTATAACTACGGGCTTCCTTTCTTTTGCCCTGCGATGGAAGGGTGGGTCGGAGATCTTTTGGGCCCATTGTGTGGCTTTGGATGCCATCTTTTGGGTGGGGCTACCCTTTATGCCTGATGGTTTTTTGGCATGCTGTGTGTTTTTTTGCGCTTGTCTCCTAGCGCTACCCTCTTTTCGTTACCGCTTCCATCGATAGTTTGAAACTATTATATTTAGTCCCTATCCCTCTGCTTATATACAATACTAACTTAATAACTTTATTTTTTGTTTATCAACCGACGAAAACAAAAGGAGGAGGTTCTCAATTCGACGTGTATATTTGTTTTTTTTTTTTTTTTATGTATGATCACGCATAACTTTTTACAGAGTAGTCCGATTTTGATGACTCTTTTTTTATTGGAAAGCGTATACCCCGAGGGTGGTCCCATTTAAATTTGGAAACAATATTCCTACCCTAAGGGTAGAAAAACAGGGGATGATTGATTGTTCAGTTACTGATTGTACTATATGACCACGCATAACTTACTACAGAGTAGTCGGATTTTGATGATTCTTTTTTTATTGGAAAGCGTATATCCCACGGGTTATCTCATTTAAATTTGGAAATAATATTCCTACCCTAAGGGTAGGAAAACAGGGGATGATTGACTAACTTTTTGCAGAGTAGTCTGATTTTCATAATTCTTTTTTATTGGATAGATAGGGTATACCTTGAAGTTGGTATTATAAATTTGGAAAAAAAATTACCCCAAGGATGGATGGAAAAAAAGTAAAAAGTAGTTGGGGCGCATACCCGGGAGACGTGGGTTCAAGTACCACCGGCGCACCCGGAAACTTTTTCGCTTTTAAATCTTAGGTTCGGTGAGCAGACGTAACTGCTAATAAATTAATAATATTTGATGTAAACATAATTTTATTTCGTTTTATTTTTATCTATAACACGCTTCGCTATTTTCTCGCAAAAGTTAAGGAATTTTTCCCTCAAACCTTTCATTTTCATAATTTCATGAATATTGTCAATTTTTATTTCCATTTCCAGCTCCATCTCCACGTCCATTCTTGCCTTCCCATATACGGGACATTCCGCCACCAGATGCAGCACACCCTCGCCGACCTCCGAGTCGCAGACACACGATGGGTTCTCTTTGCACTTGAAGCGGTTCAAGTACTCAGAGAACCCACCGTGCCCCGTCATAACCTGCACTAATACGGAGTTAAATTCAATTTTCTGGACCACGCGGTAGGCTTCAATAGCATCCGGCAGGTAAGACAGGCTGTTGAAATGACTAACAAGGTATGTACAGTCACGAGCTATAATTTGGGGCCCACTTAAGGTTGACAGTCCTGTCATATTGTATAGGAATTAGGAATACAAAGGATATTTTTTCGAAATGGTTAACAAATTAAAGCACGCGACCGTACCTAGTTAGCTTTTGATTTGTGTGCTAGTGGAGTACCATGGACCTTCTCAAAGTAACGCCTGAATTAATCAATCATTTTGAATCTAAAGAATGTTTATTTCAAACTAAATACAAACTGAAATATAGATGCACAGAAAAAACCCCAGAAAAAAGACCAATGCTGGGAATCGAACCCAGGTCCTCAGCGTTCCGTGCTGCGTGCTTACCCCTACACCATCACTGGTCTAGAAGTTAGCGACGAATCTTTCCCATACATCGTACACTTCAGTCTGTTATAATCACATTAGGCAGTGATAAAGCGCATCTATGTTAATGCCCTCTACCGAGAGACTTCAACACTCCTTCGGAGCTACCCGCTCACCTGGACCAAGAGATGTCGCTACTAGGCCAACTTTTACAAAAAAAAAAAAAAAAAATAATAATAATAATAATAATTTTTTTATAAAAAAAAATGAAGTTGAAGAAAATAAAAATTAAATAGAAAAAGATAATTCATACTTAACTTGCTAAAGAATGTTATCAAAACCTAGTTAAATTCACTCGTAAATGCTTCTGTCTACGTTTTTTTTCTGCTTAAGAGGCCATAGGTCAAACAAGCCTACTAAGGTATACTCCTGTCAGCTCGAATAACGTTGTTGTAGTTCAAAGACCAATCGAAGTATTAAACCAGAGGGAACTGGAAACTTTGCCACACTTAACGCTTCAAACTAAACGTTCCGCTAATGGAATGTAGTATAATACATACATACATCAAAGACTCTTTGGTGTAGTGTGTTCGACGAAACTAGTGAAATCAGTACAGTTGAAACTAAAGCACAGAATACATTTATTCATTTATTCATTCAATTAATAGTGCAAGTTTACAGTTTAACACCAAGTCACTTACATACTAGAGTCAAATTCTTAATAATAACAAACAATGTCAGTGCACAATAGAAAAACTTATGAAACGGAATTAAATTAATGTCAATCTACTAGGGGCGTTCAATAAAAAGTGAGAATGAGTATGTTAGAAACAACTTTTACTAAAAGTAAGTATTTTATTTTTCGACATAGTCACCTTTTAGCATAATAATACACTTAGGGGCTGTTTCACCATTCACTGATTACTTTTAACTGACGGTTAAATGTGATGCCGTCTCCGTCTATTTGAACAAAACAAACAGAGACGGCATTACATTTATCCGTCAAGTAAATTTGATCAATGGATGGTGAAACAGGGGGTTAGTATATCTTTTTTCTCAACTTAAAATTCCATTTTTAAAAAAGGTCTCATCTTGAGTACTTAAAAAATCTTGTACTGCAGCGACTACCGCGTCGTCGTCTTCAAATTTCTGGCCTCTCAGGTATTGTTTCAATCTCGGAAATAGGTAGAAATCACTGGGACCGAGATCTGGTGAATACGGAGGATGCTTAAGGATATCGAACCCAGCATCACGAATTGCAGCCATTGCAACGGCGGACTTGTGTGCCGGGGCATTGTCCTGGTGGAACAGCACAACTTTCGAGAGTTTACCTCGCCGTTTTTCGCGGATCTCATTGCGCAATGTTGCTATTTGTTTGGCGTATAATGTGCCCGTAATAGTGGCTCCATGCTCGAGATACTCAATCATTAATACCCCTTTACCATCCCAAAAAACAGAGCCCATGACCTTACCGGCAGATGGGCTCACCTTGAATTTCTTCGGAGTTGGAGATGATGGCCTTTTCCATGTCATAGACTGCAGTTTCGTTTCTGGGTCGTAATGATGGAGCCATGTTTCGTCCATTGTTATAAATCGCGCCAAAAAAAGTTCCCGGTCTTGCTGCATCAGGTTCAAAGCTTCTTGACAAATCTCTAGTCTAGTTTGTTTTTGCGTGTCAGTAAGCATTCTTGGTACCCAACGCGCAGATACCTTTTTCATACCCAAGCGTTCATGTAAAATATTATGCACGCTCCCCGTTGAAATCTTTACATTTTCAGCAATAAAACGAACTGTGACACGACGATCCGCCAAAACTGAGTTTTCGACTTTTTTCACAATTTCTTCAGTTACTGCTGTAGTAGGGCGTCCGGAGCGGGGGTCGTCCATTGTCGATGTTCTTCCACGTCTAAATTCGGTGCACCAACGTGCGACTGTCGAATACGGAGGAGCATTAGACCCTAAAGTGTCCCGCAAATCCAAATTGACTTGGTCCGTAGAAAAATTTTTCAAATACAAGTATTTGATAACGGCGCGCAGTTCAATTTTCTCCATTTTCGCTAACGTACTCAATAGCATTGCAAAGAAATTACCGTATATTTTTATAAACAAAAGACAGTTAGTTTTTTTTTTCATAACAATCAGCTAGATAGATTAGCTTTACCGGCCAGTATTTAATTTCGTAATATTAAAAGAGTTTGCATTTCATTCTCACTTTATATTGAACGCCCCTCGTAAAGAGAAACAAAAAAAAAACAATGTTTAGGTAAACAGAAATTGCCTTGCAATACCACAGAGGCAGGCAAAGCGATCAGCGAACATGTCAGCGTCAGCGTGCTGAGCGAGCATAGAATTAAGTAGCGAAAGAGCACGCATAGTAGGCGCATGCTTCGCGTAGACCGTGCGGCAGCATGGCACGCTCAGCAGGCGCGGCCGGCGGCGCGGCGCCACGGCCCCCGCCGCGTCCCGAGGCAGTCTCTTCGGCGCTATCAACCCAATTTTCTCTAATAATGTTGGACTATTCACTCGGTGGTGTACAACTGATAGGTAGAAGGTGAGCAAAAGAAGCCTCCTTCTCATCTCAAGTGTTTCAAGACCAACCATACCCAAAACAAATGCGGAGGGGTAAAGATAGGGATAATATCCATAGGATTTTTTTATATAACCAGCGAGCAAATTTACGTTGCAGTTTTTCAATAATGACTGCGTATTTGTCCTCATAAGGATCCCACACAACAGCCCCATACTCCAACTTGCTACGGACATAAGCACTGTAGAGGACCTTAGCGACACCAACATGAAATTGCTTGGATACCCTCATAACAAATCCCAAGATTTTACTTGCCTTCTTGCAAATATTTATTATGTGCTTGTGAAAGTCAAATTTATCATCCAAAATTAAGCCAAGGTCTCTAACTTCCTCTACTCTCTCCAGGGTGGAACCAGCCAAGCAGTAGTCGACCCGAAGCGGAGAACGTTTGCGTGAAAATGTGATCACCTTGCACTTTACTATATTAAAACAAAGTTGATTTAACACGCTCCATTCCATAACAGCATCAATGTCACTCTGCAATGACATGCTATCCACCGCACTACTGATACCTCGGAATAATTTAAGGTCATCAGCAAAAAGAAGACACTCAGCATTACGGACCGCATCGGGATGGTCGTTCACCATGATCAGAAACAGCGCAGGCCCTAAGGTACTGCCCTGACTCACCCCAGAGAGAGTACAGTAATTCACAGATTCAAAACCACCCACCCTTAACCCACCCTTACACGACAGTTACTGCGTAAAGCCGAGTTTAGACCTGCAAGAAAAATCGTGCAAGTTGCATTAGATTGCGGCGCTCGATTGAGCGCTTCAATCTCGGTAGCTTTACGGCCTCGCAATGTAATGCAACTTGCACGACTTTTCTTGCAGGTCTAAACTCGGCTTTACAGACCAGACACTTGCATTTCACAGCCGCTATATTCGTCTGTCCATCTACCGGAGGAGGGCGAGGGCTCAGAGTGCGATGAAAACGGCTATAATTGAAGTTTCTCTGCGGGATCGCATTAGAAATGATGAAATCCGCGCAAGAACTAAAGTCACCGACTTAGCTTGAAGAATTGCCAGAGTCAAGTGGTAGAACTGATGCCAATGGGGCCAAAAGGTTCGCGAATGGCGTCTATGGACCGCTAGACGCAGTGTATAGATAGCCTCCAACGGCATAATGTTCACAAGCTGAAAACAAGTTTCGGTAACATTTTTAAAGCATGTTCCTTCCGACAGCGCCATCTATTGATTCCAGACGAATTTAACATGTCATCTTGAGAGCCGTTGTACTGTAATGTTCATGAGCAGCGCCCTGTATACTTGTTTAAAGCTGTAATATTATCCATTGGGAACGCATTACCGGGATATTAAGTATCATCATCATCATCCCAGCCTATATACGTCCCACTGCTGGGCACAGGCCTCCTCTCAGAATGAGGGGTTGGGCCGTAGTTCTCACGTGGGCCCAGTGCGGATTGAGAACTTAACACACACCATCGAATTTCTTGTATGCGGGTATATTAAGTATCCTATGTCTTCAATCCAGATCTTTGTCTGTCTGTACGCCACACGTTTCATGTAAATCCGTTCTGTCGTTGTGGCATGATTAGTAACGAAAACCTAAACATCTTAACATCTAAACTTTACAAACTTTCTTATTTATAATATTAGTTGGATCAGTGTACGTTGGCGAAGTGAACGTTGTGGTTTAAAAATAAAGAAAGAAAGAAAGAAAGAAAATACATTTATTTACAACATCACAAGATATTTCAAACTAAATACAAACTGAAATATAGATGCACAGAAAAAACCCCAGAAAAAAGACCAATGCTGGGAATCGAACCCAGGTCCTCAGCGTTCCGTGCTGCGTGCTTACCCCTACACCATCACTGGTCTAGAAGTTAGCGACGAATCTTTCCCATACATCGTACACTTCAGTCTGTTATAATCACATTTAGGCAGTGATAAAGCGCATCTATGTTATGCCCTCTACCGAGAGACTTCAACACTCCTTCGGAGCTACCCGCTCACCTGGACCAAGAGATGGCGCTACTAGGCCAACTTTTACAAGATGAAGTATCTTTTTCTATTTTATTTTTTTATTTTCTTCAACTTCATTTTTTTATTACTTTTACGGTCATCCCGTGAAACCATATATTTCAAACTAAATACAAACTGAAATATAGATGCACAGAAAAAACCCCAGAAAAAAGACCAATGCTGGGAATCGAACCCAGGTCCTCAGCGTTCCGTGCTGCGTGCTTACCCCTACACCATCACTGGTCTAGAAGTTAGCGACGAATCTTTCCCATACATCGTACACTTCAGTCTGTTATAATCACATTTAGGCAGTGATAAAGCGCATCTATGTTATGCCCTCTACCGAGAGACTTCAACACTCCTTCGGAGCTACCCGCTCACCTGGACCAAGAGATGGCGCTACTAGGCCAACTTTTACAAGTTAAGTATGAAGTATCTTTTTCTATTTTTTTTTTTTATTTTCTTCAACTTCATTTTTTTATTACTTTTACGGTCATCCCGTGAAACCATATATTTCAAACTAAATACAAACTGAAATATAGATGCACAGAAAAAACCCCAGAAAAAAGACCAATGCTGGGAATCGAACCCAGGTCCTCAGCGTTCCGTGCTGCGTGCTTACCCCTACACCATCACTGGTCTAGAAGTTAGCGACGAATCTTTCCCATACATCGTACACTTCAGTCTGTTACGAGGGACGTTCAATATAAAGTGAGAATGAGATGCAAACTCTTTTAATATTACGAAATTAAATACTGGCCGGTAAAGCTAATCTATCTAGCTGATTTCTATGAAAAAAAAAAAACTAACTGTCTTTTGTTTAAAAAAATATACGGTAATTTCTTTGCAATGCTATTGAGTACGTTAGCGAAAATGGAGAAAATTGAACTGCGCGCCGTTATCAAATACTTGTATTTGAAAAATTTTTCTACGGACTAAGTCAATTTGGATTTGCGGGACACTTTAGGGTCTAATGCTCCTCCGTATTCGACAGTCGCACGTTGTTGCGCAGAATTTAGACGTGGAAGAACATCGACAATGGACGACCCCCGCTCCGGACGCCCTACTACAGCAGTAACTGAAGAAATCGTGAAAAAAGTCGAAAACTCAGTTTTGGCGGATCGTCGTGTCACAGTTCGTTTTATTGCTGAAAATGTAAAGATTTCAACGGGGAGCGTGCATAATATTTTACATGAACGCTTGGGTATGAAAAAGGTATCTGCGCGTTGGGTACCAAGAATGTTTACTGACACGCAAAAACAAACTAGACTAGAGATTTTTCAAGAAGCTTTGAACCTGATGCAGCAAGACCGGGAACTTTTTTTGGCGCGATTTATAACAATGGACGAAACATGGCTCCATCATTACGACCCTGAAACGAAACTGCAGTCTATGACATGGAAAAGGCCATCATTTCCAACTCCGAAGAAATTCAAGGTGAGTCCATCTGCCGGTAAGGTCATAGGCTCTGTTTTTTGGGATGGTAAAGGGGTATTAATGATTGAGTATCTCGAGCATGGAGCCACTATTACGGGCACTTTATACGCCAAACAAATAGCAACATTGCGCAATGAGATCCGCGAAAAACGGCGAGGTAAACTCTCGAAAGTTGTGCTGTTCCAACCAGGACAATGCCCCGGCACACAAGTCCGCCGTTGCAATGGCTGCAATTCGTGATGCTGGGTTCGATATCCTTAAGCATCCTCCGTATTCACCAGATCTCGCTCCCAGTGATTTCTACCTATTTCCGAGATTGAAACAATACCTGAGAGGCCAGAAATTTGAAGACTTCTACGCGGTAGTCGCTGCAGTACAAGATTTTTTTAAGTACTCAAGATGAGACCTTTTTTAAAAATGGAATTTTAAGTTTAGAAAAAAGATATACTAAGTGTATTATGCTAAAAGGTGACTATGTCGAAAAATAAAATGACATTTAGTAAAAGTTGTTTATAACATACTCATTCTCACTTTTTATTGAACGCCCCTAGTATAATCACATTTAGGCAGTGATAAAGCGCATCTATGTTATGCCCTCTACCACTATCACTGCCTAAATGTGATTATAACAGACTGTACGAGTGTACGATGTATGGGAAAGATTCTAATGCGGATGAAGCCGTATGTTAAAGCTAGTCTTAAATATGAAGTTAAGTTAGTTATTATTTTAAGCTGTTGACTGTACTTCAGAATCTTGCTTTGTCACCGGAACTGTGTGAGCGTGCCATATTTCAAATCAGTCCAATAAGACGTAACACACTGTTAATTGTTACGTTCTACTCGTAACATCACATAATAATAATGTATACATCATCACAGCCTATATTCGTCCCACTGCAGCGCACAGGCCTCGTCTCAGAATGAGGGCTTGGGCCATAGTTCCCACGCGGGCCCAGTGCGGATTGGGAACTTCACACACGCCATTGAATTTCTTCTCAGGTGTTTGTGCAGGTTTCCTCACAATGTTTTCCTTCACCGTAAAGCTCATGGTAAATTACAAATGTAATTACGCACATAAATTCCGAAAAACTCAAAGGTGCGAGCCCGGACTCAAACCCACGGGTTGTACTTAAATATACATGTATACAGATTATCCCAAAACCCAACGATAATCTGCTCAAGTTATATCAGTTACCATTTAGTTAAGCAATAATTATACTTAGTCACGTAACATCTATACATATAATAAATCTGTAACAAGTCGGTGTCTGTACATTGAAGATATTTGAGAAAAACTGTCACTAGGGCTATTTATTAGCACAATAGAACCCAAAACAATGATTTTTAGAATTATTGTCTGTTTGTCTGTTTGTCTGTGCGTTTGTGCGCGCTAATCTCAGAAACGGCTTAACCTAGAAGGATGCGGTTTTCACTGATATGTTGGTATTTTCTTGGATTAACATTTAGTGTTTGTTTCATTTGAATCGGATCACAAATAAGAAAGATACGTCTATTTTAAGAATTTATCGAACAGGTTTTTTTGTTTGAACGCGCTAATCTTAGGAACTACTGCTCCGATTTGAAAAATTCTTTTAGTGTTAGATAGCACATTTATCGAGGAAGGCTATAGGCTATCATCACGCTAACACCAATAGGAGCGGAGCGGAGCGGAAGAATGTTTCAAAATCGGGGGTTTTTGAAGTAAAACTTCTATAGGCACGCTTGACTTGGGAGTACGGTGCACGGTGTTGAATGTGAACGCGGGTGTGCGGGGGGGTGCGGGGGCGGGTAATTTTTTTTATATCAAGGAACTAAGGAGAGCCATAATTGATGAAAAAGCAAATTGGATAAAAAAAAATAAGCTGCCCAAATTACTAATTCCACGCGGACGGAGTCGCGGGCAAAAGCTAGTATGTAATATATATCATGTCACTTTTAGCAATGAATTGAAACAATTACTTTGCTCACCCGCGACCTTACTAAGTTTATGTAAAAAATGCGTGTTCATGCAGTTCCTCCATATCCACACTGTATGAACACACAAATCACACAAACCTAACTATCACCACCACCAAACTACACTGACGCATTTCGAACTCAACCAGAGCTCATCTTCAGAGTACCGCAACCGTTCACTGTGCTACCAAATGTTAGACTCAAACATAAACATACACGTAATGTTATTATACCTGGTTTACACTCGCGTACGAGTGGCGAGACGAACTGCGGGACGAGCCAGGAGACGAGAGTGTGAACAGGTGCGCCTCGCGCCTCGTCTCGTGATTTGCCTTGATTTTGATACCTGATTTACACTCTCGCCTCGTCACCTCGCCTCGTCGTCTCGCTCCGGACGCGAGCCTCAAAATCAAGGCAAATCACGAGACGAGGCGCGAGGCGCGCCTGTTCACACTCTCGTCTCGTGGCTCGTCCCGCAGTTCGTCTCGCCACTCGTACGCGAGCGTAAACCAGGTATGAGGCTCGCGTCCGGAGCGAGACGACGAGGCGAGGTGACGAGGCGAGAGTGTAAATCAGGTATCATGTTTAAAACGTAACATAAACATGACCGTAGCTATCGTAAGGACGCGAGTAAGCGAAGTTATTGTTTCAGTTCATTGATATGGACCTCCGCAAAGTAACGCCCGATTCAATTAATCACTTTTATTAGATATGTTCGAAAATTAAAATGTCTATTATCGCTTAAATACGTAAGTACCTACTTAATAAGTAAATACATGGATTTTTTCTTATTTTTTTTTGAAATCTAGATTTTTTGTAATTTGGCCTCTCTCTCTATAGGCGATCTACATAATATAAGCGATCCAGTGTACGTACATATATAATATTTTACTATCATAACTCTGCTGAGACAATGAATAAAGAGATTAAGTTACGTACCTACATAGTAATTTCTATTTAGTAAGAGAATAAGTATCTCTCATACTATATTAAACTTTCAAAGTTACCCTGCACCTTCACGCAGTAAACTCCAAAAATAATCTCCAACGGACATAAAGTAAACAGTTAAAATTAACTGCGATCATACGCCCTTTGATGGAGTGTTTGTTAACCATTAGTTAAGTTACGGGTGAGCAGTTAAACCGTAAACAGGCGGTTGCTTACGGATGCTTTGATTCCTGTGACTTATTGATAGTTAAATGATTCAAAGTTTTAAACATCTAGCTAGTGCCTGGTAGGTAACCATCCATCATCATCATAGCCCAAGGATCGGCAATATGCGGCTCGCAAGACACATGCGGTTCTTTGGATGCGACTCTTTATTTTATCAAAAAAAAATTCATTTAAAAATCGTTCTGAATCGATTCAGGATTAAGAGACAAGTCTCTGTCTCTGACTCTAATGGAAAATATGTTTAGGCAGTATTTAATACCAACTGCAACTTACATTTGGAATGAGCTATCTGTAACGGCCCTCAATTTTACGTAACTTTTTCTTTAAAAACTGAACTCCAAACTACATCCTGCCAGTATTTTGCTGTTTAATAATTTTGAATTCCGAAGTCTAACTTGCCAGTATTGACTAAATGCTTATTTTTCGATGCTATTTTAAAAGTATGAACTCCAAGTTACAACCTGCCAGCATTTACTAAAATGTTTTTTTTTATTGGCTGACGCGCAGTTGCCTTGGCCCATCGGCATCGCTAACGCGAGGCCGAGAAAGGCATTATATCAACACAAACTTTGTATTACCGGCGTTCAAAAGCAGAACTAACGTTTGTGCTATACTAATTGTTTTCGTGCATTCGGCGATAGTAGCGCTGCCAGCGGTAAAAGTAAGTTTGTACAATTGAAATGCTGTCAATGACGTGACGTTTCGTTAGCTGATTATTTATTTGTTTTGATACGCGAGTGTTATTGGTTTTAAGAATCGTGTGTAAAACGAAACATGAAATCACATTTTGAAAATAAAGTTGGCACACGCTTTTTAATTTTACGTAACTTTCCAGTTATCTGTTGTTTTTTTACTGCAACTGCTTATGATATTTTTTATTTCAAAAGGAAGAATAAAATTTTTAAAAACAAACTTTTGATAACTTCGATTATAAAAAAAAAATCACAGCAATTTTCCATTTACATTGGTAAGTACCTATTTATGCTCAGTAACTGACGGTTATCAGTACACGTATGCACCTACTAAGCATTTTTAAAACGATTTAATGCTCTAAATTCGTATTTCATTTTAAACCCTATCGCATAAAAAATAAAGTCTCAATTGGATGTGACATGGTGAAAAGCTTAAACATTTTCGAAATAACATGCTAGTAATCGTGACAGGGCTAGCACGAACGAACGTGACCGTCAAACAACGTGATAATGATACGTGGTTGTTATACAACACAATTTTTTATGTAATGATTACTACTATATGTCAATAGCACAAATAAAAAACTAAATTATTTTCTAAAAGGGGCGGCAACGCACCTGTACTTTCATCTGTGTTGCGGGCGTTCAAGGGCGGCGGTAATTGCTTTACATCAAGTGAGCCATCTGCTCATTTACCAAATAAAAAACAAACAAAATAAAAAATACATTTTACAAAAATAACTTGAATAAATCTTTGTATTCGGTTAAATTCATCTGATAAAAAATATACTAACCTATATTTCAAAATACTTATGTTGAGTAAGAAATATTTTCTAACCATGCATTAAACATCATTTATTATGCATTAACACGCCGAAGTGGCAATGGGCAGGCCATATAACCCGAAGAACCGATAACCGTTGGGGTAGACGAGTTCTTGAGTGGAGACCACGGATCGGCAAACGTAGCGTGGGACGTCCTCAGACTCGGTGGAGCGATGATCTTCGCAATGCGGCTGGCAAGAGCTGGATGAGAGTGGCCGAGGATCGCGCTCAGTGGCGTGCCATGGGAGAGGCCTATGTCCAGCACTGGACGAACATAGGCTGATGATGATGATTTATTTTGCACATTGTATATTAATCTTATTATAGTCCCAACACCGAGCGAACGATTCGAGGGGCTTATACTAGTACATTCAAAAAACCATTTCTACTCCATACAAAAGGCTTAACAAAGAATTAAGCCAACACCAACACTCAATTAAAACAAACTTAACTCTATAATCGGATTTAAACTTCAATAGACTATCAGGGACACGTGCACTTAACAAGCTGTCAAATTAAATCGTCGAAAGAGTTACTTAGCGGTGTCGAACAGGTGCAAAATCCGCGCGAACATCTGCTGTTGTTAGTGCTGTTAGGGTTGTCAAAGAAGGTTTTAAGTAGGTTATTTACAGTGGCCGTATTGAAGTGAAACTTCTAATGCGACTTCCAATAAGCGTTGCGTTAAATGCGTTGCGTTAAATACGCAACGCAACGCAACGCAAGTTGACGTTTACGAGACGTTCGCATTGTATATATATATACTAACGGATGTTAAAAACTTCGTCAGTGCGATCCAGAACATTTGCGTGGTTTAGTATCAAAACTATTTTAATGGTAGATCGTAGAATATAGTATTTTAAACGTATTTAGTAAAAAAAAGTATTGAAAATCTTTGAGAATTACGAAAAATCAAGAAAAAATATTGAAAATAACGTGTGCACGAGGAGCAACGCCATCTAGCGACGAGTTATGTAACTTGTTTCGCTAGCGCTGTAGTTGGTTGCTTTTCATTTCCACATTACGAAGTTTCACAACTTCCGCGCGGAGGAACTGCACGCGCTATCTTTTTTTTTGTTTTTGTTGAATGAAGAACTAGGGCTGTAGTTCTCACGCAAGCCCAGTACGGATTAAAAACTTCACACACACCATTGAATTTGTGTAGCGTGCAGATTTCCCGCGATGTTTCCCTTAAACCTCAAATGTAATCCCCTCCTCCTCTTGTATTTTAATATGGTTGAACTACATAAAGCTGTTTGCATATTAAACGACAAAGCTGACTCTTCATTTTCAAAGGATAATCTTGCGCTATCATAGTTTTAAATTTTTGATGAAATCAAAAATTAAATAAAAACTGAAGAAGATATAAATATCCTATTAGCATCTTTGTTGATATAATAAAGTCCTTTGACCTCACATCAGGCATCACGTTAACTTCAAAACATACAAACAGTACCACAATATACTCGTACTTCCAATGAAATAAGCAAGTTTTAATTCAAATTACGTCGTATATTCATTCTGAAGTGTAAACAAAATTAGACCGTATTTTTAAGTAAAAAGGGTCTGAATTAGATAACCGAAGATAAACCCATTGACCTTGCGCACACGCATTTACAAACCAGCTGTGATTGATCGATGATTCGATAAATGTAATCATCAATCATTAGTTTCAAGATTAATTCTATTTTACACCGAAAGTCAAGGCAGGGTTCAGTTAACTGGCATGTATGTATGTGGCTGTTTGTATAATTATTTTGGTGTTTGTTAAGTAAGACCTTATGACCTAGAAGAATCATAAGTTTTGTAACTTTGGAATTTATTTAAGCACATAGAAAGTTCCTTATTCACTGAATAATTTGAACTTTATGTAGCACATCCGGCAGTTATTCTTACAAATGATTTCTTCTTCTTCTTCTTCTTGCCCCCCTCCCATCTCAACTGGGGTCAGGCCTCCTTGTACGTCGGCGCCAGGACGCTCTGTCCTGGGTTGTCGTTGGTGAGATATTCAGGGCTTTCAGGTCCCTCTCAACATTAGTCCACCATGTAGACGGCGGTCTTCCTCTACCACGGGGTTTCGTAGGGATGTTTAGCGCTATCTTTACGGAGTAGCTCTCATCTCTCCTATTTATGTGGCCGTACCAGCGAAGTCGACTCTCCTTAAGTTTCTCTGCAACTGGAGCCACTTTAGATGATCCTCTGACGTACTCGTTGCGGACTTTATCCAAACGCGTCACGCCACCCGCCCAGCGCAACATTTTCATTTCTTACAAATGATTTGTTCTTTATAAAGTATGCCAGGACTCAAGAGGATAGATAAACTTAGTTATAACTTGAATATCTTACAACCATAAATACGAAAGTTTTTATGGATGGATGTTTGATACTCTTTCACGCTAAAACGGTTTGACGGATTCTGATGAAATTTTGTACACAAAAATGTTTACACCCTAGATTAATATAGAGGATACTTTTTTCCGGAAAATTACATGGTTCCCGCAAGGCAGCGATAAACAAACTCTTCGCAGACGGAGTGGCGTGCAATAGCTAGTATTAAATATTTACATAAAAGCATCATCATCATCATTCAGATTGCCAATAGTTAATAAAATATTTTATTTTAAAAGAGGTAAGATCAGAGTGCCATCTATCAGGCATGTAGGTATGTCAAACACTAGAACATTTAACTTTTGCATTATATTTGTCAGTACAGAGAGGTGACTGAAGAATAGAAAAATGCCTCATCATCGTTATACTTTAAGAGCCTGTCCGCACAGCGATATTTCACCGCGCGGTTTCTTATTCGCAATTCTGTAACACATTGAATCTTATGGACGTAGCCGCAGACAGGTACTTAGCCGTATGCCATATAAGGCATTAAGGTACCTACTTATAGTAAAAAAGTACATATTATTATTTTCTACCGAATAACTAGCATTTTCCCTGAGCATTGCTGGCTTGAACTGTAAAGCCTAAATTAAATTAATCTTCCAGGATTTACTAACGGGAATACCCAAAAATATTCATAAATATAGCATAAAGAGCACCCGTACAAAATTTGATGTTTCTAGACTTCATAAGATTTTGGTAATTTACATGTGAATCCTGATTCCAGCTAGATACATACCAAATTTCATCCTACCTCTACTACTCTCTATCTCTACTCTCTATTCTACCTCTTGACAATCAAAGAGATCACTCTCAAGTGATAAACCCGCCTTTTCAGTTAACGGTTGTTGTCTAATTCACTTAACTTTGTTTAAATTTCGTTTTTTAGCGACAACCCTGGATTTAAAATTTTAATAAAGTTTTAGAATCCAATGAAAATTAAACCTTGTGCTTGTCCAGTGAAGGACTAAATTACACTGCACGCGTATCCGTGTTACAAATGCGGACAAAAAAGTTGCGTGCAAAATCGTGTACGCAGGTGGTTTGCGACCACTTGTGTGGCAAAAAAAGAAACACGGGCATATTTTTATTAAAAACTGGTTAAGTTTTACTTGGACTGAAGTTGGTGTTCCGTACAAAATTATTAGTTTCAGCGTTTCAGCTTGGGCGATCATGCTTTTGTATATCTGTCCGGCGAATGTCCAGCTGTCCTTTACAGGTTGCATTCCGAAACGATTCTCATAAAAAATTTTTTGATGTGACAACGTCGAATAAATCGATGAACGCCGGCTGCACGCACGAAAAAGGATGACTCATTGTAACGTACATAACGCATTGTCTTGAGCGAGAGCGCGGCACGAGCGAGCGAAAGGCACAATCGGCTTGAACGTTCGACATCAATGTTTTGTTATGACGTTGTCACGTTAAACCTATCGTCTGTAAACCGACTTTATTTTTTCATAATACAGACTCGTGATTGATCTCTATCTTGCCAGATGTATAGTACAGATGAAGCCTTGAAGAGCCATAGTTTGTACCTATGTATCTGGAAATACCGACCGACGACGGGAGTGAATTCCATTCCTTAACAGTTCGTGAAGCGAACCGCTCCGTAATTTTGTAAGCAGGTTTCTGAGTAATTGGTTGTCTGGAAGAGATCGCTTTTTAGCGATAAGACCGCCTATTGTCTACCTGAATTTTTATTTTTGTAATGTCACTGTACTGTTTCTGGTGATCAATAAAGAATATTTGTATTGTATTGTATTGTATTGTTCGACTTTAGGGAGTATTATGTCAATTCATCATCGCAGCCTATATAAAGTCGTGGAAACTGAATCGCGTACCACGAACCTTTTTGTTGCAAATGTCATGTTGACATTCCCTACATCTGCCAAATAAATCATCGGGAAATTGACTATGAAGAGGTTGCATCCACACTGGAACAGTCAGCATCAAAAGTGGCTGGCCATTTTTGTATTTTGTCGTAATAACACAATTGTCAATCAAGTATGACGTTTTGCACTCAACTGTAAAGCGACAAGGTACAAAAGTGACCAGCTACTTTTGATGCCGACTGTACGCGATTCAGTTTCCTCGACTGCACATCTAGTGCAGTCATTGAAGCGAAAAATACGGTCTTACCTCCGAATTTTTTAACTGTGAACCGATTTGCATGAAATTTTGGAATTAGGCTCATCTTACCCTTAACTTCAAAAGTGAAAATGATCTGAACTCCGCCTATTATTTTTAAGGGGTGTAAACAACCCCTTAATGGAAAAATTGACATTGAGCCATTTTATCGCTAGAAAACATGTCTAATAGTAAGTGGTGAAATTGTAAAGTATTTTCTAACATAATTACCTCATATTAAAATTATTTTCAACCCCTTGAAAATCTTACAACCCTTGCAAACAACCCCTAAATTGAAAAAATCACAAAAAAATACTTTGGTATGACATAATAAGATGTAAGTATAGAGTAAGTAATATTTTATATTCTCTATAATAATTATCAAATTTTTAACCCCCTTTCAACCCTTGAAAACTACCCCTTGATAAAAAATTGTTAAAAATTTTTTTTTGATAAAATGAAAAGGATTTAAATATTATTCCACACTCTCGAAAATGATTATCATATTCTTACTTTTCTACCTTTTCTACCCTTAAAACTACCCCTAAATTAAAACAGTAACAGCTGATCACATGGCTTTTTCGTTGGCCCCTTCACTCAAATGTGTTATATGTACATATAAGAACGTTGGTATGTATTAATGCCTACGTTTCCAAAATATATGAGCCATATTATGTATATATATACACATTACAATAGTTGTGGGTCTCTATTATACTGCGTACTTTCACATTGCTCCAAATATTCACACTCCGAAATTTTCAGTTACTAAGTAGAAAAAAATATGATAAGTTTTTGGACCATAACTCCTTCAATTTTCATGCTATCACCATTTATAAAAAACCATTGTAAAGGTAATTAAGAGAGCTACAACATCCTTTATTGCAATATATAGTAAAAAACCTTTTTCTAAAACGGTGAAGGGTTAAAGGGCTTAAGAGAGGCTGTGATTGCGCTGCCACGCGCTCTTTAAACAATCATATCTCCGTCAATTTTTGTTTGACAGAAAAAACAAAAAAAACAAATTGTTTGTCAGAAAAATACCTAAATTTTTATCCGCACACTTTTATACGTATCTGTCGTCATTTTTGAGATATTATGAAAAAAAAGTGGGTTTTTTGTGGGTGGTTGCGGAGTTCAAATCATTTTCACTTTTGAAGTTAAGGGTAAGATGAACCTAATTCCAAAATTGTGTGCAATTCGGTTCACAGTAAAAAAATTAGGACCAATAATGCTTCAATGACTGCACTAATCCTAGAGTGCAGGGCGCAGGCCTCTTAGAATAAGAGGGCTTGTGCTGTAGTTCTCACGCGGCCCCATAACAGGTTGGGAATTTCACACATTCTATCAAATTTTTTCGCAGGTCATCTACGATTGGAAGCGGCTTTTATAGGTTAAACAAATTACAGGTTCAAAATAAAATGTAAGTACATGACTTTACAGTGAAATTAATAAATAAATCTAAATGAGTTTATAAAAATTGTATAAAAGGCAAGGAACCCCAAAAATACAGTTTTTTGTCCGCATTTTTATATCTTAATAATGTTCATCGATACAAAGACAAATTCAATTACGATTTCGATCTCAAAATAAACCCGTTGACATTTTACTTTACAACATCCTGCTATAACAAAGAAAGTTTGTGAAGGTGTTTGGATGTTTGTAAGTAACACACAATCACGGAAACTGATTGAAGGGATCATATAAAATTCGGCATATAAATAGACAAAGATCCGAATTGAAACAAAGGATACTTAAGTAGTTTAATATCCAGGTTATGAGTTTGAAATATTAATATTTCAACTGTCAACAAGAATAGAAGGCGTTGTTTTTGTTGACTGTAATAACATTGCCAATTTTAATACATACTCTTAACACATTAATTAATATAAATTAAAGATTTAGCAAACACTAATTTATCATACCTACACATTTATCAGGTTCGACCGGGAATCGAACCCGGGAGCTCTAGCTTCCTAGCCAAGTTCTCTAACTCATCATCATCATCCCAGCCTATTAAACGTCCCACTGCGGGGCACAGGCCTCCTCTCAGAATGAGATGACCTGGGCCGTATTCCCACGCGGGCCCAGAGCGGATTAGGAACTTCACACACTCCATTGAGATTCTTCGCAGACATACAGGGTTTCTCACGATGTTCTCCTTCACCGTAAAGCTAATGGTAAATTCAAATGTAATTTCGCACATAAATTCCGACAAACTCAGAGGAGCCGGGATTTGAACCCACGACCCTCTGCTTGAGAGGCCATAGGTCAAACCATTAGGCCACCACGGCTCTACCATGGTTCTCTTACTACAAGTTTCTATCTCCGGTCATCAAAAACCGAATACCTTAAATTCTGTTTTTTTTTTTATGATAGTCCTAAAGAACTTTATAACAAATCGATCAATTAATTCCGTAATTGAACTAAGAGTTTTATGAACCAGTAAAGCTTGTTTTATTGTACAGCCTTGTACTTAATACTAAGTCGTAAACATGAACAAGTGATTTAGAATAACCCGATGTCGCACAGATTGATAAAACAGCGGCTGAATCAGTTGAGAATTTTTAGATTTGTGTGTATGTAACCGAACCCTTTATTGCATAAAAATAATGCGTGGAGTCCCTCCGCGCGGAAGAAGTGAAACTTCATAATAAAAAATAAAAAACCAGGCGGTCACCCATCCAAGTACTGACCGCGCCCGACGTTGCTTAACTTCGGTGATCGGACGTGAACCGGTGTTTTTGTCAAATATCCTGAAAACGGTGCATCCTACGGCAAAATCAATGAAATTTTCATCCCCCTTTAATACTCCCGCACCCCCCTCACCCGACCCCCCGCACCCCCCTCACCTCACCCCTCTCGCAAACTTCTCGTAAACACGTCAACTTGCGTTGCTTTGCGTATTTAACGCATTTAACGCAACGCTTGTTGGAAGTCGCATTAGAAATTTCACTTCAAAAACCGTTGAAATACATGTACACAGGCGAACTTATTCCTTTAAGGGATCTGTAGTATTGAGTGGATCCTCATCCACTTCTTCATCCTCATTGTTTCTCTCGGAACATTTAGCTATAGGCTGACAAAGAGTAAGAGAGAGAGTAGTTGTTTCGGCTTTGTGACGTTTTTTATTTGTACTATGAATTACGATTAGGATACGATTAGGTACATTTGATAATAAATGCACGTTAATTGAAAATGTTATTTATTCAATTATAAACATTATATGGACATTAGTTGGGAGGTAGTAGGCATGCCAAAGGAGTTGGAGACTGCTGGGGCAGGCCTGAGCCAATAGGCACATAGATGCCGTATATGACAATTTTTAGTGATATGAATTACTATAATTATTTGTGTAGAGGTTTAAATAAATAAACATTTTATATGCCGTTTTTATGTGGAATATTCAATTTTAATCAATAAACATGTAAATAAATATCACTCGGCGATTCAGTAAGCAAACTAATCTTAATATTTACCAAAGATTGGTACTTAGAAGGAATGAGAGGGATGAATCCAATCAAAAGATATTGTGTAATGTACAAGTCAATGCACATAGGGGTGCAATATTGATACTACAAAGAATTACTACTCACTTACTAAAGATGAGTTAGTTAAATAAATAAACAAAGACTAGATAAAGTACTTGATGGAGATAAACCATATTATCTATGTCTAAGAGGTTTATGGACATGGACCGCCTTATATGAAGGGTAGTTCATGGAAAGAACACGTCTCTAATCACCTAAGCTACTTTTAGATTTATAGCGGTTCGAAAGTTAGTCATAATGAACAAATTACTATAGAAACCAATGTAACCATTTCTTTAAAAGTGAAAAAAAAAATCAGATATCCATATATAATTCAATAGTAATTTATAGTAGTTTGCGAGCTCTATATTTTGGGATTTATATCTGATATTTCAAAAAGGTGACTAGACTTTCTTCTTCTCCTTTCTTCTTCTTTCTGTATAGTTACCCTTTATACATAATAGTGATTTAGCTGCACAAGTCTGTGGCTCTGACTTAGCTTATGTAAATGCATTTTCAAATGCCATGCACTGGGACACCTGAGGTCATAAACGTAACGAATGGACCACAGGGCTGGCACACCATGGGCCGCTCACATGGAACTTCGTCCGTTTATAATTAAGGGTCGTACGAACCCCTGGCCGTATACTCCATAGTATAAATTATTATACTATGTAGTATAAGGCCAAGGGGATCCATAGAGCACGAACTGAGTACAACTTTTGTTTAATCTATTGTATACATAATTTATTGAATCAGGCGTTACTTTGCGGAAGTCCATATTAATGAACTGAAACAATTACTTTGCCCACCGCGACCTTTTTAATACTAGTGCTATAACAACGGAATTGAATATAATTAGGTACAACATATAAATGCTTACATTGTTGATCGAACCAAATATTTTGAAAGTTAATTTATGATATGCCGATTTTAAATAATTTATTATTATATATTATATTATATTATTAAAGGTCGCGGGTGAGCAAAGTAATTGTTTCACTTCATTACTATGTGTAGTTTTTCTTGTCACTAAAATCTATGACAAAGTTTCTAAGAACAGGTCTTTGTATGTCTTATAGTCTCAAACTTGCCCATACTGACCGATCTAAATGTACTACCCTGTATATCCGGTAAAACATACTATTACTATTATTAGGTACTATTTAACTTTATAGATCGTTAAGTCATTCGCATTTCTCCTGTGAACATGGCAAAAGTTATGGGTCTATAATAGACTCTATAGCCAATAATGTTTTAGTCAAGTCTACATCAGCGACTGGCGCCTGGCCAACTTACTGCCCATTCAAATAAATCTGAAGTTTGCTGACTTAGAGTCACTCATTTCATGACCACAGGAGAGACAATTTTTGTTTCATACGGTGTGAATGACCCTTAGGGCCTACGCTAGCTGACGCGGACGCCCCCCGCGTGCGCCCGCTCGCGGGTCTAAAATGTACCGAAAATCCGTCGCACCGCGTCGCACGCGCCCGCGCCACTTAGCGCTCGCTGTTCATACAATTTCTTATTAGACGCGCGCACGACGGGCGTCCGTTCCGGGTAATCCGCGTCAGCTAGCGTAGGCCCTAAAATATTTCATAGCACTTACGTGAATGCTATACTGTCATAGTTTCACTGTTCAAAACTTGAGTTTATTACCTGTAACAGAAACACAAGAAATGAGTACTTAAACATATTAAAAAATTGCATTTAATATACATCAATTTACTAATCTATATGAAATTAAGTTTCAGCTTTCAAAGTATATGGATTGATGTTTGATTTTATTTTAAAAAAACGTTGATTGTTTACCAAACGCGTGCGCTGGCGCATGCAGCGTTCATGACGATCAACAGGGCTGTCAGCTTTCAATATACAGTATTAGGGCTGTCACAATTTTTTTTAGAATGCAAACAAACAACATAAAATTGTTATACTTATACCATACTAAATTCAAACACAGTTGAAAAATAAAAATCAATCTTAACGAAAAATCTATCTATTAATCGCACTCAAGAGTTAGCTAACTAATCTACGTGGAATTCTGACATTGACAGTATTTTTTTATATAAAACTGACCCGCGATTGTCCAATATGCCACGTTTAAAAGTGCAGATGAGGCCCAAGGTGTGTATCTCATTAGTTCAGTAACAGCCCATTCACTCTAGCCAAAAGTAAGGTTACTACCTTCAAAGTAACTGAACCAACAAAGCAAAGTTCACCGGCATTTTACCAAAATCTGTTCACGGCATTATCTCCAAAGGCGAAGTTTATAAAATTACCACCCCTAGTTTAAGGGGGTGTAACTTGTAAACTTGTTACAGTTCAGGAGCTAAGTGCTTGTGAAAGGACTTGACCGCTTTAAGGTTGACTTAGATTAAATATATCTATAGAGGTGGCAACAAACATTTACGAATGTTGTCCAGTTTGACGGCGCAATTTTTAAGAACCACGTTATCTTATCAGTACATGGTCTCATTTCAGGAACGGCCCAACACGTTTGCGAGCGGTAATTCAATCGTTTGCGAGAGGATAAGAATGGGATGAGCTTGGGATGAGCCTTATTTTCCTGTTAATTCGCTTTGTGAATAAATAAATAAGGCTCATCCCAAACTCAGCCCAAACCTCTCGCAAACCAGTGATTTTTGGCGTTCCTGAATAGCAGTTCATCCCTATCCTCTAACAAACGACTGTATTACCGCTCGCAAACCGTGTTGGGCCGTTCCTGAATTTAGCCCCAGGAGTGATAGAAACCCAATAGATAGTATGTAGGCAACAGAGCAAGAGCCCGCAAACATTAGACATTTGCTATTTTATAAAGCGTGAAGGTTTCTCTGTATATGTCCTTAATACAAGCTACAGTATAAATGATCCCCGAATATGTAGCTTGGATTACGGTTGCTTTGCAGGATTTGCTACACTGCAGCACTGGGTGCGTTCTGCGGTTTGAAATTGAACGCAGCCCTCATTATGTATGAAAAACATTGTCGGTCTCTATGTATATATTTTGTATAGATATGCGATCTGACCGTGTGACCGCGACCGCAGAACGCATCCAATGTTTGGTTTAACGACCGCTTTAGCCTAGGTGGTAGTGACCCTGCCTACGAAGCAAGAGGTCCTGGGTTCAGATCCCGGTAAGGGCATTTATTTGTGTGATGAGCACGGATATTTGTTCCTGAGTTATGGATGTTTTCTATGTATTTAAGTATTTATTTATCTATATAAGTATGTTTATCGTCGTCTAGTACCCATAGTACGAGGGGCGTTCAATATAAAGTGAGAATGAGATGCAAACTCTTTTAATATTACGAAATTAAATACTGGCCGGTAAAGCTAATCTATCTAGCTGATTGCTATGAAAAAAAAAACTAACTGTCTTTTGTTTAAAAAAATATACGGTAATTTCTTTGCAATGCTATTGAGTACGTTAGCGAAAATGGAGAAAATTGAACTGCGCGCCGTTATCAAATACTTGTGTTTGAAAAATTTTTCTACGGACCAAGTCAATTTGGATTTGCGGGACGCTTTAGGGTCTAATGCTCCTCCGTATTCGACAGTCGCACGTTGGTGCGCCGAATTAAGACGTGGAAGAACATCGACAATGGACGACCCCCGCTCCGGACGCCCTACTACAGCAGTAACTGAAGAAATTGTGAAAAAAGTCGAAAACTCAGTTTTGGCGGATCGTCGTGTCACGGTTCGTTTTATTGCTGAAAATGTAAAGATTTCAACGGGGAGCGTGCATAATATTTTACATGAACGCATGGGTATGAAAAAGGCATCTGCGCGTTGGGTACCAAGAATGCTTACTGACACGCAAAAACAAACTAGACTAGAGATTTGTCAAGAAGCTTTGAACCTGATGCAGCAAGACCGGGAACTTTTTTTGGCGCGATTTATAACAATGGACGAAACATGGCTCCATCATTACGACCCAGAAACGAAACTGCAGTCTATGACATGGAAAAGGCCATCATCTCCAACTCCGAAGAAATTCAAGGTGAGCCCATCTGCCGGTAAGGTCATGGGCTCTGTTTTTTGGGATGGTAAAGGGGTATTAATGATTGAGTATCTCGAGCATGGAGCCACTATTACGGGCACATTATACGCCAAACAAATAGCAACATTGCGCAATGAGATCCGCGAAAAACGGCGAGGTAAACTCTCGAAAGTTGTGCTGTTCCACCAGGACAATGCCCCGGCACACAAGTCCGCCGTTGCAATGGCTGCAATTCGTGATGCTGGGTTCGATATCCTTAAGCATCCTCCGTATTCACCAGATCTCGCTCCCAGTGATTTCTACCTATTTCCGAGATTGAAACAATACCTGAGAGGCCAGAAATTTGAAGACGACGACGCGGTAGTCGCTGCAGTACAAGATTTTTTAAGTACTCAAGATGAGACCTTTTTTAAAAATGGAATTTTAAGTTTAGAAAAAAGATATACTAAGTGTATTATGCTAAAAGGTGACTATGTCGAAAAATAAAATGACTTAATTTATTGAATATGGCTATGCTATGCTATGGTTAGGCTATGTAACCACAAAGAACAGGTAGATAAGGGAACTAGATCGGGGGTATACAAGCTTACTTGTAATGACTGCAATGGGATATACGTAGGACAGACAGGCCGAAGTTTTAATACTAGATTTAAAGAGCATGTTTCGGCATATAGGAATGAGCATCCAGATAGATCGAATTTTGCAAAACATTTGTTGGAATCAAATCATTCATTGTTAGATTCAGATTCTTATGAAGTGTTACATTATTGCGGCAAGGGGTTGCGTTTGGATGCTCTGGAATGCATGGAAATAATTAGGTACAACACTATGGGGTCTATTATTAATGAACAGGTAAATTTAGTATCTTCTCCTTTACTGCGGCTTGGGTCGAATTTGAACAGTTAGTATTAATTAAATATGCCTTATAAATAAATAAACAAAAAAAAAAAAAAAAAAATTCAAGGTAGTTTTAAATATGTCAATAAAAGTTAATTTTTGTGGGGTAGTTTGAGAATAAGAAAAATAAAGTGGGTACTTGAGAAGTTACAGTGACAAGTTAAAACATTTGTTTTGGTTTGTTAGTTTAACGTTTGGTAGCATAGCATACGGTTGTGGTAACTCTGAAGATGAGCTCTGGTTGAGTTCGAAACGCGTCAGTGTAGCTTGGTGGTGGTGATGGTTGGGTTTATGTGATTTGTGTGTGTTCGTACAGTGTGGAGGTGGAGGAACTGCATGAACGCACATTTCTTGCATAAACGTAACTATTGTAAGGTCGCGGGTGAGCAAAGTAATTGTTTTAGTTCATTAAATAAAATGACATTTAGTAAAAGTTGTTTATAACATACTCATTCTCACTTTTTATTGAACGCCCCTAGTACAAGCTTTGCTTAGTTTGGGACTAGGTCGATTTGTGTTAGATTGTCCCCTAATATTTTTTTTTTAATGTGGCAAATCCTTGAAACAAGAAGCAAAGGTCTATTAAATTACACTTCAAGTTCGTTAAAGTATAAAGCTGTATTTTTATATGTATATTTATTCGGAACACTTAGTACGGTTCCAACCACCTTTAACTTGTAATTAATTATAATATTGTCAACTTTGACTGTTGTGTCACGCTTAGGATGGGTTTATAAACTAAATAAATCAATCGCAAGTAAGTCTGTAATGTAATGTCAAACGGACCCCACGATACTAACGCCATCTAGCGATATTCCATCTGTCAGAAAACTCTCCTTATTAAACTGGGACTCATTTAACCTTTTCAACGCCAAGCCTAGCCAAACAGACTTAAAGCTACTTTGAACCTTATGTCGTTGGCTGAAGATCACTTTGAGGTTGTACATTATGACGCTTATATCCGTCGTTGGAATTGAAAAGGTTAACGCCGTGTCTACGCTGCATTGCATCGAACACTATTAGGAGTGTTATGCACGTGGCAACAGTTTGAACTTATTTCTAGCGTGCTGACAAATGAATGGAGTTCGAACATTCAACTAGTGAGTACTGTCAGCTTATTATGAGGCAGGTACTATCGCCCCAAGCGCCAGATAACCACCTTAAAGGCCTAGTTGCGTGCAGTGGCTAGACATCTGTCCATAATAATCCATAGCAATAAACATCAACGGCTACAAGCAAATTTGTTTTGAAAATGGGTATCTGGCGCTTGGTACACGTAATAGGCAAAGTCCCAAAAAATATATAATAATGCGCTACTAGCGGCGATGGGCAAATATGTGTTGTGTCTGAGCTTTTGTGAGCTGACGTATGCAAGGAAATCTAGTGTATTTATTGGGTGTCTTGGTTGTGGGTTTAGTTACGTTTTCGTAATTCGTAGGTTATTTTTGTTTTTTATTGCGGAGGGAGGTTATGTAAAATTGCATGAAATAGCATTACTTCAGAGCAAACGTAGTTATTTCGCATGACTTGCCAAACAACAGAACACTTACATACAATCTTTGAATTCGTTAAGCAAACGTTCTATCGAAAATTCCAGACTTCGCAGGCAGCAGCCAGCAATAATCCTTTTTAAAACAAATGGGACCGTATAATGGCAAGGTGACCCGGACAAATACAATTGTATTATTTTCAACGGACTCCAAATCTGGGGTAATAGTATGCTGAAACTTCACAAACAATGTTCCGGGTTAGTTTTCTACAGTTTCAGCGAAAAGTTTCGAACGGCGGCACAGGGGGCTGCGAGCTGCTTTGTCGCTATTCGGAGCAATTTGTCTAAGTCGCGTTGACAAGAATAAATTTTTGATCATCATCATCCCACGTCCCACTGCAGGGCACAGGCCTCCTCTCAGAATGAGAGGGCTTGGGCCGTAGTTCTGACGCGGGCCCAGTGCGGATTGGGAACTTCACACACACCATTGAATTTCTTCTCAGGTGTGTGCACGTTTCTCCAGGATGTTTGCCTTCACCGTAAAGTTCATGGTAAATTTTATACATAATTTCGCACATAAAGTCTGAAAAACTCAGAGGTATATGAGCCCCCGGTCTCGAAGCCATGACACAGGCTACCACGACATTAACGACGTAGGTAGAAAACCAATAAGTAATCACAAAATCTAGGATTTAAACATTATTACTGAGCAGCTGGTAACCGATTCTCTTGAAATTATAGGTAGACTCCAATTATGTCACTGCATTATCATACATTGTATTCAGTGTACTATAATTACATCTCTCGTTTTGGGAACTGGGTGTACTAAATCGCGAAGCAGGTGTACGCACATCTGCCATACTCTCTTATTCTCACAATGACTCCGTTTTATATACTAAAAATAGCCTACGACCGAGTATAAAAAATAGCCTACGACCTATTCTCAGACCTACCGAATATAGACAAATAATTTCATAAAAATCGGTCAAGCCGTTTCGGAGGAGTTCGATACACGAGATTTTTATATATTAGATTAGAAGATTGTTTTCATAATTAATATTTCTAGCCATAGATAGCCCTTTGCCGGGCATATTTTACTAGGGGCGTTCAATAAAAAGTGAGAATGAGTATGTTATAAACAACTTTTACTAAATGTCATTTTATTTTTCGACATAGTAACCTTTTAGCATAATACACTTAGTATATCTTTTTTCTAAACTTAAAATTCCATTTTTAAAAAAGGTCTCATCTTGAGTACTTAAAAAATCTTGTACTGCAGCGACTACCGCGTCGTCGTCTTCAAATTTCTGGCCTCTCAGATATTGTTTCAATCTCGGAAATAGGTAGAAATCACTGGGAGCGAGATCTGGTGAATACGGAGGATGCTTAAGGATATCGAACCCAGCATCACGAATTGCAGCCATTGCAACGGCGGACTTGTGTGCCGGGGCATTGTCCTGGTGGAACAGCACAACTTTCGAGAGTTTACCTCGCCGTTTTTCGCGGATCTAATTGCGCAATGTTGCTATTTGTTTGGCGTATAAAGTGCCCGTAATAGTGGCTCCATGCTCGAGATACTCAATCATTAATACCCCTTTACCATCCCAAAAAACAGAGCCTATGACCTTACCGGCAGATGGGCTCACCTTGAATTTCTTCGGAGTTGGAGATGATGGCCTTTTCCATGTCATAGACTGCAGTTTCGTTTCAGGGTCGTAATGATGGAGCCATGTTTCGTCCATTGTTATAAATCGCGCCAAAAAAAGTTCCCGGTCTTGCTGCATCAGGTTCAAAGCTTCTTGACAAATCTCTAGTCTAGTTTGTTTTTGCGTGTCAGTAAGCATTCTTGGTACCCAACGCGCAGATACCTTTTTCATACCCAAGCGTTCATGTAAAATATTATGCACGCTCCCCGTTGAAATCTTTACATTTTCAGCAATAAAACGAACCGTGACACGACGATCCGCCAAAACTGAGTTTTCGACTTTTTTCACAATTTCTTCAGTTACTGCTGTAGTAGGGCGTCCGGAGCGGGGGTCGTCCATTGTCGATGTTCTTCCACGTCTAAATTCGGCGCACCAACGTGCGACTGTCGAATACGGAGGCGCATTAGACCCTAAAGTGTCCCGCAAATCCAAATTGACTTAGTCCGTAGAAAAATTTTTCAAATACAAGTATTTGATAACGGCGCGCAGTTCAATTTTCTCCATTTTCGCTAACGTACTCAATAGCATTGCAAAGAAATTACCGTATATTTTTTTAAACAAAAGACAGTTAGTTTTTTTTTTCATAGCAATCAGCTAGATAGATTAGCTTTACCGGCCAGTATTTAATTTCGTAATATTAAAAGAGTTTGCGTCTCATTCTCACTTTATATTGAACGCCCCTCGTAGCTATTGAATTAGAAGCAGCAACTGTAGGTACTTGACAGGAGCTATTTTTTTTTAAACAAACACTCAGGCACAGATCTCATCTCGATTCAGTCGAGTGTGCCACTTTCTCCGTACTTGTAAATGTCACAGCGTATCAACAATCAGACGCGGCAATCAAGCGATATAAAACTGCTGATAGCAATGTTTTCGAGTCAAATGTATGCAGTGCGCTATCTGTGACGTGACGTTGTGGGACCAGAGTAAGTAATCAGTGTTCAAACAAGATTTGGAGATTTTGGTTCCCTAGACCCGTTTAGGTTCATTTCGTCCACATTCCCACTTCGCCTACATTCCCATTTCGTCCACATTCCCTCCCACTTAGTCAACATTCCTAGCCGATTTTAATGCGGTTTTCGCTATCACTTAGCTTAATTCTCAGGGAAGATTTTATTTATTTTTGTGATTGTATTCATGTTAAGAGGATCAATTTTACTTTCATTAATTTTTTTGAGCCAGTGTCCGATTTGCAACCGCAATGACACATTCTATCTTTATTAGCTTTCGTGCTGTCTTTTGTTTTGTATAAATATTGATGATGTGTCTTGTGTTGTTGAAAATAAATCTATTTTTTTTCTTTTTTCTTTCTATAATTCGGCACGCAGATTGTTTATAACCTAGATAATTTTTATCCCGTAAAATTGCACAGTTCCTGCCCGGTACGTTGAGAATCGCCTAAGGCACCTCATTCTTCTTCTCAAAAGTGGAAATTATAACAAACTGAATCGTTATTTGAACTCTAAAAATAGTCAACTCGACAACAACTCGTGTGTAGCTGTTGATTTGGGCCAAATAACCCGATTTTACGGTATTTTTTTAATATGGTCACACTGAACTGCATGCGAGCATAATCAATTGAGATAGCCGCAATCAGCCGACACCCGCTATCAAGGACTTTTATCATTATATCTGACAAGGGGAAATTCTGTGATCTATAGCCGTCAAAACTCGTGACTTGTTAGTAAAACGACGAAATGATTCGAGAAAAAGCATATATTGTCCTTTTTTAACCGACTTCAGGAAAAGGAGGAGGTTCTATGTTCGACGGTATGTATTTTTTTTTAACTTTTTTTTCTACGTATGTTCATCGATATCTCCGCCAATTGTGGAACGATTTTCAAAATTCTTTATTTTTAAAGATTATCTATACCTACCTACTTCTGAGGTGGTCTCACTGACACCAAGTCAAGATCTGATGATGGACCTAGTCATCTACCTTACCTAAATACCATCTTTTGGCTTTGTACCACTCCTGCTGGCTCGTGCAGACCGACTTAAAACAGATTAGTAGTTTTTATTTCATAATATTTTTTTGCTCTTAAGTTTTCGGGTGTTTTTTGAAGGCGGTTTTATTTTTTATTGTCTTGCCAGATTATAATGTTCAAAGTCTTCAATACCTACGGTAGGCATTGGTACTGCTGGTAATTGATTTAGTTGTGACATTCAGAGATGCATTAAAAGTAGATGAAAAAAAATTGAAGCAAATTTACAATGATCTGTGTAGGAAAACTTCGTGAGGACACCTGAGAAGAAATTCAATGGTGTGCGTGTCGTTCCCAATCCGTATTAGGCATTCGTGGAAACTACGGAGCAACCGCTCTCATTCCGAGAAGAAGCTGAAACTTGAACAAATTGTTAAACCAGGCAAGAAAGGCTTAAACCAGGAATGGTATGTAAATATTGTTTTTTTTTTAATCTGTTTTCTACTGTTTGAAACTACAACATAATTTGACAGCGCATTATTAAAAACAAACTAAAGCCATTGTCACACGGAATCCAACACCGCCTTTCCGATACTTCCCGTCCTATCCCACGATATAAAATTATTTAACAAATCTGTAACTCAATCCGTAACTATCGGGCCCTTGTCCTAAAAAAATTAAAAAGTTAACTTCCTTCAACCATTTCATTTTACCACCCACAGAATTACGCTCAACTCTAACAAGTAGAAATAAAGTTCAAATTGGGTAAACGCGCACTGTTCTAGCCACATATTGAAGTGGTAATTTTTATGAAATAAGTAAGAGTGAACTAGAAAGCGTTTTTTTTTTTAAGTTTTTGTTACGTCTCGTCATTGTCCAGTGATGGTGAGCAAGCATTTATATCTTGTGATTACAAAGACGTAACAGAGCTGAGATTTTTTTTAAGCAGCTATTGACCGTTGGGGTGGTCTTGTATTAGGCGGCCCCTAAACGGTCAATTATATTGTACACTATTGCGAATTGTGCAATATTATTGACCGTTTAGGGTTAATATTGAAGATTGCGCAATGATTTACCGAAAGTTTGAGCGAGTTTAATTTTTATTACGTCATATTTTTCCATTGCATCGTGTAGGGTCAGTATTGTGCAATATTTTAGTATCCGACTGAACACGAAAACATTGTGCAGTTCGTATTATTAAGCAATATAATTGCTCGTTTGGATTCAGAGCGCCTTTCAATCTAATTGTACAATAAAAAGTATTGTACAATGTTATTGTAGGTCTAGGGGCCGTGTTAGGGCATTTCTATTTTTCGTTGTATAGTCGGGGTAAGAAAAGGTTCGTCACTTTTCGACTCTATGTCAACGAGTTAAGGTCGAAAAGTGCCGAACCTTTTCTTACCCCGACTGTACCAAAAAATTAGAAATTGTTAACAGGGAGTTATAATTAGTCCGCGTCCGCTTCCGGCTTGAAAAGTGCGTACACTTTTCAAGCCTTAAAATAAAAAAAAACGCAAGAAATCGGGCAAATTTAACAATGTTTTTACAAGAAGTGAAGAATTGTCGGATTTGTTACATTTTTTTTATTGTAAAGGCTTGAAAAAGTGCGTATTGAAGCGGACTAATTTTAACTCCCTGTTAACAATTACTTAATAATTTTTTTGGTCAATATTAATTAAATATTGCTATATTTTTTTAACGAGGAATGGCGCAAACTTGGACACACACCGGAACCGTGACGTGTGGCAACACTATCAGTTTAATTGTATTTGAAACTTAGGTAGAAACCGGAAGCATGTAGTATGGCAACACTTGATCATATTTGAACTGTTTAACAGTAACAAATTAGGCCATATTTTGATGTGGTTATTGAAGTGAATTATCAAAAATTGCAATAATTTTGATATTGTGATGCATCACATGGCCCTCTATAAAACAAAATTAAAATAAAGCATGCTTATGAGTAAAGGTCGTGGATTCGAGTTATTCCGAATTAAGTTGCGAAAAGTAAGTAAGTAAGTTAAGTTGTGTAAAGTTCCCAATCCACACTGGGCCCGAGGGCCGAGTGGGAACTACGGTCCGAGCACTCTCATCCGAAAGGAGGCCTGTGCGCTGTAGTGGCACATATGATGACGATGATGATGATGATGATGATGACGATGATTCACTTATAGACTAATAACCTACTGATGTATCAAATAAAGACACTCTTATCCGGGACATAGTCGGTAGTCAAAACATACGAGTGTTCGCACAAGAACCTTACTATACTTAACGGACGGTTAAAATAAACGAGGAAATGATAATCTGTTTGCGTCACAAAAACCATCCACCTGTCACCGAGCTGTAAACACCTTGGAGCAACCATAGTGATGCGCCGGATATCGATAAACTTAAATAAGAGATTTGTTACAGTTATTACGTACAAATCTTCTTATTCTTAATATCGCACGTTTATAACGATACTGACACTATACGAAATTATTTTATTTTCAAAAATAAACCTGTTTTTCTTTTAACACGAAGTTAATTTTTGAAATGAGTATAATTTCGCATAGTGTTAGTATCGTTATAAACGTGCGATATATATAAAATACGCGTCACGTTGTTTGTTCGCGATGGACTCCTAAATTACTTAACCGATATTAATAAAATTTGCACATCGTGTGCAGTTTGATCCAACTTGAAAGATAGGATATACTAAAACAATACCACACCATTTCTTGAGCGGATGTCGTAAAAAGCAACTAAGGAAATAGGTTAAGTATATTGTAGGCGATATTCTAGCAACCTGTCACTATTATACCACTTTTATGTCTAAACCTAAAAACAAACTGTTCTTTTTAATTCATATCTAATTATTAAAAAAATAACTGATTATTGGAATCATTTTTTTTTTTTTCTGTTTAATGCACTCGCAGATGGCCAAGATACAGGCTCAGCCTAGTTTGGCCACTGATGGATATCCTCAAAAATGTAAACATGTAGTTTTTGTCAATAAACGATTTTGTATTTTTTTTTTGTATTTTGTATAAAACAAATTTTTATTTGAAGTCGTAATGTATATTGTGTTAGTTATCTACGAGTACCTATGTCGTGTATCATCATCTGCATCATCATCCCAGCCTATATACTTCCCACTGTAAGGCACAGGCCTCCTCTCAGAATGAGAGGGCTTTAGCCGTAGTGCCCACGCGGGCTCAGAACTTCACACACACTATTGAATTTCTTCACGATCTTTTCCTTCACCGTAAAGCTTATGGTAAACTTCAAATGTAATGTAATGTCGTGTAACAGCCTTAGGTAATTTGATACGTATTTTTAGAGCAATTCCAAGTACGCATTTCTTTAGTAAAGCTCTTATTGATTTCATTATACATAGTTTGCGCCAAAGACGTAAAGTCAAAAATATGAATATCAATATCGACAAAAATTAAAATAAATTACTGCATCACTAGCAGTTATAACAAAAATCGTTATCGTTACAGGTTTCCGTGTGCAAATGTGAAACAGGTAAAAAAACAACTTTTATGCGTGCCTGAAAAAATAATGTCTCCCTTATTTCCATTAGAGTAAGGACCAAAACGGTTCGTACATTTATTCAATAATGGCTGTGAATTTGTCACGTTTAGGTTAAATATGAACTTAACAAACGCACCGGCTTATTTAAGTTCCCGCCAAGTTTTTAACAAACGATAACCTTTAGTGACAATTTGGGATGATAGGCTGATGATGATGATGATGATGATGACGATGATGGGATGATATTATGTAGTTTCTGACACTTTTGTGGTATTTACAAGCTTTTACCTAACTTGTAACATTTGTATGTATTTCTCGAATGATGTCCACTGATTGAAAGACGCGTTGAGGCCTCCAGTGCCTCTACCATGAGTTTACACTAGTTTACGTGACCGTACTCGCTAGCGACGGCGTAAATTATTTGTATGGAGAATTGTACAGCGCCTCTAGCGGTCACTTACGGAAGTACAATTCTCCATACAAATCATTTACGCCGTCGCTAGCGAGTACGGTCACTGTAAACTAGTGTAAACTCATGGTAGAGGTACAGCAAGATGGAGCGATGACCGCGGGAATGCGTTAGACGCAGATGGCGCAGGACTGGTCTGTTTGGTGAACCTTGGGGCAGGCCTATGTTCAGTATTTCGGCTGAAATGATGATGATGATGATGATGTTTTTTGTATTTAATTTTACGCTTTTACCGTTAAGCATTATTTCATTTTTTTTTTAAATAATATTGTACCAGAAAAACAGACGACCTGGGACTAAATTCAGGAACGGCTCAACGCGGTTTGCGAGCGGTAATTCAATCGTTTGGGAGAGGATAGGAATGGGTTGAGATTGGGATGAGCCTTATTTTCCTGTTAAGTCTTCTGAAGGTTGTGGCGGAGAGGCAAGACAGTGCTGTGCTAGGCAGGTTCAACACGCTGCACGCCGTGCTTGCATCTCGGTGACAACATTGTTATTTATTTTATCTAACACTCACCTATACTAACATAGTTCTTAGATTGCTCTTGTTAACTAACACTCTAACACAAGGTACTAATATAGTTCTTAAGTCATTTTTGTTACTAACACTCTATGGACCTAAAAGTTGTCTGAGAATAAAGATATATTTTTTTTTAATTCACTTTGTAAATGAATAAATAAACAAATAAATAAGGCACATCTCAAGCTCAGCCCAAACCTTTCGCAAACCAGTGATTTTTGGCGTTCCTGAATAGCAGTTCAAACCAAACCCAACCCAAACGATTGAATACCGTGAAGGCCCGTTCCTGAATTTAGCCCCTGATTACGATTGCGGAATCGCATAGGATGCGGATGGCACGGGACCGATTTGTTTAACGAGCCTTGCGGGAGGCCTGTGTTCAGCATTGGACTTCTTGCGACTGAAATTAAAGCGCTGAAATGATGCGATATTACGTGTCGATCCCGCAAAAACGCGAAAAGTGTTTTTGAGTATGAAAGAGGAATTCTACCTTGTCTCTCCACTAGTTATGTGACAATACCGTACAATATACCTACAGGAAAAGGGCAAAAAACAGTTGACATAACTGCATTTTCATCCCCAATAGAAAAACTAAGCGGTCATTTTCTCAAAATGATGTTTGTGTGGTTAGACATTTGTTATTGCTAGTGTAGGTACAATTTAAACTAATATAAAATAAAAACGTAATTAACCACTGTAGAATAACAAAGTAGTTCATAAACCTCTCTGTATCGAGTACTATCCGCGAATATATTTTCATTTCGTACAATAACAACTGAGAGAATAATAGTTAACACTACAATTATAATTAAACATGACTGACAGACATGCAAAATTTATTACTCCCGAGTTTCACAAAATCAACTTTCTCTTATTTTACTTGTACATTCATAATTAAGCGTTAACACAGTAACAAAGAAAACATCCTATATTATAAATTTGAAAGTTCGTAATGATGTTTGAATGTTTGGTTGGTTGTTAATCAATCATGCAATAAGTGATGATTATGGCAATGATTTAATTCCTCCATCTCCATTTTACCAACGGACATCTAGACGGGGGGAGTGTCTTCGCCTCTGTGTGGTTAGTATACCATTGACGCGCATGAAGCGGTTCGCTTCATCTTTCCTTATACAAACTGCTAAGGATTGAAATATTGAAATTCACTCCCGTCATCTGTATTTCTATTCTAGATAGATAAAACCTAGAGAACTTCAAGGCTGAATGTCTTTTTAGCATCTTGTTACTCCCAACCCCAAATTCCCAATCCACACTGAGCCCATTTGGGAACTCCGGCCCAAGTCCTCTCATCCCGAAAGGAGGCCTGCAGTGGGAAGTATGTAGGCTAGTATGACGATGATGGATGACTCCTAGTCAGTTCCTGAGCTCCCTGGTTCCCACTCTAACTTTAAAACGACACAATTATTTAACGTAACTACAAGTATAACTCGAATCCTAGAATGTCCAGACGTCATTCCGACCCGGATACTGAAAACGAACAATAAGTGCTTTCGGTTCATGAGTTGCGATCTATCAAACAGACGGACACACAATACGGTCATTCATTAACGGTCGACGCACTGCCTCAAGTGGTTTGCCTTTTTCTATGAGCCTCTCTCTTTTAGTTTCAATAATTTCCTTCTGTGTAATTATAATATTAACACTTGAGTTTCTTGAATCTATAATCTTTTGTAGTTAGATGACTTATGTACTTACTCAATCATAACAGGAATTGAAGAGTTTTTGTCTAAATTTGCTTGCAAATAATAGTATTGTATGATGTAGATGAGACGTTATAGTTTTGTAAGTCTGACAATGACGCCCCATAAGGGAACACAATAATGCTTTAAAAGTTAATTTAACCCTCATCATCAGCCTATGCTCGTCCACTGCTGCTGTGCCTCTCCCGTGGCACGCCACTGAGCACAATCCTCGGCCACTCTCATCCAGCTCTTGCCAGCCACCTTGCCAAGATCATCGCTCCACGACGTCCTACGCTACGTTAATAACCCTAATAATAATAACGCTACGCATAATTTAACCCTACGTAGTATTAATTTTATATTAATTTAAAATCATTCTACTACATACATTGATATTGTTTTGCTCTATGGAGTAGAGGCATATCTACGTCATCAAGTCCAGCGGCTCAGTGGATACCGGATTTATTTACATTTACAGAATTTTATGTTTTCATAATTTAAGAATTCTTTAATTTTTGAATTGGTTCCACATATATTTCGATACGGTCGGTGTTCAAAGTGTACCGTGTCAAGAGCGTGACTATATTTTGAAACGAAATACCGCTTAAAAATCTTTACAGGTTAATTTAAACTGAACCAAACACCTCATGAAATATCCAGAATAAATTTTAAGATACCTTGCTATACCGTTTACGCGACCACAAAGAGGCGGTCAGATGGAACCAAGGATTAAATCATACAAGCGGCGTGACACAAAGGTCCTGCACAGAATTCTCAAATCCTCAAAGACTTCAAGTGTAGTTGATGCGCCTATAAAAACTAACTCAGCAAAACGATCTAAACTAAAGTATAAATCTGGAGCTATCTGTTTCAGCGCTAACAAAAACGTAAAAAGGCATGACGCAACGACACTTCAAAAGATAAAGCACTCTGCTTTCACACCCAATCCATCAACCTTTATTAATATAAATATACTGTTGAATATGTCGTACAATGAAGCGCAGTGAGTTCGTTAGTTGTTAAAAAACTTTTTAACAAAAAATTAAACCGCCGAAAAAACTGAAAAGCAAAAAATAATACCTTTTTTGTTTGACCTTAATCTAGGTACCAGTTTGAAGTCGGTGCCTCAGCACTTAGCCAGGAGGAGTGGACCTATAATCGTCTACCATGCTTCTATCACTCCTCCTGGCTCGTGCTGAGGCACCGACTTCAAACTGGTACCTATAGATTAAGGTCAAACAAAAAAGGTATTTATTATTTTTTTTGCTTTTCAGTTTTTTCGGCGGTTTAATTTTTTGTTAAAAAGTTTTTATTTTATACTTTTTTTCCATCCTTGGGGTATTTTTTTTCCAAATTTATAATACCAACTTCAAGGTATAACCCTATCTATCCAATAAAAAAGAATTATGAAAATCAGACTACTCTGTAAAAAGTTAGTCAATCATCCCCCGTTTTCCTACCCTTAGGGTAGGAATATTATTTCCAAATTTAAATGGGACCACCCTTAGGGTATACGCTTTCCAATAAAAAAAAGAATCATCAAAATCCGACTACTCTGTAATAAGTTATGCGTGGTCATATAGTACAATCAGTAACTGAACAATCAATCATCCCCTGTTTTTCTACCCTTAGGGTAGGAATATTGTTTCCAAATTTAAATGGGACCACCCTCGGGGAATACGCTTTCCAATAAAAAAAGAATCATCAAAATCTGACTATTCTGTAAAAAGTTATGCGTGATCATACATAAAAAAAAAAATCCGTTTACCCAATGGTGAACTAACAAACATCCAAATATCCAAACATCTTCACAAACTTTGCCTTTTAAAATATTAGTGGAGATCTTAGGATAAGCTTTGCCGTGTATTGGACGTGATCCAACCGGCACCTGACCATCTTTTTTGCCATAAAATGACGTCACAATACCACAAAGTCAGCGGTGGATATCATAATCATTGTAGTAACCTTGGGCCGCCGGTCAACGAACAGGCCTTATATTATATTATAGTTTGAAATTCAATCTTCGTAACTTGCCATCTCACTCTCGCTTGTAGTATTTAATAGGAGAGTGAAAGGGACGGTATGATATGAACTTGAAAATTTTGAATTTCGGAGTGTGTGTTCCTTTCGATCGTTCAGTATTCTAACCACAAACCTAAACAGAAGAATAGGAACGCCATGCGAGTTAAATACAGTACCCGGCCGTAAAGATTGCACACGGTCTTTGCAAAAAAACTCGGCAAATGTCGGACATTTGCAGTCTTTTTCCAAAAACCGATGTGTTTTGTTGTGTTTTTTTTGTGTGTTACACACGCACACACACACACACACACACACACACACACACAAAAAACACATTGGTCTTTGGAAAAAGACTGCAAATGTCCGACATTTGCAAAGTCTTTTTTCAAAGACCGTGTGCAATCTTTATGGCCGGGTACTGTAGATGATTTTAGTGGTTTGGCCTATGCTCTCTCAAGCAGAGTGTCGTGGGTTCGAGCTCGGAATTGCACCTCTGAGTTTTTCGGAATTTACGTGTGCTATTTTATTTTAACTTTATCACGAATAAGGTTAGGGACAACCTCGAGAGAAAACCTGTACACACCTGGTGTGAGTGAATTTCCCAATTCGCACTGGGCTTGTGTGAGATCTACGACCCAAACCCTCATTCTGAGAGGAGGCCTGTGCCATGCAGTGGGACGTATATAGCCTGGGATGCGTGTTATTAAACTAACTAATAACAGGGTTTTTCCGAACCGGTGGTAGATTCTTCAACGTTCATAGCAGCTTCAAGAAGCCTAAATTTAATTAAAAAATTTTTTTTTTTAACAAGTTAGGTATGAAGTATCTTTTTGTACTTATTTTTTCAACTTCATTTTTTATTAAGCACTTTTACGGTCATCCCGTGTAACCATATATATTTTTTATATATATTTTTTTTAAATTTAACCTAACCCACTACATTCTTTAACGACATTTTGAAAAAATCCTGTTAACACATAAATCCTGTAAATATGGCAAGTGTAATTTATTATGACAAATGTTATGGCAAATGAGGTGTTCGTATTTTAGTACCACCTGAAGTACGTGCTACTATTAGACAAGCAGAGGTCATTGACACCAGCTGTTTTGCACGAAGCAAACGGACCGCAGCGGACTGAGCGAAGTGCAAACATGCGTTAGCTAAACTTGGTTTATTTGAAGGTTTTTATAGCGCCGTAAACCTGATTTAGATTTTGTTACTCGAAAGATTTGTTTCGGTAGTTTGCGGAGGGTGTATTAGATAGAAAACATACAGTAACCTAGACACAGGATGTCATCATCATCATCATCATCATCATCATCATTATTTCAGCTGAAAGATGTCCACGGCTGAACATAGGCCTCCCCAAGGCTCGCCAAACTGATCGGTCCCGTGCCATCTGCATCCAACGCGATCCCGCAACCTTAAGCAGGTCGTCGATCCATCTTGTTGGAGGCCTACCTACGCTGCGTCTTCCGGTCCGTGGACGCCACTCGAGATTTCTGCCCCTTCGGCCATCAATTCTACGAGCGATGTGCCCTGCCCACTGCCACTAGAGTCTGGCGACTCTTCAAGCTATATCGGTGACTTTAGTTCTTGCGGAATACCCTATTAATTAAATATAATTCCAAAGTGAGCGTCTACTTATGAAACACATGACCTCGATACAATAAAATAATACGCCTTACTTTAAGTACGTTTAAGTGATACAGATCCACATATTTGGTATCACGTTAGCGCCCTAATTTAGGTAAGTTTGTAGTTAAAGTGAGTCAAAATTCGACGCCAAATCTTGTCTTACCTTCAAGTACCTCTAGAACCAAGCGTAACGTGCTAAAGTGTATTTCAAGGAGCGTAACATAATATTATAATGACATAATTAGTGTAGGCAGCAAATACACTAGCTAGAGATAATACTATCTCAGAGTTGTTTGATATTGTAATTAATGAAGTTAATTACGTTCCCCATTATCATATTCTGGTATCTTATTTAGCTAATGCTCATCTCGTTGTGCCAATTAGGTATGCGGGTAACGGGAGTTTGAGCAAAAAGTTTTTGAAAGTTTTGCTGAATGTTACATGCGTTTTGCGAACTGAGGAGGTACCGTAACTTCTGGACATGGCAAAAGTAAAGGGTCTTTAGCCAACATTTTTAGTCAAGTCTACTTCGTGGAACGCCTGGCCAGCTTTCCGGTCCATTGAAATAAATAAATCTTAAGTTTGCTGATTTGGTGTCTCTAATTTTATGTCACCAGAAGACTAAGTTTTGTCTTTTACGCCGTGCATGACCATGAGTGTTTTTTATAATTTGTATTGTACGTTTTGATTGTTTTTATATAATATTTATTTTATATTGCACCTGCTGAAATCCATCCTTGCTTTCTTTCCATTTTAAAAGGTTGTCTGAAAGAGATCGCTTCGAAGCGATATGACCGCCTATTGCTTACCTTATATATTTTTCTGTGTGCTTATTTTTCTGTATTGTTTACTTTGTGGTGTACAGCAAAGAGGCATTGTATTGTATTGTATTGTATTGTAAAGTCGGCGTCATCATCATCATTTCAGCCGAAAGACGTCCACTGCTGATCGTAGGCCTTCCACAAGGTTCGCCAAACAGACAGTTGCGGGAACTGTACTTGTTCTTCATCTGTCGCATGGATTTTTCTTCTAGACATTCAAGATCATAAGAAGATGAGAAAAGAAGAAGAGAAGAAGGAAGAGAGAAGAGTTTGCAATACGGCCACAATAACAAGCAAAAATTTAATTTCTCCTATGTCCTAACCGCTTGCCTGATCACTTTGCCTTTAACCTTTGCCTAATCACTTGGAATATTTATATCACAAAATTCGATTTTAATCACTCGTGTTCCTGGAAACACAATCAAGATTTTAACTAAAAGCTTTAGCAAAAACAATTTCTGGCATAAATCTTCGCCTCGGCGATTAATTCTAAGAAAAAAGCGAGTTAAAAATATTTAATACTTGAGCAGCTAAAGTTTCTCAACAAATCAGAAACCATCATAATTTTAAATCAGGCAAATCTTTCATCGGACACAGAAGTACGAGTAAAACATCAATTATGAAACTTGAATATTTTAGTTTCCAATTTTTCCAATTTTCAGAACTTAATCTTCAATTAGGTACGTGGTCAATTTTTTTTATGGTATAGAGGACAAACGAGCAGACGGATCGCATGATGGTAAACGATTGCCGTCGCCCATGGACACCTGCGACACCAGAAGAGTCACAAGTGCGTTGCCGGCCTTTTAGGTAGGAGTACGCTCTTTTTTTGAAAGCTTGAAGGTCATATCGGTCCGGGACTATCGCAGCAGGTACTTCATTCCAGAGCTTTGCTGTGCGAGGCAAGAAATTTCGGGAATAACGCACAGTAGAAGACTGCCAACCATCCAGATGGTAGGATGGAAGTGTGGTCGCGTAGTGCGGTGGCGGAAGGATGCGGCAGGGATCAACCCGAAAAACTCCTCGATAATTCGATTCTCTGTCGTCATCATCATCATTCCACTGCTAAACATAGGCCTCCCCCATGATAGATTTGCCAACCGGTCCAGCAAGCTGCGCTATCCGCATCCAGCGCGTTCCCGCGACCTCGACCAGGTTGGCTCTTTTGCAATGACTTGTCCGAGTTAAGATGATGTCAAAGTCAAAAAAGTCAAAGTCAAATTTCTTTATTCAATTTAGGGCCGACGCCCACTGACGGCATGGCACGGCGTGGCATTTTATTACTATCAAGTTATTTGAATCTTATTTCAATGAGTTTAGAATTCATGTTACTTTATTGGTTATGCGTGGCATCGGCCCTCAGGACGTCGCGGCATCGTGGTATCGAAATAAAGTAACATGAATTCTAAACTCATTGAAATAAGATTCAAAATAACTTGATAGTAATAAAATGCCACGCCGTGCCATGCCGTCAGTGGGCGCCGGCCATTAGGCATCAATTGATGCTCCTATGAACGTGGAAGAATCTACCACCGGTTCGGAAAAACCCTCTTGAAAAGAAACCGGCAAGAAACTCAACAAGGTATACAGGGTTATTTGTAATTCACTAGCATCCTTGTAACCCTAAACTCCTACCACATAAACAAATGTTTTTTGTTTTACGGCTTTTGTCATAACTTAATATTTTTGGTGTAATAACGTTTTGAAAATTTGAGATTACCTCTTATTTATACGATACTCTGTGTATTTGTATGGGAAAAAAGTGCTTCATTTTAAAAAGTCGTAAAACAAAAACCATTTGTTTGAGTGATAGGAATTCAGGGTTAAGAGGATGCCAGTGAATTAAAAATAACCCTGTATTTAAAAAAAAATATCTACATTGTTATTAAATTACGTATGTCAAAAGTATTTAATATAATTAAATTTTTTAACACATTTTTTTTTTCGTATGTGATGTGATGAGATATTAGTTTCAAATCCCAGCCCAATTTAAATGTGTTCTGGTTACTATATAATTTATAAAACAAAAGAAACGTTATTACACCAAAAATATTAAGTTATGACAAAAGCCGTAAAACAAAAAACATTTGTTTAAGTGGTAGGAGTTTAGGGTTAAAAGGATGCTAGTGAATTACAAATAACCCTGTATGTATGTATGCGCTCACGCACACACAAGGAGTCGTACTGCGCCATGTATTCGTTTCCTACTTCCAGTAATAAACGAGCATCTTTACGCACAGCGTTGTTTTACTACATTTTTATTAACCCCGACACAAAAAGAGGGGTGTTATAAGTTTGACCGCTATGTGCGTGTGTGTCTGTCTGTCTGTCTGTCTGTGGCATCATAGCTCTTAAACGGGTGAACCGATTTGAATGCGGTTTTTTTTATTAGAAAGCAGATTTCTTGGCAATGTTTCTTAGATATGTTTCATCAAAATCGGTTCAGCCGTACCAAAGCTATCAGCTCTTTTGTTAGCTGCGAATCTAAGACGCGTAATGGGCATTTACTTTATGTTCAAACATACGTATGACATAATTGCGTGTTAGGGGTTTTTAAAATTTTTAATTTACAGTTATTTAGCAGAAAAGCAACATAGCTAGCTAACCTTTACCTATGCAAATGTCACAGTCAAGATAGCCTTCACAGTTACTGAGAATCTGACATCATTGCACGTGCTTGGTTTCTAGAGGCTATATGCAGATTATGGCATAATTAGAAACGGATAGAGTTTGAGATAAGGGACCATTACGTTTGCAATGGGCAATGTACGTTGACGACATGTTAAAAAGTTTACAGTTCAAAAGTTTTTTGAATCGTCGTAAACAGGAGGATGGTCAGATTTGTATAGACTCTGGTCTAGGGACCAGCCAAATATCATTGGAAAGGTTTTTCATATTCTACAACTTTTTGTATATCAGGAAACCTCCAATCGCTGTGTAAAAAAAGGTATAGCAAGATAAAAAACATATGAAAACGCATAAAAAACAAAATACAGTAAAGCGACAGCGACACAGTAACTTAGTATCAAAAAACATGACGTGTCGTGTCGTCTGTCTGTTACATCTTACTTAACACTTAAACCGCTGAACCGATTTAGTTGAAAATTATAATGGACACAGTTTGAAACCCTAGAAAGAACATAGGACAGTTTTCATCCCGAAACATTGCATAGTTCCCGGGGGACAGCGATCAACGAATTCTTCGCAGATAGAGTCGCGGACAACAGCTAGTAGGTTATGTTATATTAGATCCCGGGAATGTGCAAAAATCCCACGGGTTATAAGAAGAAGTTGCGAGCAACAGGTAGTAAATAAAATTACTCTTTATTAAAGTGTCTAAACGTGTGACAGTAAACTACTAGATTTATTAGCACAAAGACATCCAATAGTTCACTTTCGAGCTGTCCAATGAAGCACAACTGTTAAACATAAAGCAAAGCTTTACTTTCTCTCACGAAGCGTTTAACTAACAAAGGGAGTTAAGAAACTCAGAGCAAGAATACACTATACTATCTACTTAAATCTTATATTATGAGCGCGTTTAAGATACATATAACACAATTAGATGAAAATGAAACCAAAAGCATAGCAGCATTCACGTTGGCCTGTATATCTTCGTTAAAGCATCAAATTGTTTAAATTCTTCTAAGTTTATTAGTGTAATAATAGGTAGACTTCGTTTTAGCCAAAATTAGATTTACAGACGTTTCGAAACAAACAAATAGTTGAGCGAATGAATTGGTAAATAGTTGAGGTCACGAACGCCATTCAAAATTTATGGCAAAATATTGCGTTTTGATTTGACAGCTCATAAAAAGTACGTCAATTAATTGGTCTTATTGTTTAAAGCACTCGGGATCGCAATCGTTTGCATCACTTCCTTTTAAGATCGAATTCGTAACGGAGTGATCCGACAGAGAACCAAAGTCATTGACATAGGCCACCGCATTAGCACGCTGAAGTGGCAATGGGCCGGCCATATAACCCGAAGAACCGATAACCGTTGGAGTAGACGAGTTCTTGAGTGGAGCACGGATCGGCAAACGTAGCGTGGGCGTCCTCAGACTCGGTGGAGCGATGATCTTCGCAAGGCGGCTGGCAAGAGCTGGATGAGAGTGGCCGTGGATCGTGCTCATTGGCGTGCCATGGGAGAGGCCTATATCCAGCAGTGGACGAACATAGGCTGATGATGATGATGATGATGATGATGATGACTTCCTTTTGTCACATGGTATAAAATGCATGTAGAAAAAGGTGGTGAATGTGATCGCGAGCGCATGCGTATTTAACGATACGGCCTCTTTTGTACGCTTATTGTCTAACCTAACGCTCTGACACTTGCTTTCGCTTCACTATTTCTTTATGTCAAACAGTATAAGTTGATGACAGAAAGAGACTGTGAAAGAAAATAGAAGCGCCCGAGCGTTAAGCTGCGTACGAACTGCGTGTACATTTGTACGCGTAGTCGATTACGCGTGTCCTGGAACGCCATGTCCGTACTTGCAGTTCCCCTAGAGTGTACGCGTAGCTGCAAGTACGGACATGGCGTTCCAGGACATGCGTAATCGACTACGCGTACAAATGTACGCGCAATCCGTACGCAGCTTAAGACAATACGGCCTCTCGTCATGTCAACTATCTTGATGCTCATTATAACGAACCGCTTACAGCTCATATGGTCTTAGCAGAGCAAGGTAAGTTGGTAGTTCATAGATAATAATATGTAAGTAACACTTGAATTAATCAGCTCATGATGATTATTAGACATCGGATTATATGCACTATCAAAATGCCAAAATATGCATGCAAATATGCACTAAAAAAGGACGAAATATGCACAATCAAAAAAGCATTTATTATTAGAACTTACGATTATTTACATAATAACATTTTTATTTTTCCATATTTTCTGCAGCAAACTTGCGACGTCTGTCAGTCACTTAATATTAATCTATAGGCTGAAAATAACCTTTCGGCGTCAACTGACGTTACCAGACAGAACTTGAAGTTTGGCGCCATTTCTGAAGAGACTTCTTCAGGCAGAGTTTGTTCGGTGCCGTTGATAAATGCATCAATTTACGGCATAATACAACAAGCCTAACACGAATAACTACTGAAAGCAATAACGCCATAAAAATAGAATAATATCCGATCCGATAATATATAATCCGATGTCTAATGATTATATTTCAGTTTATTTCCATGCAAAAAGAAAACAAATCTGGCCTTCAATTGTGATCACAATGGCGACGCAATCATGAACCAATTAAAAACCAGACGTTTCTAATTGGTTTCATTATCTATATACAGACAGGCTCGGTTCAGCCTTGTTTGATCTTTAGGATAATAATTATCTTATCCTACTAAATTAATAATGAATGAGAGAGTTTGTTTTGTGAATATTTGGATGTTTGAATGATTTAGATGAAACTTGGTGAACAGATGGAAAAAATATCTCCATTGAGTTGAGACAGAATATTTACAAGGGCTGGTATAGTAACGGTATGAAAAGATTCGTCACCGACCTTAACTTGATATAGAGTCGAAAAGTGACGAACCTTTTCATACGACAACTGTACAGAAGGACAACATTTAAACTGCATCCCAGCTGTAAAATAGCAGTTCGAGTGCAGTTCTGATACAGTTGACGTAACTGCATCAAAACTGCAAACCGACTTGCCGCTAACACCGGTTACCGCTTGCAGTAAAGTTGCCGTGCAGTCCTGTTGACTGTATACAGCGAACTGCCGTAATAATATACCGGTAGTGAGTTCCCGTTGGACAATATTTTTACCAAGCAAGAATAGAAGGCGTTGTCCGAGAATGTTGAAGTAGGTCTTACATCGACTTTCAAGATGACAATCATGTAAACTTCGTCTGCAATCCAAAGCTAACCGTTATTGCGTTATTGAGTAACAAATGTCCAAACTTCTTCACAAAGTAGGTCGGACTTTGAATTAAAAAGACAGGTCGAGCATATTCACAATAATTATGTTTATGACTGCTACAAAAACTGAATGATAGTCAATTTAAGTGGCGTTTTTGTCAAAGTTAGGTAATTACTACGGCAATGGCTAATCGATTGAAGATGACGCTGCAGAATCATTTTGTCCGTCATCGATGTCCTCATCTTTGTCAATAGCTTGTTTAATAAACATGACTAGAAAAGGTTCAAGAATTTGAACTAAAACAATTACTTTGCTCACCCGCGACCTTACAATAGTTACGTTTATGCAAGAAATGTGCGTTCATGCAGTTCCTCCACCTCCACACTGTACGAACACACACAAATCACATAAACCCAACCATCACCACCACCAAGCTACACTGACGCGTTTCGAACTCAACCAGAGCTCATCTTCAGAGTTACCACAACCGTATGCTATGCTACCAAATGTTAAACTAACAAACCAAAACAAATGTTTTAACTTAATATAAAATTAATGTTATAATGTTTTAATGTTTTAATACTAGATTTAAAGAGCATGTTTCGGCATATAGGAATGAGCATCCAGATAGATCGAATTTTGCGAAACATTTGTTGGAATCAAATCATTCATTGTTAGATTCAGATTCTTATGAAGTGTTACATTATTGCGGCAAGGGGTTGCGTCTGGATGCTCTGGAATGCATGGAAATAATTAGGTACAACACTATGGGGTCTATTATTAATGAACAGGTAAATTTAGTATCTTCTCCTTTACTGCGGCTTGGGTCGAATTTGAACAGTTAGTATTAATTAAATATGCCTTATAAATAAATAAACAAAAAAAAATTCAAGGTAGTTTTAAATATGTCAATAAAAGTTAATTTTTGTGGGGTAGTTTGAGAATAAGAAAAATAAAGTGGGTACTTGAGAAGTTACAGTGACAAGTTAAAACATTTGTTTTGGTTTGTTAGTTTAACATTTGGTAGCATAGCATACGGTTGTGGTAACTCTGAAGATGAGCTCTGGTTGAGTTCGAAACGCGTCAGTGTAGCTTGGTGGTGGTGATGGTTGGGTTTATGTGATTTGTGTGTGTTCGTACAGTGTGGAGGTGGAGGAACTGCATGAACGCACATTTCTTGCATAAACGTAACTATTGTAAGGTCGCGGGTGAGCAAAGTAATTGTTTTAGTTCATTAATATGGACCTCCGCAAAGTAACGCCTGATTCAATAAATTGTTCAAGAATTTGTTATTACGAAAAAGTAATCCTAAGGCCTCTCAAGCAGTGGGCGTGGAATCAAATCCCGGCTCGCACCTCTGAGTTTTTTGGAATTTATGTGCGAAATTACATTGGAAATTTACCATGAGCTTTACGGTGAAAGAAAACATCGTGAGGAAACCTGCATACACCTGGGAAGAAATTCAATGGTGTGTGTGTGAAGTTCCCAATTTGCACAGGGCCCGCGTGGGAACTACGGCCCTACCCCACTCATTCAGACGTATATAAGCTGGGATGATGATGGTGATGATGAATCCTAAGTAGGTACGTTGCAACCCACTAATATTATAAACGTAAAAGTTTGTGACTCTTTCACGCTAAAACGGCCAGATGGATTTGGATAAAAATTGGTATACGTATAGACAGCTAGACGTGTGGACTAACGCGTAGGCTACTTTTTATTCCAATATTCTTGCGGGTGTGAGATAAAATTCCGAAATCTCATCAGCTGGGCTGGATCCGCAAAATAAATAAATAAAAAAATATCACGGGACAATTCACACTAACTGACCTAGTCTCAAAATAAGCAAAGCTTGTGTTATGGGTACTAGGCAACGGATAATCGTACCTACTTATTTAAACGCGTTATGTGCATTTTACTCCGAAGCGGATATTGTTGGGCCAAGGCTTTTTGGTCCTTTGTGTTTAAGTCTAGAAACAATCTTTAAGGTTTTCCCCCCTTGCATGTAGTTGTGTTGAATTTGCAACAGCATTATTTGAGCATAATAGGTATACATTATGTTGTTGTAATTTTCGCTACAGTTAAATGAACCAGGATAGGTGGTTTGTTCGTCGCAAAGTCTACGTAAACGCATAACTACACATAAGGAGGAAAAAATCTTAAAGATTGTTTCTAGACATAAACATAAGGGTTTCGGAGAAACCCGGAGACGATGAATAAGATTACCAGCTATAAAACAAGAAGTAAACCGACGATATACTATAACCTAATACACTATAGCCTTTATAAATCAACATAATGCCAGTCAATCACATTCTTCACGGGTTGAAGATTGTAGGGTCGAAATAACGATTCAGTTATAATTCCAACCTTTAAGAGGAAGAATGGTGGGTAGGTTCCAAGCGATGGGCACCGGAGCAGGGGGGTTACTACGAAATTCGAAGTTCGAAGTTCGGATCGTGCGGTCCCTCTCACTCTCGTAATAAATACCATTAGCGTGAGCGGAACGGCATGAAACGAAGTTCTAATTTAGGGTATAGGGCCAGGGGCAGGCTAAAACGGAGATGGCGGGATGCCTTCAACCATTTTGACCCATTTTGGCGGGATTTTGCGAGGGACAGAGACGGATGGAAAGAAAATGGGGAGGACTTTGCCCAGCAGTGGGACATCCATTAGGCTAATTAAAAAACCGGTTGTCTGTAAAGTCGGTTTACGGACGATAGTTTAACGTGACAACGTCATAACAAAACATTCAACCCCCCCCCGCATTGTACATTCTGGCGTTCGCCGCTCTCTTGCAACTGGCCCTTGTCGCTCTCTTGCAACTGGCCTGATTCGCTGCTCTGTAGAATGTAACGTTACGTAACGTTACATGTACGTTACAATGAGTTTTTTTTTTTTTTTATGTTAGAGGCCAGACAAACGAACTAGTGGGTCACCTGATGTTAAATGATCACCACTGTCCATAGACACCCGCAACGCTTTACGCGATGCCAGTGCGTTGTCGGCCTTCAAAGGGAGAGGAAAAAGGAAAGGGAATAGAGGAGGGGGAGAGGTATTGGGCCCCCGGCGCTCTCACTGACCGTACGAAACGCAGCAGGAGTACTGCTGCTTCACGCCGGTGTTCTGTGAGAGGGTGGGACTGCCCCGGACGAGCCGGCCCATTCGTGATGCAGCGGCTAGCTACAACATGGCTCTACCACTTCTATGAGTCATGTTTTTTCGTGTATGCAGCCGGCGTTCATCGATTTATTAGACGTTGTCACGTCAAAAAAAAAGAGGAAAAAATATGTTGGTTATATCAGCAAGATTCAACGCACTGGGCCGGCAATGCGCTCTTGTTAAAGTAAAATTACATAAAGTTTACCACTGACAGATGGCTTGCCTTCATTTCATATTCAACTTTAACGACCTACAAATAAAGCCACGTTTGCAGATTTTGTAATAACTACTTTATTTGTGTGGTGTTAAAGTTGGAAATGAAATGTGCCTTCATCAATCTGTCAGTGGTAAACTAAAAGTAAACGTATTGTACCTTTGATCTTGCAAGCGTCCATAGTCGGCAGTAATTGCACACCAACAGTCATGTTGTTGTTTTTTATATATCTACACAAAACTGACTACTGATTGACCCCTATCGCATCTGATGGAAACTGCAGATGAGGCCAAAGGTGTATCTCTCTGATTCAGTAACAGCCTATCCACTCTAGCCATGAAGAGCCCTGGGTTTGTATCTATCAGGAAATACAGACTGTGGGAGCGAATCCCATTCCTAGCAGTTAGCACCTATTAGGAAAGATAAAGCAAACCGCCGCGTGCAGGCCAATGGAATACTTACAAAATATGGGTGAAGACGCTGCCCCCGCCTGGATTTCCGTAGGTAAAATGGAGATGGAGAACCAATTTAAATGAAACACGTCTAAGAACCATCGCCAATAAACCTGCTTTCAAATCTTTGATCAATTATAACTGAAGATACACATTGCCGAACAAAATCCCCTTCAAAGAATGTCCGAACTTTTTTATTTCTTTGCGTAACAATTAAAATCATCACCTACACAGAAATTTGAACTTACTTCATTACAGTCGAATTTCGGTTGACACTTGACAGCTAAACTTGACAATTTCACGCAACGTACTGAGAAAAAAGAAGGCCACTTTTATCAAAGTGGCGCTGATTTGGCTCGGACATTTTCGGGCGCGCGACTGTGGATCTACAGTTATAATTGATCAAAGTTTCAAATAAAAAAAACCGCATCCAAATCGGTTCACCCGTTTAAGAGCTATGATCCCACAGACAGACACAGATACACACACACATAGCGGTCAAACTTATAACATCCTTCTTTTTGTGTCGAGGGTTAAAAAAAGAAACAAAAGGCCAACTAGACCGAAAACTTAACAACTTTTAAGTGAAACTACATAATATATATTCACTAACAGTCCCTGGACAAATTTATATCCAAACAAGCATCTACATTCTGTTGTCTACATTTTCTTATAAAAACTTTTCTATCAGCCGATAACCCACGGAAATTCCCGAAGGTACGCGTCGGGAAACAAAGTTATCTTTGCCGTTGTCCACGGCGTTGCCGTCTAAGACTTCAGATGGCGATAGTATACAAATGTAGCTAGTTCTCTATTTTACCACCGGTAAGATAAGTTTGCTGAAACGTAGTTTACGTGAAACATTTACTTAGAAGTTCTTACCCTTCTGAAATTTTGATAGTAGTATGTGAGCCTTCCCTTGGGGAACCTGTGTTATGGTATTATAATGTTTTTATTAAAACTATGAGTTTGCAAGAAGCATGACAATATTAGCTCCGCAAATACGGTCCCTCTAGTTAAGAGGGTTTATACCTGCTGAGCTGGCAACGTCGCATTTTTGTTAGTTTTACTCGATTATTTCATAAAAATTGAATGAAAATTAAAAATGTTTTGTATACAAATTGTTCTAATATATAAGTTAATGTGTCTACTGCAATAATAATTCGTGACAGACTTTTATTTTCTTTAAAAGCGAACAAATTATTACCTAACGGTTTTTAAAGAAAATAAAAGTCTTATCACGAATTATTATTGCAGTATACACATTAACTTATATATTAGAACAATTTGTATACAATACATTTTTAATTTTCATTCAATTTTTATGGAATAATCGAGAAAAACTAACAAAAATGCGACGTTGCCAGCTCAGCCGGTATAAACCCTCTTAAGTTATCAAGTCTTTCAAACTATCAACGTCTCAAACCTACAGGTTATAAGACAACGATAACTTGGTACCTGGTGACAAAAATCAAGTTATACCAGTTCTGGAAAAAAATAAAAAAACCATGTCACGAACTGACCCAATAGGAATTATTCTCATTTCAAAAGTAAACCTGTTGTTCTTTTAGCATTAAGTTCAATTTTGAAACGAGAATAAATTTCTATTGGTTCAGTATCGTCCTGAAGGTGTCACACAGGCACAACAATCACAAACAACATACAAAATGCTGGCGTGTTTCAAACTCTGCAAGTTCATTCTCAAAGCTCAAAATGTTGAATCAAGGCCGGCGCAGACCAAATGCGTGGCCGAGTCACGCATCAGTTGTAATGAATGAAACTGTAAGAATGATGACACTCCATGTGCGCCATCTTTCTTACAATTTCATGATGTGACACGCACACGCATTTGCTCTGCGCCGACCTTCATTCATAACTAACCAACTAACCATATATTTGTGAAGGTCATAACCATATTTTATTTTACCTATCGGCATCACAAAGGAACACAACTCTATCCCTGTGAATTTAAAGATCAAAATTAAACAAATAAAAAACTATAATTTTACCAGAAAACACCGGAACTCACGAGTTCATCAAATACTTCGCCAATACAAAAGTAAAGAGACGTATATGTAAACATAGATTCGTCCGAATGTGAATCAAAATTGTACTTCGAAGAGGTTTATGTTGCTTTGAATGCGATTTTTTTAAATTGCTCAATTACGATTTGCCGAAGTGATATTTTAATTTAATTCCTTTGGGTTTTGTGGTTTTTGAATGATGAGTTAGTAAGATGAATACAGGGTTATTTTTAATTCACTAGCATCCTTTTAACCCTAAACTCCTACCACTTAAACAAATGTTTTTTGTTTTACGGCTTTTGTCATCTATACATATAATAAATCTGTAACAAGTCGGTGTCTGTACATTGAAGATATTTGAGAAAAACTGTCACTAGGGCTATTTATTAGCACAATAGAACCCAAAACAATGATTTTTAGAATTATTGTCTGTTTGTCTGTTTGTCTGTGCGTTTGTGCGCGCTAATCTCAGAAACGGCTTAACCTAGAAGGATGCAGTTTTCACTGATATGTTGGTATTTTCTTGGATTAACATTTAGTGTTTGTTTCATTTGAATCGGTTCACAAATAAGAAAGATACGTCTATTTTAAGAATTTATCGAACAGGTTTTTTTTGTTTGAGCGCGCTAATCTCAGGAACTACAGCTCTGATTTGAAAAATTCTTTCAGTGATAGATAGCACATTTATCGAGGAAGGCTATAGGCTATATATCATCACGCTAACACCAATAGGAGCGGAGCGGAGCGGAAGAATGTTTCAAAATCGGGGGTTTTTGAAGTAAAACTTCTATAGGCACGCTTGACTTGGGAGTACGGTGTGAATGGAAATGTAATTTTTTTTTATATCGAGGAACTAAGGAGAGCCATAATTGATGAAAAAGCAAATTGGATAAAAAAAATAAGCTGCCCAAATTACTAATTCCACGCGGACGGAGTCGCGGGCAAAAGCTAGTAACTTAATATTTTTGGTGTAATAACGTTTTGAAAATTGGAGATTACCTCTTATTTTTACGATACTCTGTGTATTTGTATGGCGAAAAAAGTGTTTCATTTTAAAAAGTCGTAAAACAAAAAACATTTGTTTGAGTGATAGGAATTCAGGGTTAAGAGGATGTTAGTGAATTAGAAATAACCCTGTATTGCGATAATGATTAAATAAATGGATTTTTAATATAACATTTTTGTTTTGTTTAGGTATTGAGGCTACTTAATGATATGTGGACAATCAATTCGAACCTAGAGAACTAAAAGTAATAAGAGTTACATATCTGCGAGTATTTTATTTTCATATTCATATTATTACTAATTGTAAGTTATTTTCTGTTTTTTTTTTTAAAGTTTAACAAAAACCTCGATTTAGTTTTAAACCTGGCTTAAGCTTCAATTTGTATACGTTTCGTTCGACGCTACTTAACTACCTATACAGGGTGTTACAAAATAACCCCTAAAGCCTGAAACCCCACGAACAGTAAATAAAACTGTAATTTCGCGCCGTTCTTTTTTTTCTAAAAAAAATATATTACTAATTTAATTCTTTACTGGAGTACTTAGTTTCCATACCCTTCAGTTATTACGGCTAATTTTGTAACATCCTGTTTATAAGCTTGACATTAAAATGAGTATACATTTGTATAGAAAAAGAAAAACCATTTACCTGCTACAGGAGACAGCTTTCTCATAACACACCATCGCGATTTCCACTGAAACAAGAAAAAAAACATTAATAATTTTAAAAACACTCCTAAATGCATAATTATGATCCTGATCTAGGTAGGTTTATTAGATTAATAAAGATTTGGTAAAAAAAAGATAGTGCGTGCAGTTCCTTAATTTTTTTTAAACAATAGCATGTAATTGTTAATTAACAATAGTTACAAACTTCGTTTTGAGCTCATTTTAACAAGTAGTTAATCCTCTATAAAAATGACCTGAATGTTGATTATCGTATCTCTAATAGTTTATGAGTTATGGTAATTTGTTACTTGACAAATTGTGTGACCGATCTAACTTTGGTATCGTGGAGTTTTAGAAATTATTGTAAAAAATACAAAAAAAAATATTTTACCACTTTGTTTGGTTGTTTTTGTATTTTTTTTTAGTTTTAGAAAAAAAATACTATTTTCATCTGAATTTGTTTATAAACAATTGTAAAGTTAATGAACAATTAAATTATTTATAAAAAAAAAAAAATTCGGTCAGTTTATTGAGAAATGGTAATTATGATTTTTAAAGAGGAAATAATTTCTAAACTAATTATTTAAACAATGCAAATATGCAAAAAACGGTTTTAAACAATTAAAAATTTTTTTTAAGAAAACATTTTTATTTAAAAAATCATTATTTTCCCATGACAACAATAAGGTAAAAAAATTTTTTTTTAAATATTGAACTAGTCTATTTGTTTATAAACAATTTATTAACAAATGCCGCAAATAAATATTTTTTGATGTTAGACAATGCCTCTATGCAACGCAAAAATAGCCATAACTCAACATTAGATTAAAAAAAAATATTTAACAACATTTTTGATGATTTTCATTTTTTGTTAACTTAAAAAAAATATAATAAACAAAATATACAAATTTAAGATTTTTTTATAACGTGGTCTTGTTAAGTATATATATAAGAAGAGCTCCAAGAAGCCAAAAATTTATAGGCCAATTATTTAAACTTTCATACTGTCTTTTGTAAAAATTAAAGCCCACGAAAAATTACTTAATTAACAATAGTATAACTTTTTGAAAAAGCAACAAAAAATTTTTTTTCCAACGGGACTTTCTTCCTTGAAGTGTTCTGATGACACGATAATTTTTTTTAATTTTTCGATTATGTCATAGACTCTGTTGAGCGGCAGCGCGGCCATGCTGAATCGGCCGCGCGGGGCCCTATTTTCAGCGCTAAATTAAAATTATAAATAATGGAGGTAGAGTTCCGGGAGGTAGGACTTTTTTTTGGAAATTTTCTCCTCTTTAAGAATCTTTTTTTTAAATTTCTTAAATATTAATAGTTTTTGAGATATTGCCAAAAAACGAAATACCTTTTTTTTTCATCTTAATTTGTTAATAACTTTTGCAATTTTTATCCTGCAGTAAAATCCTTCGAATACATTTTTCTAGACGTCATTCCGAATCCAATGAGCTATCACACATATTTTTAGGACCTTTATCAAGAATTAACACCATTTTGAACATTTCGACTAGACTAAATATTTGCCTCGACGTTTCGGCCACATTGCAGCAGCCGTGTAACCCCACACCCCACACCTACACTCAAGCAATGTTGCGGGCACCAATACGGTAACCGTAATCGTACCTACGTAACCGTATGAACATTCGCGTTTATACTTAATATTAATACATAAGTAAGATTAGAAAGATTTGTTGCAGGTAATAAGTAATAAATTAAAACAACACGGTGCTGAGACTTAAATTGGAACCGTTTAATAATGTATGATTAAAATACTTACGTACTAATTACTAATATCAATAATTACATTATACGACAACGCACCTTACATGGCAACCGCGCGCCAAATAACGGCACTTTCACACAGGCAACGTCCCGTTTTTTGCGGGTTCGGTTTTTTGCAGGATCCCGTTTAGTAGCATACGTGCTACTAAACAGGATCCCGTTTAGTAGCATACGTGCTACTAAACGGGATCCTGCAAAAACCGAACCCGCAAAAAACGGGACGTTGCCCGTGTGAAAGTGCCGTAAATTTGCCCGCAAACGCAGCAATAAAAATCACCACGCAACGTTGCCGCTCCGACTGAACCACGATAATCGCCCACAATTGCGCAACAGCGCGCAACGTTGCCGTTCCGAGCAACGCCATATCCGTTGCCATGCCAATGCCAATCAGTTGCCGTCTACAGCTCGACGAGTGAACATGTCGCTGACTAGGTCTTACGACATAGATTTGATACAATTAATAGATGCAGTAGCTAAAAGGCCGGCTCTGTATGATAAAACTCACATGCATTATTTTCATGCGAAGTATAAACAGAAGCTTTGGAAGGAGGCGTGTAAAGAGGTAAGAAATCCTGCTAATAATTAGTGATCGGCGACTGGTAGCATTTTATGCCACTTTGACGTCCAACGTAATGACGAATATGGATAAGTCTGTGTTGTCAAAAATATAACCATAATATTTTTAAAAACAATTATTTCTACAGGGTTATTTTTAATTCACTGACATCCTCTTAACCCTGAATTCCTATCACTCAGACAAATGTTTTTTGTTCTACAACTTTTTAAAATGAAACACTTTTTTTCCCATACAAATACACAGAGTATCGTAAAAATAATAGGTAAACTCAAATTTTCAAAACGTTATTACACCAAAAATATTAAGTTATGACAAAAGCCGTAAAACAAAAAACATTTGTTTAAGTGGTAGGAGTTTAGGGTTAAAAGGATGCTAGTGAATTACAAATAACCCTGTATATTTGATTTTGTCAATCGATTCCTTTTAACATTGAGGATCCATTTATATAAAGAGAACGAAGATAAAAGTGGCCTATACTATACTTCATAATCATAATAGAAATGTTGAAATCCAAATAGGTTGAAATTGGACAGCAAAAAAAACGTGTCTGTTATTTTAGACTACGGACCTTCCTTTACTTAAGTTTTTCACCTATTAAGACTTTTCTTTTTAATTAATTAATCCAAATGTATCTAGCTATTTAAAAGTGAAAGAATAATAATAATAATACACGCACACGCAAACACACAGGTTACTGTCAACTTAGCGAATTTTAAAACAAAATTGTGTATAAGTAAGACGTTTGTACTCAATTAGTTAATTCGTCTATGTTTTAGATATTCCCCCATTGGGACTTGATTCAACCGCAGCGAAAAATGGCACGTGGTAAGCAATAACGCTATATTCTCTCATAGCTCAGGGGCTAAATTCAGGAACGGGCCTTCACGGTTTAGTAGCGGTAATTCAATCATTTGGGTGGGTTTGGTTTGAACTGCTAATTAGGAACGCCAAAAATCACTGGTTTGCGAGAGGTTTGGGCTGAGTTTGGGATGAGCCTTATTTATTGAAGTGAAACTTCTAATGCGACTTCCAACAAGGTTGCGTTAAACGTTTAACGCTACCATGGAGGGGGTATGAAAGCATTAGTATATGTACTGCCGAAGCAAGTAAGTTAAAAATAGTGCGATGCAGAATTCATACTGTCTGTGCAAATGTATGAGACTTGATAAAAGCGCCATCTAGTGAGTAATTTAAACACATACATGCATAAGTAAATTTAGTTCTTTAAGTTATTGCTATATGGTTCATATTGATGTATAAGTGCCTTTTTCATTTCAACATTACGAAGTTTCACTTCTTCTGCGCGGAGGAACTGTACTCACGATTTTTGTTTATTTATTTACTTACAAAGCGAATTAACAGGAAAATAAGGCTCATCCCAAGCTCAACCCATTCCTATCCTCTCCCAAACGATTGAATTACCGCTCGCAAACCGTGTTGGGCCGTTCCTTAATTTAGCTCCTGTTTTGACATTAGATTTAGCACTTCGCTGCTTATCTAAAACAACGGCCTAATTCGGCATGATACGCTGTGTAATTATACGCCTTATTTGCAATAATTAAAGTATTAAGTTGCACACCGTAGTATTTTGGAATAGAGCGTTATTTTAGATAAGCAGCGACTTATTGTGGTAGCCCAGTGGTTTGACTTATGGCCTCTCAAGCAGAGGGTCGGGTGGGTGGGTCGGGGGTAAGTAGAACTACTACTACTTGTAAAAGTTGGCCTAGTAGCGCCATCTCTTGGTCCAGGTGAGCGGGTAGCTCCGAAGGAGTGTTGAAGTCTCTCGGTAGAGGGCATAACATAGATGCGCTTTATCACTGCCTAATGTGATTATAACAGACTGAAGTGTACGATGTATGGGAAAGATTCGTCGCTAACTTCTAGACCAGTGATGGTGTAGGGGTAAGCACGCAGCACGGAACGCTGAGGACCTGGGTTCGATTCCCAGCATTGGTCTTTTTTCTGGGGTTTTTTCTGTGCATCTATATTTCAGTTTGTATTTAGTTTGAAATATATGGTTTCACGGGATGACCGTAAAAGTAATAAAAAAATGAAGTTGAAGAAAATAAAAAATAAATAGAAAAAGATACTTAATACTTAACTTGTTAAATTGAAGACTTAGAAATTTTTGGAAAATACCCAAAATTTGATAGTCACGAGTCAATATTGCCCCAATGAGCGTTAATTTGGAAATTTTAAATATGGCACAGAAAAATGACGTAGACTTGTCTTTTCACATGTTAATTACTAGTAAAATTTCAAGACTAGTGCATTCTTAGCGAGTGCTCCCTGAGTTTGGTTTTTACTTTTTATCTCAGATTTAGCAAGCAATGTCAACGAGTGATACCTTAAAAGAAAGAACAATAAACAGGCATGTTTCTAAAAAGGTTTGAACATTTCAAGGATTTTTTTTTATTTCTTTTTATGGCACAGAAAAATTACTCTGTTCCAACCTAAGACATTTTGAATAATTTCGAATGCCTCCATTTTATTTTTCTGGCAAGAAAGACACTTAAAAATTATTTCACTTGGTCCAATACACATTAAACTATCCGAAATAAAAGATTTGGTTTCCAAATTAACGCTCATTGGGGCAATATTGACTCGTGACTATCAAATTCTGGGTATTTTCCTAAAATTTCCAAGTCTTCAATTTAAAAAAAAAAACAAATTTCGGCTAAGACATATATCGTTGCTTATCTGAAACAACGGCCTTATCCAAAATACTACGGTGTGCAACTTAATACTTTAATTATTGCAAATAAGGTGTATAATTACACAGCGTATCATTTCGAATTAGGCCGTTCTTTTAGATAAGCAGCGATATGGCTAAAAATGTTCAAAAATACCTCGGCTATCACCCCCTTAAAGCTTTGCACGTAGCTACCAAACACCTTGTATATCATGGACAGGGATGTTTGGAAATAATTCCGATCCGCATTGGCGATCCCTAGTCTCAAGTAGCGTATCTACTATGTTGTATTAAATACTTTAGATGTATGTAATTTAACAACAATCTGTTTGAAAAAATATACCTTGTTGAGTTTCTTGCCAGATTCGTCTCAACAGGGTTTTTTCCGAACCGGTGGTAGATTCTTGGACGTTCATAGGAGCATCAAACTGATGCCTAAATTGGATAAAGAATTTTGACTTTGACTTTGACTTTTTGAATCCGCACTGATTACGGCTCAAGCACTCATTCTGAAAGGAGGCTTATGTCTTCTAGTGGGACATTATATACCTAGACTGTGAGGATCAATGATGTAAAGCATGCATAATATTACACTGATAGCGATCGTATTCTTTGTTCTTCTATTACAGTTCGAGAGATCCAGCAGCGTTGGAAGAATTTGCGAACTTGTTTCACTAGAGAAGTTGCGTTGCAGCGAAAAGAACAGCAGGACAGAAGCGAAGGGAGAACTGTGAAACCAAGAAAGATATACGGCTACTTCAAGAAAATGAGTTTCCTTTTAGGAAAAGATCATACACTCCAACTAACAGATAACGACGAGCAAAATGAAGCCAATGATGATCCACTTGATAGAAACTTTAAAATTGAGTTCATAGACAGAATTGATGGCGATGACGAAATGGAAGATGACGAAGAATTCGAAGGTGATGAGTTTGGAGATGAAATCGCAAAAGGCGTTACAGACCCAGCAGGACCCGAGCAGTTTCAAAATCAATCTGTAGAAGTGAGCAAACCGGAGATTATCGTAAACGCTAGAAAGAAATTTAATGATTATGACGAAGATAAACATTTCTTACTGTCATTAGTCAATACTTTTCGAAAGTTTAATGACAAACAAAAGATTGAGGCTAAAATAGAAATACTACAGACTCTCAAAAAGATACAGTTTGCCGATGAATAAACTCCGATGCTATAACATCCGCTATTTTTTATTTTACACTGTTTCATTGGAAACAGGTCAAAGATTAAAAACTGTCTGTAAAGCGGCAAAAAGAACAATATTGGCGTTATTTAAAAAAAAACTGTTGGTGTATATTGCGGAACGTTACAACGGCGACGTATCAATTGTTCCACAATGTAACGAAACCATGGTTTTCATTAGAATAAAACTAATGTACAATAATCTAGTTTAGTTTTTAATTTAATTTAGTTTGTAATAGTTAGATATTTGGTTTATAGTTAAGTTTTATTCACTGTTATTTATTCTTAATTGTTTTATTTTTAGTTACATTAAATAAATATATGTATTATAATGTAAAATAATGGGAACGTCTTCTATTTAAAACATCCTTTTAGACGGTTGTTTCAGCTTTTACTTTTCTAAGATTCATATCAATATACACCCTTTTACCTTAGCAACCTTTTACCTCAGTAAAAGTTTATTTTTAAATCTTCACGTAACCCCCAGTACGCGAGTCCTCGCAATTGAGAGATAGAGAAAATTTGTTTACACATATGCGACACACAGAAAAGAACTGTCATTTTGAGAGGTCCTGTGGCCAGCACTGGAACATTATATAGACCGAAATGATGGTGACCTTATTATGAAAACACTCATATTTATGTATGGCACAGACGAAGCTATCTTGCATGTGTAATCGCGTGCTATGCCTATAATTGTGGTCGTTTAGAAAAATAACGGAGTGGTCAAAAAAACGCGTGTCACGCAATAAACTTGTTGCCCTATTTTATTTACGACTTAATTTTAACTTTATTGAGTAATCAATATCATCATCTCTTTGTCACTTGCAGTAAATTGTCTTCATTGAACGTGCCTTAGTCTTTAAAATATGTGATAAGTACGTGGCATTATGACATAATATAATTAATTATCATTTAATATCATAATTCTCTAAATGGAAATAACCTTTTTAAAAACATTATCGGAAGGTATAAGACAATTCCTATTAAATGAGACGTAGGGCTTACAATAAACTAGGCTAAGGGGCTGTTTCACCACCCATTGATTAATTTTAACTGACGGATAAATGTGATGCCGTCTCCGTCTATTCGAACAAAACAAACAGAGACGGCATCACATTTATCCGTCAAATAAATTTGATCAATGGAATGGATGGTGAAACAGGGGGTAAATATTGCACGCGTAAACCATTAGGTCTGGCAGTCGAACTGAAATTCCGGGATTTCCCGAAAATTACCGTGGGAATTCTCAAAAATTACAACGTTCTCTTCACTAATACAGCACTATTTCACAAAACTTCTTTGATTTTTTTGTCTTGGTTATTTTATTTCATTTTTCGTTTTAGTCCGCGCAGGGTTGTATACTTGGCAAGTGAGATATACTAATTATGTTCAAGAAATTTTGTTATTATTATTTGCTTTTACAATTTACAAATTATTTATTTACGCATGTACCTAGTCTTATGTATGTAGCTATTAGTGTGCAGTTTATTTATTTATTTATCTATCTAAACAGCGATCCGGGTGTCACCAACGGTACTGGCTGAAAATCAGCGCTGGGGTGCTTTAAACGCCTCAGCATTATGCTGAGCCAGTGTCCGATTTGCAACCGCAATGACACATTCTATCTTTTTTTTTTTTTTTTTATGATATAGGGGGCAAACGAGCAGACGGATCGCCTGATGGTAAACGATTGCCGTCGCCCATGGACACCTGCGACACCAGAAGAGTCACAAGTGCGTTGCCGGCCTTTTAGGTAGGAGTACGCTCTTTTTTTGAAAGCTTGAAGGTCATATCGGTCCGGGAATACCGCAGCAGGAACCTCATTCCAGAGCTTTGCTGTGCGAGGCAGGAAATTTCTGGAAAAACGCACAGTAGAAGACAACCAACCATCCAGATGGTGAGGATGGAAGTGTTGTCGCGTAGGGCGGTGGCGGAAGGATGCGGCAGGGATCAACCCGAATAACTCCTCGGAGCACTCTCCGTTGTACATGCGATAGAAGATGCACAGTGAAGCTACATCTCTACGCAGCGCCAAGGAATCAAGCCCATCAGAAGTTCGTTGGCAGCCGACTATTCGAGTCGCTCTCCGTTGTATGCGATCCAGAGGGAGAAGCTGGTACCGGGGAGCCCCCGCCCACAGAAGCTTTAGCTTTAGTATTGCCTTTTTGTTTTGTAAAATATTGTGTCTTGTGATGTTGTAAATAAATTTATTTTCTTTCTTTCTTTCTTTCTTTCTTTAATACTGCTTAAAGAATACGTGCCAACGTGTCACAGCAGTTAAGATTTTGGGATTTTATCCCGATTTGGTGGGAATATTGGTATAAAAAGTAGCCTATGTATTATCCAGACACGTGCATAACAAGCTTCATTTAAATCGGTCCAGCGATATTAGCGTGAACTGCGTGAAGGAGTAACAAAAATTGACCTTATCCCAAGGTAAGCAAAGACTCCAAGATCCTAGAGCCTAGGAGCCCAGAGCACACGTAAAGTCTGCT